>OX421976.1:8014803-8614803 GCA_949128135.1 Parasteatoda lunata | reverse complement strand
ATGATTCAGAACTACAATTCTGAAGAAACAATTTATATTAAAGGAAAATTTTTACTTTATTAACGCGTGAACCAATCACAAAATTCATCAAGAATTTTAGCATTCAAAGTCATTTAAACAATGATGCGTTGAGCGTTTATTTTTAACAAACTAAAGGTACAGTGCGCAAAATAAAAAAAACGAACCACCTTTAATTACTTTTGATCTAATTATAGGATCTACACGCTCTAAAACTAAACGTTAATAGTTCGAGAGGTTGACCACAAATATGCTAATTAATCAATGCCGACGATATTTTAGTACGAATTCAGATACAAAAACGTACTTTCCCTGAATAAACATTCCTATTTTTCGACGGATTGGGATTTATCACCCCCTAATTATAGTGGGTTGCTGCAATCTAGAAAATAAGGTCAAACAAATGGCGTGTTAAAGTCGGGCTGAGTCTCTTGATTTAAGTTAGAATGTTAATTAACGTGAAGTTAATTAAATACAGCGCCGAATCGCACTTCGAATTTGTTAAAATATAATCATTTTTTTCTACGTCTTTTACTTAACTTAGATTATTATTTATTTATAATATTTTGTTGTAACCGTGATATATTTTTGTTTTGGCAACTTCAATGCAATTAATATGTCTATGTTCTGCATAGAATTGTGTTTGTCTTTGTGTTAAGTAAGAAATATTCAGTGGAAGAATTGAAATCTTTGGGAAAGAAGAGAATTAATTTCCACCCACTTAATTTTTGACTGATTTTGATTAATTTGACCACTTAAGAGAATTAATACTTCACAGGCTTGGCTTACTTGAAGTAGAATGAAAAGAACAGTTGATAAAGTAAATGCCACGTTTAAAAAAAAACATCGAAATATCCATACTACGTCACTTGCAGGTATCCCACTATAAAATTCTTTTACCCATAGATAATTTCGAGCAAAAAATAATTTTTAATAATTATTTTTTACTATTGTATTTCATATACCAAAAAAAAATTTGATTTTCAATTTGATTACATCCTTTCCAAGTCAAGGAATGAAATCGGTCGAATAATTTCTGAGTGTTAAAATTTAAATAAAAAAAATCCTACATTTAAAATTTAATTTTTCACAAACAATTCGGCTTATTTCGTTCAAATTTTGTATTTTGCCATGTAAAATTACATTCTTTAAAGTGATGTAAAAATATGTAAAACATACAAATAAAGTTTTTTTTTTACCATTACTAAATAAAAAAATAAAAACACTTATTAAAAATTAGTTTTGCACGAAATTATCTTTAAATGAACGAATTTCAAAAATGTGTGCGAAAATTTCATGATTCAAACCTGAAATATGACGAAATATGTAAAAAAAAAAAAAAAAAAATGACTGTAAGGGGCCCAAACTACCGACCTTTCTCCAGCCTGAGCTATTGGGACCCTATTTTCCAGATTGCAGTCACGCCATTATTTTTTGAAGGTCAAGAATCCATATGCGTTGCAAAAAAAAAGTATAATTTAGAAAAATTACGTTTTTGTATATGAGTCCGAAACGTAAAATATAGTCTACACTAATTAGCATAATTAAGGTTAGACTCCCGAACTATTAAGATTGAGACGTGATAATCTGATCATTCAATCAAAAGTTATTCAGGGCGTTCCCTTTTTTTCCGTACTGTTAAAATATTTTAATTGAAGGAAAAATGTGTACGTTTATAGCTTATTAAGTGTGTGTATTTTTAACAATCAAGTAATATAACATTACAAATCCTGGACACAATATAGCGATTGGTATATAGCAACAGTTTTTCATTAAGTTCTAAATACGTAAAATTTTTTTACTGATTTGATTTAAAGTTATTGCTATGGTTTTCCTCTATTTCTAACGCACAAGTGAAGCTAACGATAAACTGGGTTTGTGATATTAAATAAAATAAAGCATTCAGCCCGTTGAGGGCCAGGAGGATTATTAAGGCTTTAAATTTCGAGATCAACTGCATAATTTGTCCGCTTTACTTCCGCTTCTATTTTCCAGACAAGTTGGTGCTCTTTTACTGGAAGGGCTTAAAGATGCCACTGGGGATCGGATCTCAGTTCTTAACCACGACAGTTCAGTGCCTTAACTACTGAGACATCGTTGCTCAATGGCTCAGTGCTTATCAGTTAAAGAGGCTCATTTAAAAAGCTAAACACAATAATTGGGTCCTTGTTTATCGCCTAAATTTACACGTGCTTTAAATTAAGCAACTAAGAATTCAACTAAATAAGTAATTTTCTTTTTCAATTTAAAAATAGTTGTTTCTTAGGATTTGTAAACTTTTTTTTAATTTAGTAAATGATTAATAAGACTACTTAATTAAAAAAAAAAATTCCTCTTTGTTTTGATAATAGAATCATTAAGGATTGAGATAAAAAATAAAATAAAAAACTCTTTACTTTTTCCCCTATGTTCTCGTTTCCTTTTTTTATACTACTCTTATTATTTTAATTTTCCGGCTTTTTATGTCAAATCTGTTTTCGTTTTTATCGTGGTTTAGATTTTTTTTTATAAATGAAATGTTTTCTTGGTGAGTATCTTTGAATTTTGATGTTTCTTTTAACGTTTATTTAAATATGCAAAAAAAAAACAACAACAATGCTTTTAATATTGTTCATGTTATTTTAAGGCCTTGAGACTTCAGACATGTCTGTTTTATTATTTATGCATAGCATAAAATCATTCTTAATGCAGAATTTATTAGCATATATTATTTTAAATATGCTTCTGTTTTTGAAAAGTTTTGTAAAGTTTTATATTCTTTCCTTAATTATATTTTTTTTTATGAAATTCTTTAAAGAGATAATTTTAATCCAAATTATTTTTTAACGTCTATGAAATAGAAATAATTGTATATACAAGTTATAAATAATTTTTCGTTTTAAAAAACTAAACATTGTCAAAAGTGTTAAAGTATATTAAATTGTTGCAGCTTCTGTGAGATACCATAGATAAAATGTTTTAACACATTGCTTATTCCGTTGATTATTTGAATAAGTACTTTAAAGGAAGAAAATATATAAATCCGCAGCTGTCTACTTGTACGATAGTTAAGAGTTAACTCATGCGAAAGAAATATGCAAACTTATATTTGTCTTTTTACGTTCTGTAGTTGTGATATTACTAGAGTTATGATATCATTCAAAAAATATGTTAACCCATAGTTTATACTTACGGTAGTTCTGATTTTACCTCATACAAGAAATGTGACCCATAGTTGTTTATACGTTTATAGACCCATATGTTTAGCTGCTTAAATGTACGGTACGTAAGTACTTAATACGAAAAAAATACATTAACCCATAATTTGTTATTTATACCGTAGTTGGGATATTACTCTATACGAAAAAAATCTATGGAAATATCTCAAGTTATACAGTAGTTGAGAGTTTACTTCACACGTACAAAAAATATAAATCCATAGTTGTCGCAGTACTTGTTATAGAAAGTCGTTGTAAAATATTGCTTCTTTGCTTAAGAGCACAACTGTTTAACTAATACTTTAGGGCCGTGGTAGTTCAGTGATTAGAGAACTGGTCTCCATTCCGAAGGGGCCGAGGTTCGATCCTAAATTCTATTAAAACCTACCGAGTACGTGCAATATTCGTGATGGTAAAATCTGTCGAATTGAAAATCCTGTGGTCGATCACATGAACAAACCAAGAGTACAGGGATCTGGAGAAAATTTTAAGAGCCCCGATGGCTCAGTGGTTAAGGTACTGGGCTATCATTGTGAAGAGCTGGGATTCGATCCTCAGAGGCGGCTTGAAATCCACTCAGCTTTTGATTGATGAATACAAGATTGTGAAGTAAAGGTGGCCTGTATGCGGTGCTAACCACTTGGCCACAATTATGCCGCTGGCCACGAAATTGAGGAGCCTTATTCTCCATGAACCCCGTGGCACACTACAGGCTGTTGCGGGAGGGAATATTTTAATGGGCCTGGATAGTCTGGTTGGTAGGGCATTGAGCCTCTGTCTAAGATGTCGTGAGTTTAATCCCATTCGGTCTTTTTTTTTAATTTTATTTTAAGTAGGTTCATTGAATAGATACAATTTCAATAATACACATAAGTATGCATGGAATAATATATTTATCAATTCCTCGAATAGAAATTTTATAATTATCGAGCCATTACAACTTAAAGGAAGATAAAAGTATTTCTAAAATGTATCGTTATATTTTCTTGAATAAAATTGTAATATCAACGATGATTAAGAGAAATCGTGTTTTGATATTTTGTCACTACAAACAGAAAAATTGCCGAGTACGAAGCCAACATTTTTAAACATCTTAAAATTTCTAAACATGTTATATCATGTCTTAAACTCAAAATAATGGTCTTAATTACCCAGTTATGCGTGTTTAGCGGGACTATTTTACCAACTAATATGTTGTAATTTTGAAAAATTTATTCTTTGCGCTACCTTATAGATCATTTTTTCGAAAATCTACTAACATATTTTTTTAGCATTTTAATTTAGGTTTTAGTTGAAATTAAACACCCATTTTTTAAATTATTATTAAGTTCTTAATAAAAGAAAGCCTAGAATTGTTGATAAACAAACTTTCTGAACATTCATTCAAAAAACATTCTGAAAACAAAATTAAGAAGAAATTTGAAGAAAAAACATTCTGCTACGTTAAAATTACTCGATGCAAAACAGCTGACTATTCAGTTAGCATACTATTTTTCGAAAAGTGAAGATAAATTATTGATTGTTTTCTTATTGCTTCTTATTTATTCGTGCAACGAAAAGTAAATGTATGTGCAACGCGAAAAATAATAACGCGCAGGTAGCGTTGTTTTTTAAATGGGCAAGAAAGTCAGCAATTACAGTTTTATTCTGACGTTATATTCTCTCGCTCTAATTTAAAGAAAGTTGCCGTTTAAAAAAATATATTTTGTTGAAGGAATTTGCTTAATAAAGTAGTTATTATTATATCCTGACTTGACTACCATTCAAAAAATATTGCTGTATCAGAAAAATGCTCAATATGTCTTATTTTGTTAAAAAGCGAACATTTAAAATAGAAAACTGTAAAACGATCCCAAAACCGTGCTGTCTTTAGAATTATCATCTCATAAAATTGTCTAATAAAAAAAAACTTTAGGTTTTTCTTAATACTAAAACAAGGTATCTTAAAACATTTTTTGAACTTATTTTAGAGCTGTAATTTATGTATATTAAGCAGTTAGTATTAGCATACTTTTTATCTTTTCAGAAATTATAAATAGAAATATTTCTTATATTTTGCTCTAAGGAGACAAGAATGTGAATATTTTATTGATGCTCAATTGAATCGTGTCAATGATTTCATTTACACCAGAATTGAATGTGTTTGCGCAAAGCATTTTATAGCTTAAAATAAATAGAAACAATTAAACGACTATCTATTTAAACTGATTCCTTAATTTTGTTGAGAAGGGTGAGGAAAAAGGGGGGTGGGAAAAGCCCCGTTTACCATCATACTCTTTATAAATTAAATCACATAACTTAATTTTTGTAAGGGCAAAGGAAAAAAAATAATAAAGGGTGTAAAAAAATAAACTCTATCGAAATAAGCCTTGAAGTATATAACCTAAAATATTTGTAAATTTTGGGTCGTGATTTTTAGGAAATTAGAAATATATTTTCAAAAAATTTCAAGTCTAAGGGAGACGTTAATTTTTTCGAAGTAATTGGCCCTGTAACAATAAAACTGGTGAGATATAAAACTTCGACATCCTTAAAAATGGTTTTTAAGATTAGCAGTCAAAAAAGAATGTGCTGCATTGATTTTTAAGATAGTTAAAAATAATTTTATATTATCATTTTTTCAATCTAAAAAACATAGCCATTATCTTAAGTATAACTTATTTTATTACCGCTTTCAGTATTTTAATTTAATATACTGTGTAACTAGTGCTCAAAAATTCAAGCCACGAAGTCATTCATGTTTGGCGAACCTTGAGAATGGGCGTTCATTTTTAAGCGCTTGAAACTTGTAAACTTTAACTACCATCTTCATTTTTAGAAGCAAATGTTTCATGAGCTCAGAAATAGTCACCCATTCTCAAGATTCGCTAGACGTGAATGAGGGAAACAAAAGTAATCTGTTAAATATGTTTCTGAAGAAAAATGGGAAATAAAAGTCGAAACATTCTTGGAATCTTGGGGAAAAATTCAATATCTTATCGACTAAAGTTGCATCGGAAAAAAAAACAGAATATGGTTTAAAATTTCGACTAAAAGAGCACAATAGATATATGGGCGAATCTCACTAATCATAAACCTATATGTCTTCAAACTTCAAACCGTAACCACCGAAAATTGAAAAAAAAAAAAGGTATACAATCCAATTCTGCGAGTTTTATGTTAGTTATTAGAGTTTTATGTTAGCGAGTTTTATGTTCCAAAAGCTTATTTAAAGTAGAACAAACTTGTATCATTAGTTTAACTTGTAACTCGCAGAATTGGATTGTATACCTTATTTTTCTTCAATTTTCGATGGTTACGGTTTGACATGCCAAAATTTGGCGACACACTTTAAGTGTTTGCAAACGTCAATATTCACGAAAAATATCATTCAAGAAAATATGATAGTACAGCTGAGCTACTAAGTTATGTTTTTAGTGATTTTCAATTTTTTTAAAACAGAATACATGTTGAAAAAATAAAATAAAAAGTATGTTAAACACTCTAAGCGACACTCATGAAAAGTTGTCAAATGTAGGAATGAAGTAAGAAATGAAAGCCAAAAGCAAGTGACTCGCGATCAAAACTGTACGTATTTTAAAGTTAGTAATGCATAGTTATTCCTGTAATTTTATTAGAATTAATTTTCGCTTATTATGTTATATATTTATAAGAAAAGTTTGAAGACATATAGGTTAATGATTCCTGAGATTCGCCCATATCCATTATCAAAATTGTGGTAAATCATCTGTTACCGCACAGTTTGGAATCCAGCGCTTAAATTCAGTTTCAATAATGCCGAAATTCTTACCACCCCGGTCACATAAGCTCATCTTGATATCCGAGAATCTTGTTTAATTCATAATAAAAGCAGATTCCCCTGTTAACGCCATGAGTTCCTCACCAACTCTGGATAGTGCTTGGATGTGCATTTTTCCCTAATTCGCCTCTCCCGGTCACAGCGGTTTATCAAGTTTTGTTTTTTTACTTTTTTTTATATTTCACTTTCGGATACTGCGGTTTTTCCAGTTTTATTTTTCACTTTGATTTTTCCTTTTTCATTCGCATCTTCACATTTTCTGTTTCAAATCAATTTTTCCCTTGATTCCGTTGTCAAGGTTCATATGCAATTTTAAATCTGACGATGTGTCCTGATTCCCCCAGACGTTTGTCGCCGCATTTAAGCGCTATAATATATAACGTTTTATAGACTTGATCATTTCAACAAAATATAGACTAAAAATGTCATTAAAAATGTTTCTCGGAGAGAGAAAGCAATTGCAGATTTGAAATCAGCGATGAAAAAGTATCTAAGATCTGTTAAAAATTCTCATGCAACAAAAGTGTAATTAATATTGCACTTCTGTTGCATGATCAGTGTAATTAATATTATAATAACCAGTGTAATTAGTATTATATAAAATATGAATAAGAAATTGTAATTTTCTGTTAATGGGTTAATTTATTTGTATATTTTTTCTGTCCAAATCATTCTGATCATTAATCTGTTTCTCGTTTTCTCTTTTCTAGATAGCGTGCAGAATTTTACTTATCTTTACAAAATATTTTAAAATGACAAACTATATGTGGATGTTCTGTGAAGGTTACTACCTCCACAAACTGATAGCAGCAGCCTTTGCTGAGCAAAAAAATCTCATCATGTTCTACATTATAGGATGGGGTGAGTGTTAACTAATTTCTAATTAACTGAAGGTGAGTGTTAACTGATGGTGAGTGTTAATTGATAGTGAGTATGAACTGAAGGTGAGTGTTAACTGATGGTGAGTGTTAATTGATAGTGAGTATGAACTGATGTTGAGTGTTAACTTATAGTGAATGTTAACTGATGGTGAGTGTTAATTGATTGATATTTTAGACCGGTGGTCTCCATATCCCGGGGCAACGAACCGATGCCACTCCGTAGGTCAAATGGTACCGGGCCACTCAATGAACATTAAATTATTTCCTTTTTATTATCTCGTGGTGTATTTCTCTCAGATTCGTACGATATTCCATGGACGAGATGTTAACCAGGAACTGAAAAACTTCACCCAAAGCCGTAATTCTATTTTAGTTAGTACTCAAGTTACTTTATTTAGTATATCGGATTTCTTTTTAAGGAACTTCCATTTTGCGAATTTCTCTATTTTGCGATTTTTTTCGAGAAACCAAGAACATTTTGGAAATTTATTCGTAAAATAATAACTTTTACAAACTTTTCTTTGAGATCCACTTTCCCTATTTCCAAAAATATTTCAGAACATTTCAAACTTGTTAACTCATTGTATGGGTGAAATGACCTTGAATTAATTTTCTCAGCCCTTTAACTTTCAGGGAAAGCAGTAAAACCCCTTTCCCTTTTTGTTTGCACTTCAAACGAAAAACTCAAACTAAACGGAGTATATCAGTAAACTTAAGAACTTATGTGGTAATGTATGTTTAAATTTATTTTTATAATAAATGCAGGTATAATTTTTATACATAAATTTAGCTTTTTTTTAGTCGAAAATGTATGTAGTATGATAGTGTAACACTGGACAATGTTTTGCTCCATTCTTGCTTTCTATTCAGATTTCTTTTATGGTTAAAATTTATAAAATAAATAGTAGATACTAGTTTACAAGATATAGAGGTATCAATTTTCTTTTAATGATGTCTAGTTTTTATAAATTTAAAACCTGTTTTGTGTTGTTTAAGTATTTCAAAGGGTGATTTTCTATTGAACGAAATTTCCATATAACGAACTTATCGGGATTTAGCGACGTCGCTAAATGGAGATCCGACTGTACTTTAATCAGTATAAAATAAGTGTATTGTATTTTAAAGGCTTTTTAGATAAATTAAATTTAAATTAATCAATCAAACAATCTTAAATATGAACACTCAACGTCCCTCCCCCTTCAACGGGCAGCGGTAAAATTATCAAACATTGACCGGTCCGCTGCTGTCAAAAGATTGGGGGGGGGGGAGCACTGTCTTAGACTACTCGCGAATGAGCATAGCCTCTCGCTAACCAACAGCAGTTTATTGTTACACAAATGTCCCTTTGAAATTGCACAGAAAATTTAGTTGTTATTCAAACAAATCAATGCAATTCATTTTAGATCATTGGCTGTTATTTTCTCCTTCTTTACTAAGTTTCTGTAGCCGTGTTTCAATAAATTCAGTTTGAATTTAACATGATGTCATGCATTCCACAGTGATCCATATCCACTCCTATTATTTCAATAAAGTCTACAATAAGGCAAAAAAAGATTTTTTTTCCATACCGATAGTGATCATTCAGTTTAAACTTAATTGAATTGAACCTTTATGAAATCGGAAGAAATGTAAATAACTTCGGACACACATTAGGGCAATTTATTTGCGCAAACATCGAATTATTTCTTAATAATGCTACTTTGTTTTCAATTCAATATCATTCTAAATGTTAAAAAAAGTAGTTAGAATGACAATAAAGGAACAACCAGTTGTCGGAAGCAGCGCTCTACAAGTCGTGTAACGATTGTAGTTGCAATTTTTTTACGTAGTTTGCAGCGTAATGTACTTCTTCTTTTTTTAAAAAAAAAGTAGTGCGGTGAGTAGTGCAAGACAAAAAAAAAAAAAAAACATTCGTTTGTAATGATTCCGGCAACTACTTTTAACGTTAGATAAGAATAGTAACACAACTGTAACGCAACTAATTTTTCGAATTCATGAGTACAAATCTTCGCGGTATCCGTCAATGGATGCAATGAAAATGACCCTGCAGCTGCGCATTAATAGAAATTAAATAGTTTAAATCATGCCTAACTAATACTTAAACTAGCCATTAAGAAACATAGATAATGAATCACTTCGGTCACACTTTTACATGTGAATGCAAACTTGTGAAAATTTAATTTTATTTCAAAGGAAGGAAACTTTTTTACGATGTACTGAATTTCTTAGAGGAATAAAAGAGCATTAAAAATTGCAAACATTTGATACTTTCGCATTTCTTAAATGAAATATTTTCTGTCGAAAAAGGTATAAAAAGTTGAAGAACAAATTCGAAAACAAATGTTTTGGAATAACAAAATGGCTCATTTAAGAAATAATTCTTAATGATTCCCTTAAATTAAACGTAAGCCAATTTCTTATTCAAAAACATTTTGAACATAGGTGTAAC
Source organism: Parasteatoda lunata (assembly GCA_949128135.1). Lineage (NCBI taxonomy): Eukaryota > Metazoa > Arthropoda > Arachnida > Araneae > Theridiidae > Parasteatoda > Parasteatoda lunata. The sequence goes on along the minus strand of OX421976.1, from coordinate 8,604,459 downwards.
TTCCAGCAAAGTGTGTCTCCTTGAAGTGCTGCAGTTGTTACTACAATTCTAAAGTAGTTTGTAGTCAATATATTAAAAAAGAAGTAGCTGTAGTGAACTACATTTGTTACTGAGTAGTTGAAGTAAACTACAAAAATGATGTAGTTTTATAACTATTTATACAGTTTTACAACTGTATAAATACAACTATTAAAGTAAGTGCATTTATTCTAGGCTTTGGAGGTAGAAATAAATTGGAAATAGTAGACCGGAATCGGTCTGGAAGCAGTTATTTTGTCAAGAAATATATACAAAATGAAAGGACCCTCTCTATCTCATAGATATCTTAAATTCAGTCAATGGTTAAAAAATTTCCAATCTTCCTTTAAACAGGTTTGAGTTTTCATTACCCAATATTATACCCAAATGTTTTTTTATATATCGATCTTGATTTCTGACTAACTTTTCGCATCATTAAAAAAATTAATACTGAATCATCTCTTTGCTGCCCCATATTTATCATATACTTGGAAATCACAACTTTTTTTAAAAAAATTTGTTACTTTTTGTTGCATGGTTATCTGAGTAATTAGCAAAATCTGTCTATTTATACCATCGCAGTTTTTATCCTCCCACTTCGTCGCTGGTGACAATATAAGATCAAAAGACCATTTAAGATCAAAAAGAGAATAGTATTTTAAAAATTTACTATCTGAATTTGAACTGTGCTAGTAATCAATTAAAATGGTTTTATATACAGGAAATTCTAAGTTAGACAGATCGTATTCAAAAATGTATGACAGGAAAACAGTTAAAACCAAATTTGTGAATAATTATTACAATGTTTACGTATTTTCTCATAGAGTATCTGGTTTCAATCCACTTTTTTTTCTTCAAAAGATGGCCCTTAAGAGAGTAACGTGTAAATCAAAGAAAGTAATTAAAAATCACATCACAATTTTTCTCAAACTTTTAATAAATGCAAATCTCAATACAATATTTTTTAAATATCGACCATCAGACTCGTGATCTCGTGATTGGATTTACAATTTTTAAATTTATTTATAGGTTTACTATCAGCCATCCCATCTTTGGAGAATTTTTTGACTAGAACCCAGAATTGGGAGAGGGGGACATACTGCCCAGCCAAATGAATTCACAGCAAAAATAGATTTTTTAAATTAAACCATAGTTGTAAAACCTGTTTCTTGAAAACTTTCAGCCTTGTTTAAGACACCTTAAATATGTGTTCAAAAAGATGCTTTTTTTGCATATTCCAAAAATTAGTTTCATTAAAAGTAATCTATAATTATTATTTCAATGAAAATAAACAATTTAACATTAAATATCAAATAACGATTCCATATTGTTTAATTATCAAATCACACACATCCTTAAATTATCATTAAATGTCAAGTAACAATTCCATAATATCTTATGAAAAGCTAGGAAGAGACATTTTCAAGTTTGCGGCATAATTAAATACCATTTTGGGTCTTAATTCATAAAAGGAAGTTGTTCGGATTGTATTTCATTAAAATCGGTCTTATTTATTGTTTTGGCAGAAAAAAAAAATAAGTTCAGGTACTACAACTGACAAGAACATGCTTTTAAACTCCATGCTTTATCAAAATGTCACGTGGTATCTTCATTTATCTTATGCATTTTAAAATAGTAAAAAAAAATATCTTTAAACGTATCACGTAAATTATATTTGAAGTTAATATTTACAAGGAAATGATTATTAAAAAAAGAAAGAAAAATTTAGTTCACCATCTATATTTATATATGGAATAATTTTTATTTTAAAAATTGTGGTATAACATATTTGCTGATGTCACGTTGATATTTCATTTTATTACCTGCCGTTTTAGCTTCAAGTTAAGATCAAAATATAAATATTTTAATTATTTTAATTTTATGATAGAGTTTTTCAAAATAATGATAATGAAACTACAATGACATCAAATAATAATGAAACACGTGGGCTGTCATTTTTTTTTTCTTTTTGAAAAAAGTTTTTATAAAAGGTCGCTAATTAGTACAAATAGTCAGAAATGAAATAATGAATAAGAGTCACAAATAAAATAATGAACAATAGTCAAAAATGAAAGAATGAATGATAGTTACAAATAAAATAATGAAAAATAGTCAAAAATTAAAGAATGAATGATAGTTACAAATGAAATAATGAACAATAATCAAAAAATAAAGAATGAATGATAGTTACAAATGAAATAATGAACAATAATCAAAAATTAAATAATGAATAATAGTCACAAACGAAATAATGACTAATTGTCAAAAATAAAATAATGAATAATAGTCACAAATGAAATAATTTAAGGTCAATTGTTTTAGGTTTTATCTGAAATCCCTACGTAAAATTTTTATTAAATTTTTTAGAAAAAAAAAGAACATTTCTATCTGTGTTATTTCAATAGAAAATATAATTATATTCAACATGTGTCTTTTGATTCGGATTCTAAATTTTCATTTACAATTCAAAACTGCAAAAATAATATTTATATTTGAAATTCTCGGTTTGTGAAAACAAACAAACCAGTATTTAAAGACGTTTTTAAAATAACTGGAATAAAATAATTTTTTTCTCCACTTTACTCTGTCTGCATGCGTATGTAGGAATAGAATTATGAAACTATTGCTTTCGTTAGTGATCTTTCAATAAATAATCTTTTGCGTCTTCGCAAAATAAATAGAATTATTTTTTCATATAAATATATGCCCGATTTTAGTTATAATCATTCTTGTGAGTTTAGTAAATTCTTGAAAATATATGAAAGCTTTACTTTAAATTGAATAAAAATAAATTCTGTATAATTTGCGGAAAATGTCGAATAGTTAGCGAAAACATGAGTATTGAATAAATAAATCATTCTACTCTGATTTTGATGTCTTGTTATGACAAGAGCAAACTTTATCATGCATTTTAACAGATAAAATAAAATTCTGCTGAGCGTCAAATTATTTTATTTTATAACCGTCGTTGAATAGCCGGCTCAATTTTGGGTTTACGACTACTCAAGTTCAACTCCGTAACCTTGTAATTGTGAGTCCAATCCAGAAGACAAGGGAACACCAGTAGTGGGAGAAATTTTCCTTCGTGGAGGACTTTTTGATGGAACTCACCCGAAATGGCGTTACATGGAGAGAAAAACCACGAAGATCTCCCACGGTAAGTCTGACTCCAAAGGAACTCTAACCCATAATCAATCTACCACTGGGGATATTTTACGTCAGCACTCTGATTGGTGCGAGCCGGTTGCGGAATTCGTATCCACCTGCCATTGCCTGGATTCCTACCCGGTTCACCTCATTGAAAGACGAATAAAACTTTCCAATTTTGAATGGAGAGTTTTAGGCTTCCAATTGTATAGTGAATTTTGTTTACACAGGTTGTTTTCTATCGTTGTTTGCTGACGCTCCCCAACCCTAAAATTTGCTTTCGAATCCTGTATCATAATTTCAATTTTGTATTTTCAATAACTACTTGCCTTGATCGCCATTAAGATAAAACCATTTAAAATGTATTCTAGCATAAAATTTAAAGGATTTTTTATAAAACCAGTCAAATTAATTCCTCTTAAAAATGTTAATCGAAAAAAGTGTATTGAAATAAAAAAATTTAATTGAAATAAATGACATGATATACAAAAATTTGCTGAAACAAAACAATAATTATACTTTTAAAAAATTAATATTAAAGATTCACATTTTTGTTAAAAAACACAATTATAAATTTCAGAACTTTGTGACATCACTGTAAAGCTGTCAAATGACTGTACTGTTAGAAAGGTAAATTGAAATGAATGTCATGCAACAGAAACTTAACACTAATCATTCCTTTGTTTAGTAAACAGCACAAGTCATATTCATTTTCCAGTGAATAACAAAACAATGAATAAAATTATTATTGAATCTGCAAAAATGTAATTAAAACACTATAAAGTTGATACATTAAGATAATTAAAATCGAGATTATTAAATCGGAGGAAAAATATTTTTTTCTTCTGTCTCATAATAAAACTCTTAAAATTTTGTGAGAATATTGAATTATGCTGTATGTTTATGTTTAATGTTGTTATGTACGTTTATGTTCTGTTTTTCGTTTCTGTTGGACGGATCAAGAACAGATATATTTAGCGTATTACAGTCACTGCAAAAATTTCTCCTATTTTTTTTTAAAGTGAATGAGTAAATGCAAACCCATTATATTATTAACGGTTCAGCGTTTAACATTATTTGTTATCCTCATTTTGAAGCGTGGTGTCAAAAATTGTATTTCTTTATGAAGTTTAGTATTTCATTCAGATTATGAAACTATTTTTATTTAATTCATATTTGATTCGGAGGTATTTCATACATTTATTGATCTTTCCAAAAACCGTTTTTTACTACTAAGATATTAATTAATTTGTAATCATCACACGCGAGACAAACGGCGAAATTTCCCTGTGAGCGTTTTATTCTGGACGCGTATCGATAAGTGCATGTTTAAGAAAATGGATATTTCTTAAAATACGAGTTTAAGAAAATGGTCCCTTATTGAAATGCGAGTTACAGAAAATGGACACTTATTGAAAACCGAGTTTAATATAATGGACTCAACTCAAAGTGCGTGTTTAAGAAAATGGACACAACTTGAAATGCAAGCAGTTTAGGAAAATGGACACAGTTCGAAGCGCATGTTTAAGAAAATGGATACTTTTTGAAATACGAGCTTAAGAAAATGGACTCAACTCGAAATGCGAGTTTAAGAAAATGGACGTAGTGGCAAATGCTCTCTTTTATTTTCAACCCTGTATTTATTGACTAAACGAAGAATTTTGCTTTTGTCTTTCCGTTTTTTTAACCCCTAATCATAATCATTACAGGGCAATATTCCGGTCTTCAGGGTCTGGGTGACTGGATTATAACTTTTCAGACGAGTTACAAGAAAAGAAAAAGAAAACTGTTACCATTATACACACATGGGCCGTTCAATGCACACATCGATTAACTCCACTTTTTGAAAAATCTTAAATTTAAGTGTCAAAGCACTTGGCATAAACATAACTTTTTATATTTATAATAACTTTCCTGAATAATAAAGATTAACACCATTAAACGGCAAAATTGTTTTGGCCATTGAGTAATAAGTAATTTATTTCAAAAGCCATTTTGATTAACTCCATACTCTAATGTAAATCGTTTCAATAACAAAATTATATTATTAATTATTGGATTATCTGTTTCTGCAGTGCATCGACGCTTTTTTTTCAAACAGCTGAAGATGCTTTCCCCCTCTCAAATTCGCAGTCAAATGGCTGCCGATCAAATGGCAACTTCAGAAAAAATTTTCGTATTTACTTTCGACGTGGATAAAGCTTTAGCTTTTCCCACCACATTTCGCTTATAATTAGCTGACCACACCCGTAGCTTATTATAAGCAAAATTTATATGTTTATAATTTCGGATGTCATGAATTCAGTAAAAATATAAGCCACATATTTGTTTGGCCAGAAACTGAAGGATCTCGTGGGTCTCAAGAAATTTCATCTTGTCTAATAAATTACATAAAGGCTTACGCTGCAAATTTTGAAAAAATAATAACATATTCGAATTTGTGTACCGGGCAAAACAGAGATATTAAAACTGTCTAAAGTTTATTGAAACTTTTTCAAGTACGGAAATAAGAGCTGAGTCAATTGGAATGAAATTTTTGGTAAGTGGACACAGTTATTTGCCCAATGACTCAGATTTTGGCATTATTGAGTCATGAGCGAAAAAAAATCAAAACATTTTTTCACCAGATGATTGGTACAATATAATCAAAACATGAAACAAGAAAACTCCATTTCATCTAATCCAAATGACCCACCAAGATTTTTTCTCAACAGAACCTTTAGAACAATCAATCATTAACAGAAAAGTAACCGTCACAGGGCTTCTAGTAAATTGGCTTAAAATACGCTGGATAAAGTTAGAAAGGTCCAAACCCCATCTCATACAATTAAAATGTGACTATAATGAAGATACAGAATTTAAAGCCATTAATAATAAGAAAGTCTTTAGCAATTAGACCGCAAAGTTTGAAAAATATGGATCAGCCTTTATTATATCCTTGAGGTAGGGAAAAATGGAGAGACTTGATGGACCTGCTAAACTTCATTCCTCCTGTAAACATGATTACTATAAAAACTTGACAACACATCGAAATGATGAATCCTCACATACAGTTGATCAAGAAGACATTATTTATAATATTGCTGGTGAATTAATTACAAATAATATATTATAACAGAACTGTCAACATTTATTTTTATGGAAAGGCTGTAATAAAAATATAGCATAACTAACCTTTTCTGTAATAAAAAATTTAAAAATTTAAAGACTGAAGTTTCAGTTGCTAAATCGATATTTACTCCACCCGTCACATAAAAACTGTAACGATTATTTTTTGGCTATTCTTTCTCATTAATTTTATATCCCGTTAGATGAAATCTGTATTTATGCATTCCACATTATATATTTGAATTTATATTATAAAAGGAATTTTAAAAAACAATATACATTATTTCATCGCATTTCTCAACTTTTTGTTTTATGGAGTTAATCGATGTGTGCACTGAACGGCTCACGTGACAATTCAAAGCATATCAGAACGAATTCAAATTGAAGTCAAATTAATTCTCTTACTTTTTTAATTGTTTTTTTTCTTATTAAAAAAGCATTTCATAGTTTGATTAAGTTTTGAATTGGATTCTTCATTCGTTATTGTTAAAAAAGAAATTCGTTTATGAAATATAATTTAAAAGTATCCATCTAGAAAATCTATTATTCTTTTTCTTTTTTTAGTATTCCCATTGATTCCTGTGTGTATCTACGCTGTTTTAAGAATAACTCAAGCAAATGAAAAGTAAGTATGATTGGAAACTCTCATGCCTATTAAGAATAAATTATGTATTCTTAATTCCTAAAATTTGAAGAGAAAAAAAATGTTAAACATCACAGAATTTATTTGGAAAAATTGCCAATACTTACTTCTCCGATAAAAAAAAGTTAAACTTAATTGATTTTCTTTAAAAATACAAAGAAATTAACACATTTGTTCCATTTAAAAAATATCAATTAAAAGAAAATAGTTTTTTAATTGATAAAAATGTATTATTGGTTGTCTAACACATTGTCTCTTCCATTGACTGTGTCATCTCCTCCGTGGAACTGTTTTGTCCACGGAGGGGAAGTTCACGGAGGAGACAAAAACTAGTTCTTGAATTTTTCTGATTTTTAATTTTAAAGTAACAAAAATGGCGCAATTCTTTTTATTAAATATACTATTTTTGCAATCTAAAATTTATATATCAAATATAAAATAGTTTTATCTTACCTTCTTTATGATGACCACGGAGTATACATTGAGAACTTTGCCAAACCTCAGTTGAACACAACAATCCAAAACTAACAGAAAAAAGAGAACAAAAGCAACTGATAGTTAACACTAGAAAATAGAATCTTTACCTTCTCCACCAACTGTCTTATAGGGATTTCACATATGCTGCTCTCAAAACATATTTACTGAACTATATTAATTGTCCACGGAGGGAGACTTCATTTTTGATGGACAAAGTTTACTAATCATTTATTTTATAAAAATAAAACTTTTCAAAAAAAATATTTAATAAAAAGCTACTACAAACATTTAACTAGTTAAAACTACAAAAATCATTAAAATAACATCTAACATGCATAACAGCCATTAAAAATTATTTAGTGTCACAGACGTAGGGACGTCCACGGAGGGGATTTTGAAGTTATGTTTATTAAAAAATAAGAAAAAAATATTAAATGCATTCAGCAGAAATGCTGAATGCATTTAATATTTTTTTATTTATAATTTTATAATTTTGTGAGAATGACCCAGCTGTAGTTCGTTCACTAGGAGTTGGCAATTGGCTCCGCCTTTATCACGTGGTATCGGACGATACTATTTCGCCATTTTTGGGAGAACGATGTGAACAATCCTGAACAAGGTTGCTATTTGGTGATAGTATGACAAAAAGATTTATTTTTCAATCTGTATGTGCTTCTTGCTAACATTAAATATTTCATAAATTTGATTCCTCTCTTTAGAGTGAATAGTTTTTCCTTTTTGAAACATTTTGTTGGGAAAGCATCCATTTTCTTAACTTAAAATATATTTACCTAGCTAGAGTAACGAAAGGTATAATAGCAGATGATAAAACGAAGTAAGTGACTAGAAAAGAATTGACTGTTTGACGCGCATTAAGGGCTGTCTCATTTTCAAGCGCGGAGATGTTTCTTCCGCACTGAAATGCGTCCGAGCAGGTGGGAGCCAACTCCTGGTGAATGAACAATATGCTCACGTGAATTTTTTCGCAAGAAGAAATAACATACATAGAACAAACAAAATTTTAAAAAAAAATGTCAACATAAATTTTGTATAAGTTTTTTCATCAACGACGTTTTTTTACTGAAAAATCATGAGTTTAAAATTATATCTATTTATAATCTTCTTCTAATAGTGGTAATTGAAAATACGTTGCGATTTATTTTTTTCTTAAATTTGAGGATCTTTTTTTACCATTAAAAAATTTGCTTCTTTTCATCATACACTTCGATTTGTTTTCAATGGTTAATTTTATTTACTGCATCTATTTAAAACTCGTATATGTATTCGGGACTGAGTGTCCCTCGAATTCTTCTTGGCATGGAATCTATAAGATGTTGGTATGACGAATTTGACCCTATATCCGATGAGCTGCATTTTTCGATTCCGTCAGATTGGATTGCACTGGATCCAGTTGTTTGATGCCTCGTTCGTTTTCATCCCACAAATTCTCAATTGGATTGAGATCTGGGGATTGCGCGGGCCAATGAAGCAAGGTACCGTCACCGTCATGTTCTTCGAACCATCTGACGATAATACAAGCTGTATGAAAAGGAGCATTGCTTGCAGAAATATCCATCGACGGCCGGGTACTACGTTAATATAACAGGGTGTACTTGATCTGCGAAAACAATTAAATACCTTTTGGCATACAAACGTTGTTCCACAGGAATCAATGAACCCATGCAATACGAAGAAAACATCTCCCGAACCATAACATTGTCCCATCAGTTTGAAACGTTGTAGCAATGCAGTTTGGGTCCATGCTTTCGTGCTGTTCTCGCCACATCGGAATCCTGCACTCTGCAGTGCAATTGAAAACGCGATTTTTCAAACCACGTGACCCTTTTCCAGTCATCTACTGTCTAATCCTTATGCTACTTTGCAAACTGGAGAGGTCTGCTCTTTTTCAAGACTGACAGCAGAGGCTTTCGAACAGGTCGTCAGTTCACATAGGCTATACGGTGTAATGTGCGGCACGCAGTTCAGAGACGTTCGCAGTTGTACCTTCATTAAGATCCCCCCCTATTTGACATACTGTTGCTCTTTTGTTGGATTGGACATTTCTGGCAAGTCTTCTTTCAGCTCGAGCTTTCATTAGCCTGTGACGACCACGAGTCTGACGTTGAGACCCGTTTTTTTTTTTTTCTTCGGCAGTCCCCTTTACACATTAATAACTTCTGCTCTCGAACACTTCACAAGAGCAAACGTTTTGCTGATACTAAATTCAGACGCTTTGAGCTCCTAAAATCATCCCACATTTAAACTCAGTTAAGTCATGGTTTTTTTGCCCATATTTAACGCTGTGCAATTGCTTGCCTTGCATTCCCTCTTTTTGTAGCTATCTCGCTCTTTAACGGCAACATTGTTAACAACGCAATAACTTGCATAAAGTGGTCACAATAATTTGGCCACTCAGTGTATATTCAATATATGCTCTGAGAAGAAAAGTATGATCTATTGGAATGTGGTAAAATTTCCCGTGTTTCTGACTCGATTGGAACACCAAAAATCACGGTAGTTTTTACCGAAGTGGCGTTATGGTAAAACTAACTACAAACTTTATTCCCATGCTACTTCTAAAAAATGTGGTAAAATGTTTCAAATTTATCTTAGGGCATAAGCATAAAAATTATTTATTCCGTATCATATATTTTTCAATTTTGAATGTTTTACCAAATGTATGGTAATAAGAACTATAATTTTGAAAACCAGAATGTCCGGTCCATCCTTATTATATAAACCGAAAAATTATAAAATAAATGGTTTAAATATCGTCTAATTTGGTTTTATTTACAGAAATTATGTTTTTTTTTCTCTACCAGAAATGTGTCATTGCCATACAATATGGTAGTTTTACCAGAATTTGTTCTTTCCGTGAATCATAAAAATTAGATTTCTACAGAAAAAGTGAAAGCAAAAGACATAGTTGCAACTATTTCAAGAGAAAGTTTTTGTGATTTGAACCGAGAAAGTAGAAAGAGTTTAAGTTTACATTTTAGTTCTGTATTTTTACTAAATATGTAGTCATAAGAACTATCATTTTAAAAACCAGAATTTCCAGTCATCCATGACTATAAGAACGAAAAAATTACCAAATGAGTGGTTTAAATACCGTATGTTTTGTTTAAGGACATTCCCAACAAGTGAGAAATATATCATTTTGACATATTTTAGAAACATATCATTGATAAAAACTTGATTAAAATTTTTAAAAAATATTTATTGAAATTTATTTATGCAAATATAATGATATATGGTTAAAATAGTGCACAAATGGTAATTATACTTTATTTATGTAGATGTTGGGCCTATCCGATTGAGAGTTATGAATGGATTATGAATGGACCAAATATGTTGAGTCTAATGGTGAGTTCATATTTGAAAATTATTTTAACAGCTATCATTAGTTGTCGGAAAAAGCGCGCAACAAGTAGCGAAACTACTTTTTTCCATAAGTTTGTAGCGATTCCTGTCAACTAATTTGAATGTTAGTTAAATAAGGAAACAAAGTTCAATCACAAAAAAATTTTCGAGTCTGATTGGTGTAAATAATCACAGAAACCTCCCAAGGTTGTTTAATTCGTATTGACCAGCCATCGCTGTTATTCGAACCCGAGCCACCTCATCGGAAGTCGAAAGAAATATCCCCTGAGCCACCATGACTCAATTCAACTATATTATTTCGGAGCTTTTTATTTTTACACATTTTTGTTCAAATAAGGGAAACGCTTTTTCCCCATCGCTGAAAAAATTGGGAACTGCTGATTTAATACAAAAATGTAACTTTGGCTTTTATGTTTCTGAAGCGGACTGCTGATAGTATATTTTTTTTCTTCTCAATTTTCAAATTTGGAAGTAAATAAATAATTGAAAATTCATTGAAGAGTTTTATTTTCATGAAAAGTTTGATATTTTTGTGGCACGTTTTCTTACAAATCAACCAAATTTTTTTTGTCATCATGTTAAAAGATGATTTTACTATAATTTCTCCAATTACCAAACTAATTATTAACTATCCAAACTATTATAAACTATACACCATCTATGTTATCGACATAGTTTTCTTTACTGGTTAAGCTAAATAACTATATAGAATGGTTTTTTTTTATGTTTTGAGCGAAAAGTCGGGTTTCATCATTTATAAATCTAAAAACAATTATTTTGCCTATAGAAGTCTCCAGACGCTTGTTTTATGAGTTTAAGACATTTATAATTTTTGGAGAGCTCTGAAAGAAATTTTTAAGTAAAAATGAATAAATAAGAATATATTATTTATCTCAAATTATAAAGGAGTTAAAAGAAATTGTGAGCCATTTTGGCAATAAGGACCTTTTATCAAATAATCTAAATTAATTAAAAACAACTAAGGTTCTAAATTTAATTAAAAAATGTCTATGTACCATTTTGTTCTAAATAGAAGTTATTAATATTCTATTTCTCGTAAATAAACGCATTTTTATTGGTTCTAAGAAAATTTTAATTCTAATTTTTTTAATTTTAAAGAAAAATTCCCTAAAGAAGACACTTAAACTTTTTAGGTTTTCTTATTATACATTGTATATTTAACTTCAAAATAATATTTTTAGTAAGTAATTTTATTTATAAAAGCAACTAATTCAGTTAATTTTAGTTTATTAGGTTTCATTGAAAGAGTTTTTTTAAAAAACAATAACTTTTAATTTAAGTAACCTAACTTACCATATACACTAAACAAATTTACCTAACAGAAAAAGAATAAAAAATTAAATTTAATGCTCGGTGGTTTGAAAATTCTCTTCTGTGTCATCTTTAATGTCGTAACTCATCGAAAATATCGGTTTCGCTAGTTCATAAAGTCTTTTATTCAAAGAAATAAAAGATATTCTTCAAGAATGTCTGCAGCTAGAATTTTTGAGCATCGTTAAAATGCCCTGTATAGAAAAATGCAAAGCGTAAAGGATGTCTGATTGAAAAGAAGAAAAAAATTGGAACTTCTTCAGGCACTAGAACAGAATAAAATTTCTAAAAAAAAGTGCTATGTAATATATAGAATTTCTTTTTTCGATAAAGGAAGTATATTTTTTTTAAGGTAGAAAAAGTCGGGCAGTTCTTTTTTATTTTTTTTCTCCGGCATGATAAAAAAAGATCCGGAATTCTACACTTTCTTGACTATATTTCCCTTAAATTAGTTCCCTTGATATTTTATTTTGAATTTTTTTTCTCTAGTTGAATATTAAAAGACACAACAGAATATTTTGGTCGAAAACTGATATAATAATATACTCGCATATTCTGATACGAAGCAAAATGTGATGCTATGGTAAACATCTGCATATAAATAAACTGTTAAGTAAAATAATTTAGTGTAAGGTTTACAATGGTGGTAAAAACGTAAAGTTAAAAAACTAAATTAAGAAACTATATATATATATATATATATATATATATATATATATATATATATATATATATATATATATATATATATATATATATATATATATATATATATATATATATATATATATATATATATACAGGGGTTGGACAAAAATATGGAAACACCTTGTGAAATGCATGTTTGAAAAGAAAGATTGATTTTAATGAAATATGTAGGTGACGCTGGCGTTTTTGACTACTTACGCCACCTATACAACTTCGTAAATGTGCTAAACAGTTCAGTTGTTGTCGGAGTACTGTTATGTGAGGTTGTCATTGCATTATGTCAGAGTTAACAGGCTTCGAACGTGGGCAAATTGTTGGAGCACGTATAGTAGGTGCTTCCGTAAGCAAGGTAGCCGAGGTGTTTAGTGTTTCAAGAGGTACTGTATCGAAGATTTATTCCACATATTTGAAAAGCGGAAAAACATCATCTGCTAAATCACAGCGCGGACGAAAGTGTGTCCTGAGTGATCGTGACAGACGATCATTAAGGGCAATTGTGACGAAAAATAAGGAGATCACAGCTGCAAAAGTTACTGCTGAAATGAATGTTGTGTTACCGAACCCTGTGAGTACCAAAACAATTAGAAGGGAGCTTCATAAACAGGGAATTGCTGGCCTTGCTGCAATTGAGAAGCCACTCATCAGTGATGCTAATGCCCGTAACAGGAAAAGGTGGTGTTTAAGTCATAAAGCCTGGACTATAGAGCAGTGGAGGCGAGTAATATGGTCTGACGAGTCTTCTTTCACATTGTTTCCCACTTCTGGCCGAGTTTACGTCTGGAGAACGCCATCTCAAGCCTATAATACAGACTGCTTGTTGCCAAGAGTGAAACATGGCGGAGGTTCTGTTATGGTTTGGGCAGCCATATCGTGGTTCTCTGCTGGCCCCATGATAACTGTGTCAGGGCACATGACTGCCAAGACTTATGTGAAAATTTTGGCCAATCAAGTTCATCCCATGGTACAAACTTTGTTCCCCGATGGTGATGGTGTCTTCCAAGACGACAAAGCCCCTGTTCACACAGCTCACATTGTCCAGGACTGGTTTTCTGAGCACGAGGATGAGTTGTTCCATCTCCCCTGACCACCACAGTCACCAGACCTGAATATTATCGAACCTTTGTGGTCTATATTGGAACGGAAAGTGCGTTCTCGTTATCCACCGCCAACATCGTTATCTGAACTTGCCACCGTTTTGCAAGAAGAATGGTATAATATTCCCTTGGCAAACATACATGAACTGTATTTATCCATTCCGAGAAGACTGCAAGCTGTTTTGGATGCCAACGGGTTTCCTACACCATATTAAGCAAAGAAACATGCTTTTTTGAAGGTGTTTCCATATTTTTGTCCAACCCCCGTATATATATATCAACATTCAATTATATAATTAGCAATTGTTCAATAATTTCTTTAAAAATCTTTAAATTAAAATATTTAATTTAAATGTGAAGTTTTTTTAATTATAACTTTTCTAACTTATCTAATTTAATATATTATTACCTTGTGCAAATCCAGTTTACGGGCTACTCCAAGGTAAACAAAGGATCAGATTAATTCTTAACTTCAGTATCAACGGATCTTAAGATCTCTCTCTCAACACACTACTCTCTATTATGTTTTATTTTCCTATTTTGTAATCTGATCAACTTAATTATGAACACATTCTTTTTTTTATGATCTTTTCAAATTGATCTAAATGTACTTTAAATGTTTCTTTTTTCTCCCATTATGTGTTCTTTTTTGTTTTTTTGATTTTGATTTTTTTTTTCTAAAATGCAGTAATGAATTAAGGTTGGATTGTGTATTTTAAATATTAGACAAGCGTTCATGAAAAGTATTCTGTTTGTGATGAAAAACATTTTATGAAAGAGAGCAAAACTAATAAATTCTGAGATACTGTTTTTCCTTTTCCAGGTGAATTTAGTTTTCCTCTGCAACATAATTCGTGTGCTAGTCACAAAGCTACGAGCAACACATTCCAACGAACCCAGTCAATACAGGTGAGGGAAATATCATGTCCTCCAGTGTACATAACGGTGTTAATATAGTTGTTTGTACTGTTAAAACACACCATTTTGATTTAAAGAATAAAAAAGACCTCTGCCCTATTCATCGAATAATTTTGTAATAACCTTTCTAACCCCCCCACCCCCACCCCACCATTCTTCTGAGAAATCCTCAAAGTTAAAATAAATAAATAAATAAACGAAGGAGGAAAGGAACAACTATGTCGTCACCAAAATTCAGCCTGCTACATTATAGCACTAAAATTAACAAACAAGGTCATGAATTAATAATTAACATTTGTGTATAATCACTACGTCATGGTTAAATTGTGGTAGTTTTACTCGGTATATGGTAATTTATATGTTACTTAAAGAAAGTTTTAATTTTAACTTTATTATTCACTTGGTAGAGAGTTTTAAATGCATAAATTTGGATTCTAGAATGAATAAAATGGAATGATTGAGATTTATATGATGTTTTGAGGAAAACAAAACATGCAAAACGTTCATTTTAATTGTAAATAAAACAAATTGTTATTCCAAAAAGGGACAAACTAATTTACCTATGAAATACATGAACTCCTCCTTTAAAAAATTTTCTGTACAGCTAAATGCAGCACGTTAAAAAAACTGTATTTCAAGATTTGTATATTTATATTTTAAGAGCACTATATTTTAGACCTTAAATTCTGAATTAATTTAGGTTTTTGATTTTCTTCCATCGAAATAACAAGGAGAATCTACTCAATTTCTACTCTATTTTACCTCTATGTCGTATACTTTCGTGACGTCAACAAATAAATTATTTTCATGAAATAAAGAACGGAATATAATATAATGGTTCATTTTATGTAGCCTCAAACTATTTTTATAAATAAACTTAACATTAACAAATATTATTAATTGGAATTTGGGTAGTAATCTCCAGGAAATATCATTTGTTAATTTACGTAATATTTTCTGCGTGTCCTTTAAATTGTTTTCTTATAATAAGCATCTCTTTTATTTGTCGCACATCAATCAAATTGATTTGATGTTAATTTTATTTTTCAGGAAAGCGGTCCGGGCAACACTTGTTTTGGTTCCGCTGTTTGGTCTGCATTTTTGTTTAGTAATATACAGACCGCAGTCAGGTCCATGTGGTCTTATCGAAGCATATAATTACTTCAGTCATGCCCTGGATGGATTACAGGTAAGACAATTAGTTTATTTTTAACTCGTTTCGATCATTACAATTATTTAAAGCTTTCAATGATGATGTCAATGATCGTGTCAATGCTCAGGTCGCACTAATAAATAGTTTTTTTTAAAAATAATTTTAAAAAAATTGTGATCGCTTTATTACGACCGCTAGATTCATTGGTCAAATGCTTTTTTTTTCTTTTCTGGATTGACTCCGATAAACGTCATAATATTTTAATGGGTAGCAAAACCTGTTTCA
Source organism: Parasteatoda lunata (assembly GCA_949128135.1). NCBI lineage: Eukaryota > Metazoa > Arthropoda > Arachnida > Araneae > Theridiidae > Parasteatoda > Parasteatoda lunata. Next base: position 8,588,192 of record OX421976.1, on the reverse strand, counting down.
ATTGATACTTGTCATCTTGTCGTCGGATTGGTTTTTAAATCCTGCATATTTACGTGTTTCAAGACGTCACAAAATACTTTTCCTTTGTCAACATTCATATTTATATTAAAATCACCGTCAAGACAGTAATTATAAGTAAATAATAAAAGAATATAAAAATACTTTAAATTATTATTATGTAAATACACTAAAAAGCATGCTGGTGAAAAAATGTATGTTGTAAATATATTAAAAATGCCTGCTGGTGAAAATAAAATGGAAAAAAAAAAGAACTCTTACAAAACTATCAAACAACAACCGTCGCCATAGCAAAGCATGCTATTACGACACATGCGCACCGTTTACTATTTCTCTTGAACACAGTTGAAAAGTGTGGTGACGTCCGAATAAGCGTGCCTCTCACAGGAATACAAATGGAAGTTCTATGTCGGGTTATAATTGTATTGTTGGCAAAAGAAAAGCAGAATTATTTCCTTATACATTATTACCTTATTAATGTGAAAATGATCAATTTGTGAAGTGACTGCTAGCAAATAATTTTATCATAAAAACTTCATAAAAAAACCCCACAGGGAGACCTAATAAGAATTTCAGTTTATTTATATGCGTGTTACTTATTCCATAACAGTCTCTGAACAGCCGACACAATTTTGACTTTACAACTACAAATTACGAATGTTCAACTCTCTAGCCTTGTAATTTTGAACCCAATCCAAAAGACAAGGGAACTCCTAGATCAAGTATTGAGAGAAACTTTGAAAAAAATTTTTGAGAAACTTTTAGATGGAACTAACCCGTATTTTCGTTACATGGAGAGGAAAGCCACGAAAACTGCCCATGGTTAGCCAGACCACGAGAGGATTCTAACTCATGATCCGTCTACCATTGAGGATAATTAACGTCAGCACTGTGGTCAGTGCTAGCCTGGTGTAGAATTCTTATCTACCATCATTCACCGGGATTCGAACCAGGATCGCCTCATTGGGAAGTGAGAGCTCTATTCCCTGAGGCACCATAACCATACCTTACCCACCTGTTCAGTAATTGTCCCAAAATATCACGCAAGTAGCACGCAATACTGTCACGAGCAGTGAAAAGGATGCTGCTGACATTCTTACTCGTGGTCAACATTACTACGAATAAGGAAGAAAAATAAACATTTTAATTGATCAGAGACACCTAATTCTGTGATTGTGAAATGTTTAGGAAAAAAAAGAACTTTGAAAAATTACCTGGCAAAATATTTAAATATTTGTGATGGTCATTTGAAAATTTCTTATCTAAAAAAAAAAAAAATAAATAAATAAATAAAAAAAAAATAAAAAAAGACAAAGGGAAATGGTTTACTTACCCTGAAGAAGATGAATATAGCCTTACCCTGACTGAATTGTTTTCATAACTCCATCTAAAATTAAACATCGAGATTAATTCTTTTCTAAAGAAAATTTCTCGGAATTTTTTATTAAACAGTATGAGTTATATTACATACTTAAATGTATGCTATATTTTTTAAATTATATTTCTTTTAATAAATATCTACTGAAATATCATAGCGAGAAACGAACAACTGAAAGTTAGCATAGTATGAATACAATTTATATAAAATTAAAATTATTTTTCCCAATAGTCCTCAAGTTTGTTTTCTTGGTTTTCATCGGAAAACAAAACTCGTAGACAAAGTTACCATTATAAGACTATCTTAGAGAAAGTTTTACATACTTGGTCCGTCCTTACCCGGATGACCCCTGACGGGGGCGGGATGGGGTTAAGCTTTGATTCTAGGTTTGTCCCCCTTTGGACTTATCATAAAGACAAGGAATGTAGAAAGGAGAAGTCCATCTCTTCGAACACGCAACTAATAGGAACCGTTCGTTGTGGTACGCTATTCCTGAAAAACAACTTGCATTGTGAGCATCATACTCAGATTTAGCAGAGCATCATATGTACTAAGATCCAGCGCATGCGCATAAAAAATAAAGTGTCAGTCAGACGGAGCGTCACCTGTGAACTAGTTGTTGGAGAACTTGACATGCATTGTTGCGTACACTGTCACCCGCTAGCTGCCATTTTATTCTTTCTGGGCCAAAATATCTTAGCAGATTTAAACAACATGGTTAATTTAAATGTTTTCTGAAAGAAATATCTTAATTAACAGTACAGTGTTTATGAATAGTGTGAAAATGCAGGACAAACCAACAATAGAATCAAAAGAAAAAACTTTTCTACTTTACCGTAACTCCAGAAGTGGTTGGGAAAAGAGGAGGGTGCAAACCCGTTTTAAGAACCTCTGATGTTGTGTCCCAAAATGCCAATTCCTCCTTTATACACAGGAACCACACCTAACCTTGGGGAACTGGTTTACATTATGGCTATGGAAGGTAGACTTCTTTCCCCATTTCTGGTAAAGCTACGGTTCTCAACACCGAATTTAAGCATCATTGGTTGCGGTGATTGAGCGAGTGGGAGACCACTTTGATCGGTCTGCGTAGATATCGAGGGTGCGCGTTGTATCGGTCCTCGTTGAACTGTTCAACCGTAAAATACTCGAATTCTCACGTTGATCGTCCGCTTATTAAAATGGGGGAGCAGTTACCTCTGCAGAGGATCTAAATTGTGATGGCATATCTTCGAATCATTCTCAGAGATGTTTCCCGGACCATAGTCAATATCTCATTGTGCAGCTCTAATGCAACGTAAATAAACTACAACTTTCACTTTTTTCCGAGAGAAAGTAATGAAAATCTCCATTTAAAAGTCTTCAACCAACTCTATATAAACCCTTCTACAAGTCTAAAAGTTATTATTTTTTCTTTAAGCAACAATAGTAAACGGGATTTTAGCTAGGAATTTAAAATTGGACAAATTGAGCCGATTTACGCTGCCTCACATAAGCATGCTAGCAATTTGAAACCTTTGTGATTTTTTATCAGTTTTCTTAATATGTTTTGTCTTTTCTGACTCAAACAATATATTTTGTTAATTTTATGGGCAGCTGCAATCGAGGTGACGGAATCAAGGTCATTCCAGTTACAGTCTGCTTTGCTGTGACGCACTGAGTGATTCACTGGTAAAAAGAAACAAGTTGCGGTTCACATTCGGATATGATATCATAAGCGTTTTGTCTAATAATAGAGCGTTTTAGCAGCTAGTTTAGCGATTTAACTTCAACTGTCAAAAAATTTCAAAAACTGAAGTTATTACAACTTATCATAATATTGTTATAATTTTTGAAATTAATAATAATAAGATAAAACTCACTTCTTTAATGTTCAATTATCATTTTTGATTCAGCTCACTAATGCAATCTTTTAAATATAAGAAGTCATATTAAATGAGAAAAAAAGAAATGCAATGAACACAGGCAATCTATAGAAGTAAGCAAGATTTAGATTGCCAGATGCTAAAAGTAGGATGGCGAATATGGTTAATCACCGGTGCCTTGCCAGATATTTTAAACTTGACAATAATCAAATCTGTCACTGATCCGTTCACTTCAGTGACGAGAGCGTCATCAGTGGCGACTCCCAGTCGACACCGAGTCATTCACGGGGGCCCAAATCATCTCGATTGCTGCCCCCCCCCCCCCACCTCTCCGATGTCTCCACTGAGACACCATCAACAGCACCACTTAAAAATTAAGATATTTTACATCTTATTAATTAGTAACCACATTATTTTGAGAATTTTAAAACTGTATAATAATACTATATTGTGTATTTTAAATGCTATACTTCTGATATTAGATCCATCAGCATTTTAAAATACTCGGAGTTAAAAAATATTAGATAAACATTGATTATATATTTTGCCTTTCAGGGATTCATTGTTTCCCTAATCTTCTGTTATATGAACGGTGAAGTAAGTACCTTTATCTGATTGCACATAATGAAACATATATATTTTATTACGTATTAACCAGAATAAAATATATATCAATTTTGGTACGATTTTGAAATAACTTTCGCAAAATGCGTTTGCATATTGCTTTTTTTTTTTTTTTTTTTTTTTTTTTTTTTCAAAAATATAATATTTTTCATTTAACCAAATTCTGAGACGGCGTTTTTTTGTTTGTATATAAAAGAATCTTAGAATGATGGGCCGTACTAATAGTGCTTATGGTTATTCGGCAGATTCTGAGCCTGTTGGGTCGGTCTGTAAGCACCTACAGAACTAAGCGAGAAATATCTCCTGCATGCAGCAAGCGTCGTTCCACCTGCATGGTCTCCCTTGCATCTCTAAGGGTCCGTCGCCTATCGCATGACCTATAAGAAAAGTACGTTTCCCTTCTTTTCCTCTTTTTGTTTCATCTTACCCTCCATGTATGTAGAATTTTTTATTTAGTTAAGTTTACTTTAGTTTTTGACTCAGAATGAATAACTAGAATCAGTTTTCAGATAAAATCGTAAAGAAACTTAAATGGGTCGTATTTGCGGTATTGAATAGTAACTTTAAACACTTTACCCTAGAAGGTCTCCGCATGGAGTAATTTAGTAGTACGACTCAACGAACATAAAATGCGTAGAAGGGAAAAAAACAATGTCACTAAGTTTGGTTTCTAAACCACCAGTAGAGGAAAATACGAAAGATGTCACTACATTTAGACAACTAAAGAATCGGATTTTTCGTTTATAGCAACCCGCAAGGAGGCATCCACTATTCTAGGAGATATCGTATGTATCTTTTAAACACTGCAAAACTAAGCAATCGGTTATTCTCACAGTTAAATACAAATAATGATGATAATAATAATAATAATAGACGACAAAAGTTGAATTTTAAGCATACAATATTATAGCAATTATCATATATCGATCAATATTTAATAACTATCGTGTTAACTATATATCTTATTACTCTGCTTGTTCCTTTTTTAAACTTAGTGACATTAAATCACACGTTCAATTAATAAATTCAGTCTCATTTATGTAGCATTTAGAAATGATAAATTGCATCCGAATGGTTCTCCTTGTGCAATAATTTTTGAGCCTCTCTCGTAAACATGTTGCTAATTTAGATTTTTAGGTCATCGCTTAATAAAGCTCGTTCTAGTTATTTATGTCTTTTAGAATCTGTTTAATACTGTTACAAAATTAAATGGAAGAAAAAAATACTTCTTTTTATTTATTGTACACCTTTTCTTAGTTTGTGAAACCCACACTACTACATTTCCTAACTTAAAACCCTAAGCCTTTTATTGTGTTTTACACTAAATTAGACTTACATTGTTTGATAATGCATTGTATTGTTATGCGAGAAAATTTTTTTAATTTTTTTAATTAGGCACAAGACTTGGATAAAACAAAATGTATTTATTTATGTTACTGTCATCATTAATTTACACTACCAAACCTTTAAATGATTATTGATATAATTTATAGATCCTTTCGTCTGAATTGACCGATTCACAATTATAAAGCACGTTCATATTTTATATGATTGTTCCTTTTTGTTTTATATGATTAGAAAAGCGTTCAATTATTTGCACTTCAACTGTAGCAAATATCAAAGCAGAATATCTCAACACCTTCTAAAAAGTGCGTTTGTCATAGTTCCACACTCTTTCAGCTGGGTTTTTATTAATTCGGTTTTATTTTTAGATATTTTTAAAAGCTAATATAGGGAAATCCGAGGTTAGTTTGCGCAATTTTTTGGTTTCGGTTTTCATCTCGTTTAAACATTTATCTCACAGTATGATTTTTTTTAAGACAAATCATTCCCCCATTCGTAATTTTTTTTTCAGTTTATAATTTTTTAAATAATATTTCTTAATAGAAAAAACCGTGAATAGTGGACCGACATTCCCCGGGTGCGATTTTCAAATCCAGCGGCCTTTGAAAACCCGTTTTCTTGTTTGACTTTTTCTTAAAATATTTTTTTTTTTTTTACTATTTTTCAGTTCAGGTAACAAATTTTAAAAGAAATAAAAGCTTGTAAAGCCACCATTTTTGCAGTAAATTGTTGTCAACTTTAAAAAAAAAAGAACAATTTGACAGCTTAGAGTTTAGGGTTAGTAAAAATGGAGCATTTAAAACGGTTCCACATGCCATACAGCCAGTGAAATAATTCAATTTTAGCAGGAGATATTTCCTGGTCGTGTACTCTCTCGTTTCGGTGATTAGAATAGTGTGAATTAACACCATTAGATTTCTTCTTATGGGGTTAATTGAAGTCAAAGATCTATGTCAACAAGCCCACGACCACCCGTGCATTACAAGGGGAAATTAAATTTCTGCATCAGCAAAATTCATCATCAATTATGGTCATGAAAAATTTCGACAAAAGAGGGCGTATGTGCCAGCAAAGTCGTGGAGCCCATTTACCCGATGTGTTAATCCATAAATAACCCTATCCTATGTTCTTTATGGTTCAATGAAAAAATAACAATCTAAAGACTAAAAACCGTGTTTTCTATTAATTCAAACCTTGCGTTTATTTTGGGACATCCTTTATTATAATTTGCATCAACTAGAGCCGAGAGAAAAGTCCCCAAACACAGGAGAGCGAGAAAGTCGCTGAATTGTTAATTAGCACCGAGATGGGCAGGTAACCTGATCCACTACAAGGGGAACATTGAACCATGAAATAAAAATTTCAGAAACAATATTGCAGAAAAATGTTATTCATGATAATATATTCATTTTAAAAATCCTTTTATAAAGGTTAAAATATTAATAAAATATGCATGTCTTCATATCTAACAAAAGCAGATATATTGATTGTTACTGTAAATGATTGTTTATTAAATTTTATTAGGACAGATTTTTATTCTTAAACTAATTAATTTTACATAAAAAAAACATGACATAAAACCATTTAAATTATGAGATAAATTAACATAAAGACACTAAAAACATACAGACACAATCTCAAAATTTACTGCCTTTATAAATTTTGTTTCTAGTCATAAATAATTAAAAATAAAGTAAAGTTTGATAATATTTTTAAAATTATAAAAAATACACAGCAAATTTCTTGCGTAATTGGTAATTTTTGTGAGTGCGGATACCAAATAGTCTGTTTTAAATATCTTTTTTGCCCAGAGCAAATTAACAAATTGTTCTAGTTTAACAAAAGGTAAAAATATTTCTGACAAATATTAGTATTTAATGCGAATAAAGCTAATTTAGTGAAATTTCTGTTAATAAAAACATATTTGCAGACAAGATGAATTAATAGTTGTTTTTAAATAATTTTTAGGAAATATTTGTTAGCTTTTAATTTTGTTATTATTTTTTTTTTTTTTTTTCAAAACGTGCGTAACTTATTTAAAAAATATTTTTGAAGTAATTTTCCAATGTGGAAAAAAATGTATATAAAGTTAATGATAGAGATTAATAATTCTATAGCTATAAATTAACCAGAAGATTACTTTTGTCAGTCGTAACCTTTTACAAAAGAAATAACGCAAAATTCTACAAAACTAATTCACCATTTTATTATTATTCTTTTTCATCCATCGTTCACAAACCAAAACAAAACAAAATGATCATATCTATAATATCAAGCTTTTAGCTCGCAACATCAGAAAATGCGTGTTATTACATCACGTGACCCTGACACCTTCCCCCCAGAGTCATATTAGATCCAAAGATCGAATATGGCAAATAACTTAAGGGTCACACTTTACACATAAACAAACTATGTTTCACATTCACCCAAATATTCACTGAATCTTAGGTTTAACTTAACACTAGGTATTTACTTTAATCACCTAATAATAATAATAGGAAAAATGTTCAGAGTCTTATTTTAGTTTATATTTACAGTCTGGACAATGCATCTGCATTACTAAGTTTCGATCCTTTGATGTGACTTGCCTCAATATCATGGCGTTGAATGGCTAACGCCCATCTCTGCAACCTCGGGCTTTGGGGTGTCGCACTCGTCAGAAATACTAGGGGATTATGATCAGTTAATAAAATAATCTTAGCACCACAGAGTAAGGTTTCAAATCTCTGCAAAGCCCAAATAATAGCATAAGCTTCCCTTTCAATTGTAGACCATTTCTGTTGAGTTGAATTCAGCTTCTGGCTACCGAAAGCTATGGGACGAATATTTCCTTCTTCATCTAACTGACCTAAACAACATCCGACCGCATTTTGAGATGCATCCGTATGCAAGTAGTATGGTTTCTCTATGTCTGGGACTTGTAACTCTGCGATCTTACATAGCGACGTCTTCAATTCCTTGAATGCCTTCTTAGCTTCTTCGCTCCAAGGAATCTCATTAGGAACTTTCTTTTTAGTAAGCTCTGTTAGTGGAAGAGCAATCTTTGCGAAGTTTGGAATATACTGCCTGTAAAAGTTGCATAATCCCAAAGCACTTCTCAGTTGTTTTTTGGTTTTGGGTGCCTCTAATTTCTGTATTACTCTTATTCGTTCTTTGTCAGGAGCATGTTTACCTGAACCAATAATATGTCCTAAGTATTTAACCTTTTGTCTAGCAAACTCGCACTTTCTCAAGTTCACGGAGAAATTAAAATATTCCAATCTCTTAAAAACTTCTTCAAGATGAATCAAATGTTCCTCCCACGTATCAGAAAATACTGCTAAATCATCGATATAAGCACAAGTGAAATCAGACATGGACTGAACCACTTTAGACATAGCTCTTTGGTAGGTTGCAGCAGCATTTCTTAATCCAAAGGGTAATACATTCCATTGGTACTGGCCTCGGTGAGTTCGGAATGCTGTGAGGTGTTTGCTGCCGTTCTCCATCGGTATAGCCCAATATCCCTTCAACATATCTAGCACAGTAATGAATTTCTTCTTTCCTACTAAGAAATTCAACTCCATCATATTTTGCATTGGATATGCATCCGGAACGGTAAGAGCATTCAAACTTCTGAAATCAATGCATAACCTGATTGTTCCGTCTTTCTTATGAACACATACTACCGGGTGTGCTATCTCACTTACCACCGGTTCAATCAGTCCTAACGCTAGCAATTCATTGATCTGTGCATCCACTTTCCCCTTTAAGTTTTCTGGTATCTTATACGTTTTTGGTTTCATCGTATCCTCCTCAGCTTTCAGCTTTATCGCATGTTTCCCAACTTTAGCTATCCTTATCTTCCCCGAAAACAACGTTTTGCGTCTATGTAAAAGATCTTTCAATTGATTTTGTTGCATTTTGGGTAAGTAATCCAAATTTAATCCTTTCAATGCTTCATAGCTTTCCACATCTGTAGGAAGAGTTGGTGTTTCGTATATTTCACCAAATTCATCATCAATATCATAGACAACTCCAACTGTTTGAATTCTCGCTTTGTATTCTCTCATTTTGTTAACATGCAATAATCTTAAATTTCCTTCAGGCATTTGCAAATAATACGAATTCGGTTTCACTCTTCTAATTACCTTTACTGGACCTATCCATCTGGCATATAATGAATTGGATGAATCATGCATTAGCACAAGTACTTGATCTCCTGGCGCAAATTCCCGGTATTTTTTCCTTCTATTGTAATATTTGGCATAGTTACTTTGTTGCACATCACTTGTTAACCTTGCCTTTTCGGTTGCTATTTCTAATTTTCCTTTTAACTCTTTTAAATATTCCTCCGCTGATCCTTTCATATTCAAAGGTAAAAACATATCTCCGGCCCAAATTGACTTCAATATAGATAACGGGCCTTTCGGTTCTCTCCCGTACATTAGCAGAAAAGGTGGTACTCCTGTAGTTGCATTTGGAACTTCTCGATAAGCCCATAGTACAAATGGTATATGTCGATGCCAATTTCTTCCTACTTCTCTAATAATGTGATGTAGCATATTTTTGAAGGTTTGGTTCCATCTTTCAATCAATCCGTTCCCTTCCGGATGGTATGGCGTTGAAAATCGCGGACAAGCTCCTAAAACCTTCAAAAACTCTTGCGTTAAACTTGCCGTAAAATTTGTCGCATTATCCACCACGATTACTTCTGGAATTCCTGTCCTACAGAATATTTCGAGCAGTGCTTCGCATGTATTCCTTGCCGTTAACGATTTGAGCGGGACTGCTTCAGGCCATCTTGAATGTTGGTCCATCAAACAAAGGATATATTTATGTCCTTGTGCTGATACTGGATCTAGAGGACCAATTAGATCTACGTTCACCACTTGGAATGGAAGTTCAGGACGTGACACAGGTGTTATCGGAATTTTGTCTACTGAACGAACAACTCTTCTACCTTGGCACCCATGACATGAGCTACAATAAGCTTTAATTTCCTTGACCATCCCTGGCCAATAAAAGGAAAATTTAATTCTTTGAATTGTTTTACGAGCTCCTAGATGTGCTCCGAATACTGACTCATGGGCAATTTCTAGTATTTTACCTTTTCTAATTTCGGGAATTACTAATTGTTGTATTCTATTCCCGTCCAACAGCTCTTCATGGCATAGTATATTATTTTGTATCACATACCCTCCTTTATTTTGCTTCCCCAATTTCCATGCTTCTTGGAGAGTATCGCAACTTTGTTGTTGTATCTTGAATCGTTCGGTTTCATTTCCATTCTTTTTATCACCGCATTCACCTACTGTTGGCTCCTGCTGCTCTTCTCCGTCACTTGCACTCATATATAACTGCTCCTTTCGGGAATCTGATCTTAGCTTCATAGCAGCAGTAAAACTGGGATTGTATACTCTTTTTTGTTCTAATAATGCCTCATAAGTTTCAGCATCCAACAAAATGTCAGCATTTAACCCATTGACGGCTGCTATCATCGTTTTAATTATAGGCGTAATATATCCTTCCGTTACCAACGCGATTTCCACTTCTTTTAATTCAGCTTTTAGACTTTCGCCAAACGCAGGTTGTAGTATTATATGTCCTTTGTAATCCACTTCCTTACCCACTATATCGTTTTTAAATACACTTATTTGTGCACCAGAATCTACTACAGCTTCGTATTCATTTCCATTATATGAAATTCTAACTTTCTTAAGGGCAGCTATTTTTGGTTGAACGCCTTTACATTTTTTGTTTCCTATCATGACTTCACCGTTAAATCTTGCAGTGACTACTTTGCTTTCGATATTTCCATTTCTGAGTACCTTAACTTCGGATACTTGCCCTTCCGATACTTGAACCTCGGCCACTTTGCCTTCAATGTTTCTTCTCCTCTCTTTATTATCCCGACAAAATCGTGCCAAGTGTCCTACTCGTCCACAATTAAAACATGTGACTGGATTTTGGGAAGAACTCCGCTTATCAATTCTGCCATGGTTGTTATGCTCATGTTTATATCCTTCACCAAATGTATGATATCTTCTACTAACCATGTTTGGTTTTTCCCGGTATAAGTTCCTATATGGTTGAGAAGCAATGAATTTAGTAGTTTGGTTATATTTCCTTGCATTCTCGTACTCATCTAGCTTCTCAGCAAGTGTGTCAACTGAGCAAATTCTACTCCACTCATCAATAAAATGATTTTGTATGTCTCCAGGTACTCGTTCTTTTATCTGTTCGACAATGACAAGTTGTTTCAGGCTGTCGAAATCATTAATTTTTAGTCCCGAAACCCATTCGTTAAAATAGTTCACCAATTCAAATCCAAAATCTCGCCAAGTGCTCTCAGCCGCTTTACAATGTCTCTTAAACTTTATTTTAAATGCTTCTGGGCTCAATTTAAACCTTTTCAATAACATACATTTTACATGTTTATAATCATTTGCTTTTTCTTCAGGCTCCCTTGCAATTAAATTCGCCATTTCTAGAGGCAATAATCCAACAAGATGCGTTACCCAATCTTCTTCTTTTATATGGACTCTTCGTGCTTGTCTTTCAAACAATATTAGATAAAAACTTATATCACCTTCTTTTGGATCAAAAGTACGCATTAATTTTTGCAATCCACCAGGTACATGTTCTCTTGTTTCTTCATTTCGAGAGCTGCTCGTCTCTCCTATAGTACCAGTATGTACCAATGAAGCTTCTATCTTCAACCTCTCCAATTCATATTCCTTTTCTTGCCGCTTTAATTCATCTTCCCTTTCCTGTTCTCGCCGCTTTAATTCACCTTCCCTTTCCTGTTCTCGCCTCTTTAATTCATCTTCCCTTTCCTGTTCTCGCCGCTTTAATTCGTCTTCCCTTTCCTGTTGCTTAATTTCATATTCTTGTCGCCTAATTTCATCTTCTTTTTGTTGGCGCTTTATTTCTTCTCTTCCACTAACTATTCTTTTTAATAATTCCTTCACAAACTCCTCTTCGTACTCCGTACTTGCCAATATAATCTTCTTTAATTCGGTAACTCTCATGTCTTCCGTTGCCGTTTCTCCTAACTCTTCCGCCAAACACTTCAAATCTACTTTTAAAGCTCTTCCTAAAAATGCCATTTTTCACCTACTACTTTCTAAACTGCACCTTCTTACAAAAAAAAATGCCACTTCCTAAACCAATTTCAAGACAATCTAAATAACTCACTATCTTCCATCAAACAACTTGAAATTCATAGAACAAACAACTACCACTCTTTTATTTCGAAATCCATTGGGGTTTCCCCGCGCATTTGTCAGTCGTAACCTTTTACAAAAGAAATAACGCAAAATTCTACAAAACTAATTCACCATTTTATTATTATTCTTTTTCATCCATCGTTCACAAACCAAAACAAAACAAAATGATCATATCTATAATATCAAGCTTTTAGCTCGCAACATCAGAAAATGCGTGTTATTACATCACGTGACCCTGACAACTTTCATAACTATAACCGCCTACGGGGAATAGTTCGGTCACATTTCAAAATTATCTTGTCAACATGCAAACTTTGATGATAACCAAGCATAGCACAAATGTATTTCCATTTCCTCTATTTCTAACACCTTAATTACTTTTAAAACAATATAATCACCTAATTGTTTCACCGTCTAGCTGCTGTCCGCGTGGAATTATTTTGATTTCAATCTTAATTATTTTCAAGAGATGTTCGAATATAGTCTTTAGATATTGAAATTTAACATTAAATTTAAAATCTGTCCGTTAATTAGATCACGCAAATCAGAATAAGTATGAGTTGTGACATTTCTGCTTTACCTGCAGCAGAAATATTAAAATTATTCCCATTCGTGTATATATATATATATATATATATATATATATATATACAACGTTTGAATCACATTTATCTCTTTCAAAAACATTTTAAATGCACTATAAATACAATATTATATCATAATTTTTTTTTAAAAAAAGCAAGGTAAAAATACGAAATGCAATTCAGCCATAAATAAAATTCTATTGATTAAATTTCATAATAAAAAGTTTTGAGCACTACTCATCAAAAATCAAAATTGTATATCAGATTTAAGGATGTTTACTTTTGTTCAATAATATATAAACTTGTGATTCAATCATTTCATATTTTTAAATTTATATCTGTGAAACAAAAAAAAAAATGCTTGTTCATCAAAATTAAATTAACTATAGCGAAAGTTATTACTGCGCATAAAACATGCCTTTGAAATATTGTTTAAAATTAAATGGATAGTTAGGCTCATTAGAAAGTATCAATTTTTCTAATTCAGAATTTTTTTTTACTTAAAAAAAAAACTTTTTACATCATTACTAAGCTTACGCTAAAACGCAGCGCCATAAAAAAATGGGAGGATTTTTATAAGCAATGGTAGATTATATTTGTATTTTAAAATAAAAACTTTGCTTTCGAATTGCTTTTTAAAAAATTCAAGTTGAATAAAACTACAAATTATGAAAATTTTAGTAACAGATGTAATTTAAATAAAATGAAGATGCAATCTATTTACAATTATTTCAAAATTCAAACCCAGGATAATCTTCACGCCATAAACAATAAATTAAGCGAATTCTTTAAATACAATTCTGCTGTAAACATTATTAAATAAAACTGCTAAGGGAATAAGCACGTGTTTTAAAGTATAAAACAGTTCAATATGTTCATATCGAAACTTATCTGAATGTAGTAGTTTAGAATTGCTAAATTTTGAAACTAAAATTGTTGACCAGTAATATTAATTTAATAACCAGCACACAGTAAATGAAATTACAATACAATCAGCTAATTTTCTATTAAAATGAATCTCCTTCTATCGTAATGTAAGAGACTACTAATTTAGAATTTAAAACTACATTTCAGAATTGAAATCAGTAAGTTTGAAATGGATACCAGGTTTCCTCGGCATACATTTTAGAAAGCTCATTATTATCTCCCGAGACTTAATTATGTCTTAAAATGTGAAAATTAGCATAATAGAAAGTTAATTAAAATTTCTTTGTCTAAAGTTTTTGAAATAAGATCTAAACCATAGAATATAAACATTTTTAATTATAAAAGTAAACTTAATTACCACATCCACTTAAGAAAATTGTCAGCTTTTAATCAAAATTTCATTTAGAAAAGTAGATGTCATTCTGATAAATATATTTTTCATAACTTATTAAACCGCCTTTTGATATTATTACTCGTTTTACAAATTTTGTAATATGATAGATTTCAATATCAGTAAAAAATAATTGTTTAAAAGTGAAATAATTACCATAAATCAGAAAAACTTGTATTTAGGTTTTTTAGATTTCAGATGTATTTCTTTTAAAATTCAATTAAAAATTATGCTTTATTATTATAAAATTATGCTTATCTTTCCTATCAAAGGTGTTTAATATAAATAAAAAGAGTTTAAATACTTAAAAGTTCTTTATCAATTGTGGATTCAAGTAACTCTTGTATTAGACTATTAGTATACATTTAGTTTAAAATCATTAAAAAAATTATTTATGACTTAAAATTTACATTAGAATTAAATAATAAATAAAAAGACGTCTTAGATTCAAAAAGAGAAATCCATACGTGCAAAACATAAGAGATATACAGCTCCAGATACTGCGCGTGTTGTATGATACTGCGAAGGCTTAGATGTAGTACGAAGTACCTGCCCGCGTAGCGGGCACTCCACTTCTTCATCTATGATGATGCCCGTAGGCGACTAGAGTACTGTGTTTATAGCAATAATACAAGAAGTAGCAGAAGCACTGGTCGACTAAGTTTAAACTTGTTGTCGTGCTTATAAAAAATGGGACAAGTTAGGTATAAAACTAGAGGTGGATACTCCCGAGTCGGCGATCACATGAAGGTCACTTCACCTCTCGGGGAGTATCCATAGTAAGATGAGGAGAAGGGATATATTATTTGTAGTGCCGTGATAGAACACAATCTGATGATATGATACTGCGAAATTTCTAAGACTCTGTCCTGTACTTATTTTAAAAGACAAAAACTGGTAAATCAATAATTTCCTTTTTATAAACTATTTAGGTGAAACATTATTTTTCGCAAAAATATCTACAAAGTAGCAAGATTTTGATTTGAAATTTCGCTTTTGAAATATACATCTATTGTAATACAAATTAACAATAGCATCTCAACCCAATCGCAATATACATATATTTCGCAATATTCATTTTACTATAGCATCTCAACTCACTGTCCAATTTTGGTATTTTTGTATGTGATGCAGTATCTATCTACAGAGTTATAAATTTCGCAACATATTGTATCATATCGTTTTAATTATCTACAATTTCAATACGATACCTACTTGAATCATATTAACGAGCAAATTAATGCCTTTTAAAATTAACTACACACTATGATTGAATGGTGCAGTTCATCATCTTATTAAGGTTACTGCCAATTTGCATGGTATTACGGTTAAAGGTACAATGTTGAACCAATTTTTCTGAGAGTATGAGTTTAATATTTAGTGCAAGTCAGTTTAAGTTAGTAGATTTATTAGTTACAACATAATTATGTATTATTTTAATTACTTATAAAATTTATTTTTCCAAATTTTTTAAAATAGTATATGTTTTGTACCACTTATGGTTAAACTTTATTAACTATACTGCATATTTTATCTAACTAAAAACAAAATAACCACTGCTGAAAAGTAAAATAAGTATCTTAGCATTTGTAATGTTTTTATAGGTTTTGTACTTGTTAAAACGCTCTTACAAGCGGTACAAACTAAGTAGTAGCCTCCATGGACGAGGTCAATCCAGCATGATGATGCATCCGGTCTCCTGTACACAAATGACATCATTGAACGAGAGTCAGGCTGCCGTACCCAAGCGTGGTTTGCATTGGCGAAACAGCAGAAACGGCGAAAGACCGAGAGAGGCGACTGGTTCTGAGAGCCTCGAAGATGACATTGTATCTGTGTAAAATCCCTGCATTTAAAGATCAATCTTCGAATATTGAAATAAGAATTCACAAGTCAACATTTGTAAATATTTCTGTAGACAAATAGAAAAAACAATCAAAGCACTTTTTTATCAAATTTTATCGTCAACAATGTGTATCACTATGAGGTAATATCTAATTAAATAAAAATTATTTGAAACAAAAATTGAAATCTCATTATTTTTAATGCGTGTATAGTACGTAAAATATAAAAAAAAATGGACCATCCTGAATAACTTTCGATGCAATGATCGGATCGTCACGTTCTAACACCCAATGTTTCAAGGGGGGTCACCTCAAATGTGCTAATTAATTAGGGTAGACAATGTTTTAAGTTGCGAAATGACACATAAAGTAAGAAAGTAGTATATTCAAAATTCGATTTCTCCGTAACTATTCAACCGATTTCTTTCAAAATGAGCATTTCGCCATGTAAAATTACATACTTTAAAATGATGCAAAAAATTTTATGCCCTACAATTCCAAAATTTTTGTGACCATTATTAATTAAAATAAAAAAATATTTACTAAAATTTAATTTTTGCATGGAATTATCTTTTGAAAAATAAATTTTATAATTGTGTGGTGTGCAAAATTTTTTTAATTCACTTAAAAAGTGATCGAGGTATGGCAAAATATGTAAAAAGTAAAATTAAGATCAAGGGGATCAAACTTTGGATCGCTCTCCTGACCAAACTATTGGGACCATATATCCTAGATTGCCGCTACCTTCTATATTTTGGGGGTCTGAAATCCAAATCTCTCGAAGAAAAGATATGTTTTTTCTGGGAGAGTACGTTTTTGTGTCCGATATCGTAACTTAATATATCGTTTGTAATATTTCAATTCCCCTGAACATTGTGAACTGAGTGTGAAGATTTAAAAATTAGTTTTGATTTAAGCAGTATTCGAATGACATAACTATAACAGAATAAAGACGTATCTGAAACTGAATACTTTTACAAACTGACTTTGTTAGGAAGATGGGCGGCATATTTCCTCTAAAATACTCATATATGTCAAGTTATATTTATAGGATATTGAAAAATATATAGTTCAAAACATGCAGTATAATAAAAAAAAAAGATAGATGGCGCTAGCATTGCTATTCATGAAAAGGCAATACAGGGTTTTTCAGTTCCAGTGCAGAAAACTTGCAAGGCTTTTAACGAAACTACTATTGTATCGTTTTTACGAAATTCTTAAAACAAAAAAGGGAATGATCATTGCAGAATCCAGAATGCCTATGCTGGAGAGTGTTGGTAATTCAGTTTATTGACCTGCTGGATCAGACTTGTAATGTCTGAGCTTCTGTTTAAATCAATTGCAAATTTTGCTTTACATAAAAACCCAGTTGTTCGATTGAAGACCTCGTCGCCGGAATCTCAATAACTGCAAGATTCGTCAGAAATCTTCTAGAACGTTTGGAATTCCGTGCAGAGCTATTAAATACGCGTGACATTTGATCGGAATTTAATTAGCTTTTTTTAGTATGTAGCTGTTGACCATTATAAAATATACCGTTAAAAGTAATAATGTTTCTTTATTTAGTAGCAGTTACTGTTCTTTTTCTTTGTTTCTTTCTACCTTAGTTCGGGCAGAATTTATATAGGACCCTGCTGTGCAATTTAATTTAAATTCTTTTTCTGTGCTCTCTAATATCTGCAAGTTCATTTTTCAATGAAGGAAAAACCCTTGATACGTACTTCTTAATAACAGCTTCCAATATTTATTTAAGTTGTTGAAATCTAAATGATTGAGAATCTTTTTGCAAAACTCTGACCTCATAAATAAAATTCCATAGCAGCTGTGATTATACTAACTGAAAAAAAGACTTTGTTCAATATATTGTTGTAAGGAAACATGTTTTCTTCTTTTACACTTAACTTAAGAAATTTCATATGGTGTCTTGGGATATTCATCCACTTTTAGATGCACCTGGATAAATGTTTTTAAAATTTTTTTCTGCACATGCGCTGTATAAAGCAACTCCTTCAATTACTCTTATCTGGCGCAATTATTATTATTATTTTTTAATTTTAAAGCAATAATTTCGTTATCAGTTTAAAATTGATTCAAAAGCTTTGTTTAATTTTTTTTTAAATATTTGAGCTATAGCAAAAGTGGAACTGGGCCTAGTATATATTTCGGACATTTACCGAAGGTCAAGTCATACTAGGTCTGGTTCAGTGCCATTGCCCGGTATATCCTACACTGATGTTTTTTTAAGGTCAAGTGCCATTGCAGGGTATACCCTACACTAATGTTTTTTTTAAGGTTTAGTGCCACTGCCCGGTATACCCTACACTGATATTCTTTTAAAGTCAAGTGCCATTGCCCGGTATACATTTGCCCGATACTCCAAACGCTGATGTTTGTTCTAATCTATCGTCAGTAAGTATTAAAGTATAGAATAAATGTAATTATATCCACGAATAAATTAATATCAAATCGGATGTAATAAATATTTCAGACATTCACCAAAGCGACTGATTTGATTGTCAACATTCACCAGTGAAAGTCAACAATGAACCACCGATTTCGGTCATTCACAGTGACATGCACTTCATTTACATAATAACCTCATCAGGACGATTATTTCATACTTTGCCTAAATAGCATCCAGCATTTCAAAAAATAAAAATAATTGGTTTTGTTGGCGATGATCTCGTAAGGCAATAAAGAATCATGCATAGTACAGGTAAGGAAGATATTAAGCCCGAAGGAAAAGTGGATGAATAACCCAAGGAACCATTTCATAAAAATAACGGAAAGAATAAAGAAATTATGGATTATTGACTGAACATAAATAAAACTGCATGCTTCTAAAACAATTATTGTTTTAAAAAAAGTCCAACTAACTACGTCTTTAAACCTGCAACGAAACCCAAGAGTTCCACAGATCAAAGTTTAGGAAAAGCTGCTGTATAATACTAAATTGTTAAATCGTTGTCTAGCTTGATTATTTTTTAACGATGAAAAAGGAGAATTTTTTCTCACATTTCTTTCTTTCTTACTTTATTTTATTTATTTATTTATTTTGCACTATGGAATTAATTTGAATTAGGTGCCAAAAATAAAAGCTTGTATCGTAAATTCTAAGGATATTTATGATGTAACATAAAAAAATTTATTTCAACATATAAATGCTAAATAAAAATCCTAAATGCAGGAGTTTGGTAGAATTTATAAAAGCCTCATTCATTTTTATTTATTTAATTTACTTAGTTACATTAAATTATTATTTAATTAGATTAAATTAGACAAGTTATTCTATTATTCTTGGGATAATTGTTCTTTGTTCCGAAGTGTTTCTGTCATGAAAGTATGCATCCTAAAGAGTACCTTTTCATTTATTCCATCAATTTATATATATATATATATATATATATATATATATATAATCAAAATTACTGTAATTCCTCAGCAGCTAACAATAAAAATAATACCTCTGTACGAAACAAGCATAATGTTTCGTTACAGCAACGTGGCGAACAACAAAAGTTGTAAGCCATGTTGCTAATAGGCTGGACCCTACACAAGCAAAAAACATGAGAATTCAAAGATAATTGAAATACAAAGAAGAAATTTTCAAACAAACCATCTTTTCAAACTAATGGATTGAAGATGATGCTTTATCATCACTTTTTCGATGAAACACGCGAATAGTATTCACTATCATAAAACATTTGCACTATCAACACACTTGCACACGCGAATATTATTCACTTGAGATCGCAGACTGGACTTCAGCGTAAGCAAGACTCCGGCTGCAAATCCACCAAAGGCTAATTGTTGATGATTCGAACACGGTAGACGAAAATGAAACAAAACAGCGACGAAATCAAATCTCCAACGGCAATTCCGGTAGAACGGTAGAGGCATGGATTTCTCGAAAAGGTGGAACAAACGAAAAAATTTTTTTCTTTCTTAATGATTTCTCTATAGTCGCTCCATTCTAAAAGTAAACACGATAGTTAGAAGGGGAATAAACCAATTTTCTTCGTCATGATGAGTCACAAACTAACGCCGAAAGTGATGGAGAAATTTTGGCAGCCTGAAATTAATCCGGCGCCCGTTTCATCAGTTCTTAAAATCCTGCTCGGCTTGTAGTATGATGCAGTGGGACCGAGCAGGAAAACAGACACAGGATTTTAATGAAAGCAGAGTAATTTTTATTACGTCTTTCTTTGGTGAGTGGGAGCGAAAAAGTGATGTTCCCTCCATTCACGAACAGTCTTTCTGGTAGGGAAAATCTTGCAAAAAGTCCGAAAATGTCTTTATTTAGGGAAAAGAGGGAAATCTCAGAAATTACTATTGGTTAATTAAATAGATCACGCGATTTCCACGAAGCTTAAAGGGATAAATGTCTTTATTTAAATTTATGCATAGTTCAGCCAAAAATAGATTTAGAAACAGGATGTGGCTTTTTAAAAGTATGATAAAGTGCTTCGATTTGAAATTAATTAGTAATAAATTAGGAGTTGTTTTATAACGAAGAAATTAACATAAAAAGATTAATAGAAGCTTCTTTTTATGTTACATATATATATATATATATATATATATATAAAGTTGTAATTTTTATCTCTTTTAATAGGCATTTGTTTATAATTAGTCAATACTTTTTACAGTTCTGAGACCCCTGTAGTGTCAATACTCTATATGTTTTAAAAAAGTAAATTTCATTACAGTTACTACTTCATTACATTTTATCACACTTTCATACAATGTTTAAAAAAAAGAGAGAGAATATTTACCGTTGTTTGAAAACCTAAATTTAAGTTTGAAAAAGTAAAATGCAAAGTAACTTGCATTGATTATTTTATGTATTCGCCGAACAAAATAAGCAAAGTGAATTACGTGATCTGAAATACTATGCCAAAGAACTGCATTTTTAAGTAGCTCTGATTACACATAAAACTTTCTACGATAAGTGTATACATGCACATTAGAAATTCACCACTTCGATCGATCCACGTTTTAAATAAATGATTTTTTTTAACTCCTCAGGGTACTTTTTATACTCCTTAATTTTTTTTATCTTGACTAATTGTAAACATTTCTCGAGATTATACTAATCTACTATATTGCAATACAGATTTGAAACATACATGTTATCCAGTATGTATTAAAAGTTTTTTTTATAAATATATAGTGATTTTGTCTTTCTTATGAGATGTAGTGTACTTCTTAATGTATTATTTATTACAATTATATTTGAACAAATGCAGCGAAATTTAAAAATATCCATGTATGAACTTAGAAAGTGCACGACAGAATTTGGTATTAGGGTCTTTCAAATATTACGTAAGCACCAGACAGGTATAGGGTGATTGTGATTTCTTATTTTTGCTGACAAAGGGGGGGGGGGAGCATTAGCAACAAGAAAGTAAGAGTAAATGGGAGATGGAGTATGAGCAACACTTAATAAAGGTATTAAAATCCCTCTTTTTTTTTTAATTCTTTTAAATGTAAAAAATAATGTAACAGAAAATTGAACTAGCAAAAATTTCAAGTTTTGAATTAAATATGGGGGAAAAAAGGGTATTTTTCAGAGAGCAACAGTTTTAACACAAAAGAAAAACACAAAATATCCCTAAAGAATATTCTACTTTAGGGATTCTACTTAGGGATAGAATAGTTTTGTAAAATGAATAAAAGCGCAAATTTTATGCTACATCTTTTATTAGAATTTTATTTTAAAATTAGATTACTAGAATAAAAGTCGTAGTTGAAGTAAAAAAAAACTTGGGGTATTGCGAGTTTTTTGAAGAAAGTATGGACGGGGTTTGTGATTTGCTTATTTTAGCTGTCAAGAAGGGATATTTAAAATTACCAAAAAACATGCTTACGTACTATTTGAACTGTATGCTTAAGAAAATGTGTGTTTATGCTTGAAATATGCATTTTAGGAAAAAGGAATTTACTTAAAAGGTCAAAGTGCATTTTGGAATAATGTATAGTGCGCAAAACAAAGACAGATCACCCAGTTGTTCAAATACGACTTTTTTAAAATTCAAATTCTCAGCAACTATCAGTCTGATTCCTCTCATATTTTGTATTTTGCCATGTAAATTTGCATTGTTTAAAATAATGTAAAAATTTACATACCTTACAATTCCGACTGTTATTTTCTGCATATGAAATAATCATTTAATAAACACTACGCAGATGGGTCAACATTTTTTTAAATACGCATTTTGAGTTATGTCTCTTATGTTTTTCTGAATCTATTATGTTTTTTAATGCGTATTTCGAGCTATATTTATTATTTTAAAAGGGCATTTCCAGCTATGTCCATTATCTTAAACAGGCATTTTGAGCTATGTTAATTTTTTTAAACGGGCATTTTTAACTATTTTCATTATCTTAAACTGGCTATGTCTATTATCTTAAACGGACATTTTGAACTATGTCTGTTATCTTAAACAGGCATTTTGAGCTATGTTAATTTTCTTAAACGGGCATTTTAAACTATCTCCATTATCTTAAACGGGCAATTTAAGCTATGTCCATTATCTAAAAATGGCATTTTAAGCTATGTCAGTAAACTTAAAGGGGCAATAAACTTTGAGCTATGCCCAGGTTAAAAAAATTACCAATGTAATCTTTACTTTTAAACATTTATACTTATACTTAAATCTTTACTTAAAACATAAACATTTGCATATTTAGCATGCAGGTTTCCAAATTTTATATATATAAATATTTTTTTTCTACAGTGTAATCAAAACAAATTGTATAAAATTCAATTTTTATCAATTTATGAACATAATTAACCATCCAATTAAAAAGATAAATATTTAATTACTATTTTTAGAGTAAGAGATATTTCAATCTCACCTATTTCAATGAACCTACAAAACTGTCAATTCTGAAGGGAGTACAAAGTAATTGGGAAGAACTTATTTACTTCGTAGATATAATCAATCACTCCTTTTTTGAAAGAGGAAAGCAGTCAGCATGTGCGTATATAAGTGCCACAATTTTTTTCCTCCTTTTTTTATTACTATTTTTTAAAAATTTAATGTTGGTTATAAATCACAAATGTGACAGGAGAATTTTTTTCATTTAAAACATGCTTAAAATTTTTTTTTTATTAAAACAATTATGACTATAAAATTTTTCTTAGAAACTTTTATCGTTTAAGTCTCAAAAACAAGATTATTTTCATTTTTTCTTTTTTACAAAACATTAAACAGAAAATAGAGCTGATGTACAATTTTAATAAAAAAACTATTTAAACTTTTCAATTATTTTATCGAATCAGCAAATTTTTCACACAATTTTTAAAACCTTTTTATCAAAAGTTAAAATTGGAAAAAGTTTTTCTGTTTCATGACATTTTTGAATAGATTTTAAATAATTTCAAGTTGCTGGTCTGCAATAACCCTTAAAATCCACACGAGTGAATACTAAATGTCCCAACTTCTCTTCTACATATGGAATGGTAGGAAAAAGGTGATAATAAATATCAATTTATGATGCGAAATGTTAAGGTCATATGTTTTTTTGTCTTAGTGTTATTTTTAAAAGATCAGGCAAGTGCACATGTACGTAGACGAACCTGTACGTTCTTTACCTACTTGTAAATTCAGGCAAAAATATAAACTAAACTAAAATTATCATTTTGGTAAAAATATATACCTTTCCGAACGAAACCAATTTCAAATTTGAAATACCGACACCCGAATTAGGTAAGATGGAATATAGCATAAATGGAACAAAAAATTTGTTCTCAAATAAAATTCCATGTGAAAAAATATTTTTCTAAATATGTCAGTTTTTTTTTATTATATAATTTACAATTTATGGAGAGTTAATTATGTAGTTTAATTTTAATTTTTAATTTCTGTAGTTTTAAATTATAAAATCGGTTGAATAAAATTTAGTCTAGGAAAAACAAAATCTAAAAAATCGGTGTGAAATAAATATTAAAAAATAGGGCTAAATTAATAGTTGATTGCTCATAACTTATTGGTACCAGAGCCAGAAATAGCAATACTGCACCAATCACTAGTTACAAAAGGACAATCAAAGGACAAAGGATTAAAAATTATAAAAGATAAAAGCAAACTACTAAAAAAAAGAACATTAAGATTCCCAAATTTGAACTTTTCTATAGCCTAAACTATTGAGAGAAAAGCACATTTTTGTAATAATTTTACTTTTTCGTAATAATTAAATTTTTCGTTACGTAAAATATCTGTCTGCTCGAATTTATTTACTTGTTTAAAGTTAAGCCTTCGAACTATTAAAATGTAGTTTTAATACTTGAAAATCCGATCGTTTGAGCAAAATTTATAAAGGTGTTTGCTTTTTTAACGCACTGTATATCAGAAAGCTACATGACGTTTGGCATATTGTATAGTTTAGTTATTTTACTTAAATTTGTCCACTGAAAAATCTTAAACACATTTTTAGTTAACGGTTCATAATAATCTTTAAAAAAGAATTTTAAAACATGCAATTTTAATTTTAGAATTTTTCTTTAACAAGAAAAGCGCAAAAAATCTAAAAAGATATTGTAAATGGACAATTATATTGAAAATAAACTAATTTTTTATTATTGAAACGTGATATCTTTAGTTATAAATATGTAGCACAGTCTTTAGAACATCGGTCTTTGGCACAGAGGGGGGGGGGTTGATCCTCAAAGCTGTTAAGACCCTCCGAGTACATGGGATATTCCTTGCTCTCAAATTCTGTGGTCAGTTGCTAATCAGTACCATGAGTACAGGGATCTAGAGAAAAGTGACTTCCCCTTCAAATTTATGTCTAAATTGAGGAAGTGGTGTCACGAGTGAATGGTGTTGCTCTCTATCTGAGGGGTCTGAGCTAAATCACACATTCACCCTAGTGGTGCTTTCTTGTCCCTTGTTGACTTATTTCTTAAGGCCAATATGTGGCGAGCTTGGCCTATGCAAATGTTATTAAGAACAACAACAGTTATTAGTATCAAAAAGAAAAAATCAATATTTTAAAATGTCTCTTATAATATTTGTGAACTGTTTGGTTGATACAAAAGGCCAAAAAAAGTTGTAACTGTGCATGTATTTTTAAAAAAGTTCCGGAAATGCATCCCGTATATAAATGTACATTGAATAATGTTTATAAATGCTCATAATGCATTTAAATCTGTATTAGCTTATGCATATAAATGTGCACAATATATATTTAATTGTATTTAAATATATAAATGCATATTGAATAATGGAATTTACATTTTAGACAGATTCCAACTATGTATTAAAACATAAAACAATTTAATTATGTTTATTTTTTATTATTTATTTTTACAAAAGATACTTTTAAAACATTAAGGACTCTAATACGACGTTTGTTTTTTTTAAATTTCTAAATATTTTTTTTTTTTTTGTTAATTTGCAAAATAAGTCTCTTACAATTTATGTCAAATGTAAAGATTATCTATACTTCTTGAAATCTTTTAAATTGCTTGTGGCGACCTTTTGAGATACAATTTGTAAATTGAAGTGAGTTAAGTATAAAAACTTTATTGTTTGCAAAGTATAAAATATTTCGATAATATTTAAAGCCTTGTTTAGTAAATAAAGTCAAACATGTTTACTATAAGTGACAACAATTTTCAATAACGGATGACAAGAAATATTTTTCCTTAACCAGAATTATTTATGAAATCCATTTTGAAGCTGAATTTTTCGCTAAAAGTTATTTTTGAAATAGCATAAAGTTATATATTATTTATATTATATTCTGGTTATAGATAGACTCCAAACTTTATGTAAGAAACTACTCTTAAAGTAATGGGTGCTTTTCAAAATGGTTTGTTTATACTAGTTTGAAATGTATTGCAATGCTTTTTGAAACTATAATATATTATATTACTTTATCTGTGAATGCTCAGTATTTATTTTTAATATAATTTTTACCTCAGTAAACATAGTGAGCATAAGCATGGCCCTAGTCAAAAATAATGTCAAATGTTTTCAAAAACATGTTTAATTGCCAGAAAATTGTTCGTTTAATTGTTAAAATTTTGATATAATTTTAATAATCCATTCTGATTTCTCGCGAATTATACTTAGAGATATTTCCTTGACCGTCGCCAATAGCTCTTTGTGCAACCCTAGTGCGAAGAAAATAAAAGTACTGTGACTACTCTTTCTGTTTCCTTGTACAGCCAAACAGGATAATCACAGGAAAATTCAAGAATCAGCGGGAATAATTTCAGGGCAAGACTTTTTTTTTCTGCAAAGTATTGTAGTTATTGAAGAGCAATAAATTAACTCTCGATGAAACTAGATTTTGATAAAATTTAGCTGTAAGCTAGCAAATATCACGATGTTAACTGATAAATAAAATGGAGAAACAGAATCATCTACAATTCTTTATTTACAATGCCTAATGAGGTATTTTAGATTCTCTATAAATTTTTCTGTGACAAAATTATGCCAATGCAATCAACAATATGTGACGGATAATTAAATAGTATAGAGTTGCCTGTTTTTTATGCAATTAACGTTAAAATAAATTTTTGCGTCATCCAAATTGGTTTTCAACCGTTTGAACTGTTATAAAATTAGTTTTTTAAATAACTAAAAACTGAGACATGTGAAATTTTACATTACTTTTTCAATATCACAAATCGCACCATTTTATTGCTTTAAATTGAGGAAAAATTCATAGTAGCTCTAAAGATTATCAAGCGCTATTTCCTCTAAACTAATAAAAAGTATATAAAAGTACTGTGCTGTCTAATAATACTATATCATCAAAAGTTTGTTAAGTATAAAAAATTATCACGATAACACAAACTGAAAATTTAACCTAAAATCCAAGATGGTGTAGGTAGAGGCTTCTTAACGCGAAACTTTCAAACGTTATTCTCAGTAGAACGAATTTATAAAAATTTTTAAACGATTTTTAAGACAGGGGCAAAAATTATCTTCCGTACCGCCATCTAGATTTCAGTATCCAAGCACAACTTGTTTTGGAGTTATTAAAACAACTATTTGCCAAGCTTTACAAATTTGAAAACTGTAAATGACAGTGTTTGGGAAATATTGACGTGCGCCACCGCATCCGAGATGTGATAGTCGTCGTCCTGGAGAGATTCCGAGTTCGATACTCAGAGCTCGAAGAAGATGTAAAAATTTATAAATGTAATATAAGCATTTATTGTTTATATATCCTCTAGAATGTTCTAATTAGTCATTTCTTGTTCCATTATTTAGTCCTAAAAGATCAGAAACATCTCTCTTACACCCTCTCCTAAACACAACGTTTATTCCAAATGCTTTTTATCTGTATTGACATGAACTGGGAAAATTTTGTGTTACATTGAATGATTGAAATAGGTGGTTGTTGACTTCACCGGTGAATGCTGACAATCACATAATCGCTTTAGTAAATGTCCGAAAAAAGTTAAGTGCCAGTGTCCGGTATACATTTGTCCGGTCTGCCCTACACCATTATTTTTTAAGGTAAAGTACCATTGCCCAGTATGCATTCAACCTGTACTCTTGTACTGATTTTTTTTCCTAATCTATCCTCAGTAGATATTAAAATATTGAATAAATATAATAATATCAGCGAATAAAGTAATATCAAATGAGTTATAACAAATATTTTGAAAATTCACCAAAGCTATTGTTACCATTCGCCGGTGAAAGTCGCGACATTCTCTTGATTTCGGTCAGTCGCGGTAACATAAATAACATTGTCACTTATTTTTAATGGTAAAGACGGTCATTTAAGAACAGTTACATTACCAGAAATTGATATAACTTTGTTATTTAGTAGTCGCAGTGCTAATTATAATTCTAAGAAAACCGTTATTTTTAAATGTCTCTTTCACAAATAGTTCAAAATCAAATTCAAGAGCGGCTAAAAATTTGAACACTAAAATCTGAACATAAACTAACTCTGCTGTAGCATGTACATGCCTTTTCACCGTTTATTGAAAATATCAAGATTTTTGACTGTTTCCACAAACTAGAAAAACAAAAATAATTAAAAAATCGGCTATAAATCAATTTTTCCTAACATAGAGATATACATGTTCTTATTAATAAGCTTTAGAATGATACTCATGGGGTCCTTCTGAAGTTGCTTGTTCGCGTATTGACGCTTTAAAGAGCACATATTAAAATTCTCAATGTTCAAAGAAAGTACATTATTTATAGTGGTATTGGCATAAACTTTTCATACTGGAATTTTTATCGCAGAAGGAAAAAAGCTTTCCCAGATGATTTTAAAGAGAAAAATCTTTATCTTCTCCCGCTTTTAGTACAAAAAAAAGTAAAAAAGAAGAAAGAAAGAAAGAAAAAGAAACGCAGTCTGAGAGGCACTAAAGCAGACCTAAAGATAAATGAATTGATAGAAAAAGGAAGCAAATGGAAGGAGTGCGGTTACAGCCAATCGTTTCCAGTTATGGAACAGAAAAAAGTCAAGCTCAAGCGAATTAATGTGATCGGCTCAAATACGTTATTCGGGAAGAAAGTAGTATGTATCTTGGAATCTGTCCCCTAAAATGGGCCGGTGATTGACTAAATGAGCAGAAGCATCGCGCCATCTCTACAAAAAGCTTATTTGGCACGAATAAGAAATAAACCCACCTTAAGTGTCTGCGATTTTTATTAATTCTCCTACCTAAAGCTAATTTTACCAAAGTAATTTACTAGGTCTTTTTGCTAATCAAATAAGCGGTTATTTTTTAATTTTTTTTTTTTTTTAAGTAGAATCGGATTAAAAGCATTAGTTTCGAACAGTAGAAGAACATGTTAAACATTACAGTAATGAACTTTAAAAAAACCAGCTTTAAAATTTTTGCAACCAAATAACAGAACTTCCTTTACTTACTTTAACAATAAAAGAATGAAATTTTGAATTTGCTTTACGACAAATCTTAAAATTTATATTCTAGAAGGTTTCATAAATAATTGAAAAGTTTAATAGAAAAGCATGTTAAAGGTCATTTAAAAGAATTTCATATATTCTGCTCTTAATTTAATAATTAAAAAAAGAACTAAATAACAAAAAATAACATAAATGAATTTCTATATTGTGAATATTATCAACCAATTTGACAATTTATATATTTAATCATCAATGTATGTCGAATATAGAATAGTTTTTTTTTAACACTATATCCGTAATAACTTATGAGAAAGTCTAAAAACTAATAACAGTGGTCTAAAGAGTAATAATCACGTAACTAATAAATAAAACTCTTGAAAATTGGAATGATGTCGTTAAATCTTTAGACCTAAAAATAAATCTATCTATATAAGTCATCCTGATTTCATTTCTCCGTTAACTTCACCTACGTGACGGTTAGCCATCCATATGTAATAGAAGAGAGATTAATATCATCGTAATTGCTTTAAAAACACAATTTTTCTTAAAACAATAAAAGTATATACACCTCACTCCTATTACTTAAAAAAAACTGTACAGTTTATGGCTGTATAAGAAAAAATAAATCTTTAAACTATTTTGGTCGCGGAAAGAAATCTTTCACAGATTATTTTGAAGAGAAAACCTTTATTTTCTCCGGCTTTTAGCCCAAGAATACTAAAAAAAAAAAAAAAAAAAAAAAAAAGAGAGAGAAAACGCAGTCTGAGAAGCACTAAAGCAGGCCTAAAAGATAAATGGATTGATAGAAAAGGAAGCAAATAAGGAATGCGGTTACAGCCAATCGTTTCCAGTTGTGGAACAGAAGAAAGTCAAGCAGATTAATGTGATTGGCGCAAAGACGTTATTCGGGAAGAAAGTAGTATCTTGGAATCTGTCCCCTAAAATGGGCCGGTGATTGACTAAATGAACGGAAGCATTCGCGCCGCATCTCTACAAAAAGCTTATTTGACACGGATAAGAAATAAATCCACCTTAAGTGCTGGCGATTTTTTTAATGCTATTCTTAAGGATAATTCTACTAATACCATTAATCAATCAATCAATAAAAAGTTTTGCCTTTAATCAGAATTAGATTGAGTGTGGAAAATAATTTTTATAGTTTAAGAGCATGTCAAGTACGATTTTAACAAAGTTGTGAAAAAAGAAGCTTTAGATTGTACAGCACAGTTTTTCGAATTTATATACACATAATATGTTCGTTATTTGTAACACTTATGTCATAAAAAAACACAATGTTTTTCCATGTAATTTTTGGTAATGAAATTTCGCTTTGCTATTTGGAAGGTTTTGTAGCTTATTTTTTTGATTAGTAATGGAAGTGTAAGGGGAAGATAATTTCAAAAATTAAAATAATATTATTAGTCACATTTAACAATTATATAATGGATTTATAATGAACTTTATCAAACCGAAATTAAAATGATTTAAAAGTAGTTGAAGAGCTTAATATGAGAACATGTCTAGGAACCCATTAATGTATTTGATAAAATCAGCTTCAGACTGCTTAACAAACAAATAGAAAAATGATTTTCTAAATTACTTTAAGTAACTGTATTTCGATATTACATTTAGAAATTTTTGAAGCTCATTTTTTGGATTAATAATCGTAGAGCTAGTAAAACAGTAAAGTAGTTAAAGAGCTTAATATGAGAGCGCATGTCTAGGAACCCACTAATGTATTTGGGAAAATCATCTTTATAGATTTCTTAATAATCAAATAGAAAAATTAATTTCTTATTTCCATTATTTCATTACCCTCAGATTCAGAGTACTCTCAAATTCAATTACTTTAAGTAATTGAATTTTGATTACTTTTAAAAGAGGCGACTTTAGAGGGGCCATGTTAGGGACTTTTGAATTGTTGCATAGGTTTTCGATTTTCTCACAAAATATATGTGTGCTACTCTCGTTTAATTTGATAAGTAAAACTTCGTGCTAAATAGTACAGAAAATTTTTAAAAATATTTCCTCTTAGATACACAGTCACCAGCATGCATGCAACCAACATGTTGGTAGCCTAATAGTACTGCTGAGCCTAAGAGTACTTCGGAAACTGGCAGAAAATTCTAGAACTATTATCTTTACTATATCTAACACTACTCCATAGATCAATTGTGGCAGAAAAGACACCATTTCGACGTACTTGTAAATCGAATTTCAAAATATACGCATTTTAAAAATCCGACTTCTCATAAACTATTTTACCGCTTTCTCTCAAATTTTGTATTATGTCATGTAAAATTATGTTCTTAAAAATAATGTTAGTAATTGTATACCTCATATAATTCAAATTTTTCGACTAATATTAAATAAAATAATAAAAAAATAATGAATATTTATTAAAAGTTATTTTTTGTATGGTATTATCTTAGAATAAATGAATTTTATAGTTGCGTACAAATTTTTTTTTATAATCGCTAAAAAAGTTCTGTAGCGAAATTTTTTTCCATGTTTTGTCATGTTTTTCTGATGAACGCGTTCTCAGATAAGCCGTGTTTTTCGATGATCGATGTTTTTAAACCAATATTATTAACTAATCATTTCGATAATATAAATTAATCTTTGTTTAAGATTTATTTACTAAGCAATATGGTGGTTGTTAGATTTAGTTCAGTTGGTTTCCTTTCGTTTTTATAAGATTCGGCCCGAGTAAGACCATTTTCTCGTTTAAGAAAAAATGTGTGTTTCAGTTCTGCTTATTTATCACTTTAATTTTAATAAATCACATCCACTATAAAGAAACTTCTCTCTCTGCAAAAATGATTTATTCAGGAAGAATTAGCTATACAATATTTTTACTTTAAAAGTTTATAATTTAAAATAAAAAAACGTAATTTTCTTCTTATAAAAGACTGTGTTGACTGTAATGTGTTAAGAAAAAAAAATTCTTTCATACCTATTTCATCAAAATATTTAATGAATTTTGAAGTTTAGAAAATTAATCTTTTTTTCTTGTTTTTAAACGACACAAACTTTAAATAATGGCAAAATAATGTGATTTTAACTTATATGTCACTCAGAAGGAATTTTAACTCATGAATTAGGTAAATTATTAAAAAAATTCTATTTATGAAATTTAATTAACCCTTTATTGTTACTTTAAATTGCAAAAAAACTACAAATTTTAATTTTTAGCATTTTTTGTGGAATATATTTATAGTGGCAATCTTGGCATACATAATGCATTTCTACAGATAAAACAATATCCACTAACCAGGTAGCAGATAACGATCAATTTTACGTCAAAAATACGTACATATCTAATTTTAAATTTTAGTAAAAATTAGATATTTTAAATTTTACTAAGCATTCATAAAATTTACGTAAAATCGAAACGTCGAATTATACCAAAAAAACCGTTATCCTAAAAAAAAACGTAAAATTCACCATAAATTATCCGTAAATAAATTCGTTTTTTTTTTTTCGAATATTTCACCTACCACTTTTTACTAGGTAAGAATGCGTGCGGTATTTTTACATATTAACGTCACAAGTACGTCAAAATTCAAAGTTGAAACGTCGAATTATAGCAAAAAATGGTTATTAAAAACGGAACATTTAAGTAAAATTTTACGTAAACAAACTCGTTTCCTTTATGACTCTTTTACCAACCCTTTTCTGCTATGTAAGAATGAGTACGTTTATTTTACATAATAATTGCGTCAAAATGTACGTAAAGTTAAAACGTCAAATTTTACAAAAAAAGTGGTTTTTTTAAATAAATTTGAACCGAAATTTTAATGGTAAATTTTCTTTTTTAATGCTACGTAAAATACATAGAATCCTTTTTAATCAATCTAAATAGTAAATATTCTTCCATCAATCCTTCGTCAAATATTCTAAAGCAATCTTACCGAAAGGTAGTTGGTAAAATCCATTCCGTTAATATAACGTAAAATATACCAAAGCTTTTTTATCAAATATCTCAATTGTAATATCATTCCGTCAATATTTGCAAAACTTTACTTATAAACCGTATTAACTTTACCAATTTTCCAAAAATTAACTTTATTTTACGTATCATGGTACATGGAGAGACTCATACAATGAGATATTTATTATTTGAATCTAGTGTATATTAAAATAATATATGTCATAAAATGCTCAAAAGTTTATTTAAGTGAAGTTTATTACTTTTGTAATTTTCCATTGTTATTAAAAATTTTGACTAACAGGAAGAAGTCTTGAAATATTTTTTTAAAGTGATAAAATTGTACCGAATTTCGCTCAATATATTGGACACTGAGTAACAATTACGTACAGTAGGTTAAACATAAAGATACAAATTCGAAATGAACAACCGATAATTTTGTTTCAGGGAACTTTTGTCATTCACAAGTACAGCCATAAATAAGGGCTAAAATTCCCTAGAAACAAAAATTATAGAAATCAGTAGTTGAGGAGACGAATGATCATTTAGTTACTTTTCTCGATGGCGTTGAGCTTCTTAACCCAGAGTAATTAATCAATTCTAAAAGACAGATCCTTGCTGAAACGGTCGATCGCAAAGGTAATCTCCAAAGAGAAAATATAGCGTTCGAAAATTGTAAAAGCCTTTAGAGAAAAAGTTCGCAAGTAGGGCAAGTGAAATCGAAAAATCAATATCTAATAACTGTCACTTAAACTAAAATTCCCTTCGAAAGTTTAGTTAGTACAACGTTCTTACTAATAAGGTGATCATTACGGGGGGAGGGGGAATTTTATCTAGAGAATATATGTTTTACTTCTTTTTTAAAATCTGATTGCTATTTAATAGCAAATGGGATTAAAAGTCTTACTCAAAAATTTTAATGGAAAATAGGGTGAAGTTGAAAGTTTTAAATTCGATTTTTGAAATTCCATTCTTCTTAATGGAGAGAGTGTAGAATGATTCTATTTATAACTAATGTCTTTAAAATTAGAGTATAAATTGAGGCTTTGGTGTATAAATTGAGGCTTGAGACGAAGACAAATAAATTATGGTAAAGTTTCATTAAATGGAAGAACAGAATTTAACCTACTGCTTAGTTCTTACGTCATTTTAGAAAATATCTGTTAAAAACATTTATTTCAAATTCAAGTAGAAAAAAGAAATAAAAAATAAATATTTTTAGAAATATGCAATTCGGAAATGATTGATTGGATTGGTGTAATACCATTTCTAGTAACTAAGAAAATAGAAAAAAAATATTTTTGAGAAAACTAATTTTAAAATCTAAATTTTATTTTTTTTGTAACTTTCCTTTATATCAAAAGGCGGAAACGCAAAATAAAACCGAAGCACTCTGAACTCATTTCTATCTATTGATCGGATCTTCACGTTCTAGGACTCAATATTAATGGTTCGAAAAAGTGATCTCATATATGCTAATCCATTCGTGCAGACGATATTTTAGGTTTTGGAATCAGACACGAAAACGAACTTTCTCTGAATAAACACAGAGATCAAGAACTGAAATCCAAAACAAAATGGCATGTATATTCAGAGAATGCATTGTTCATGCATGTTTATCAGAGTTTTTGCGTCTGATTACATAACTTAATATATCATATGCCCTATTTAATTAGTATATTTGAGGTCTCCCGCTTAAAAAATAAAGACAGTGTCCTAGAACGTGAAGATCTGAAAATGAAATCAAACATTATGCAGGGTGGTTCGTTTATTTATTTTTTGAGCACAGCACATTTATGAGCTAAAACTTAAATTCATAAATCAATTATAATTATAAAATATCGATCTTCTTAAATATGTTTTGAAAATCTTAAATTATTTTCCGATTGTAGGGAATGTATTTTTGTGCAGAAAACAAACAGTTCAAGCTTGACCTATTGCACCCAAACGGTGTGGTGGGTATAGTCTCCGTCTATCACTGTTGGGGCGGGAGCAAAATTCAAACGAAAGGCTGTGTGGCTGATCGAAATGCTCTGCCTCCGATTATGTCAACGCACGATTGAACCGTCGAGTGCAGAAGACAGGTGACTATTACTACTATCTGCTCTTCGGTTCAAATAATGTAATATTGTAATACGTGGTAGTTTTGTCTTCGGATCATAATTATAGATGAATCCGAAGCAGTTGCCGATAACCCATTAATGCAGCTGTAGTGCATTGCTAATCATAATTTGAATCTTTCTTACTTTTTAAAGCAAATTTTCCTAACTCACTGAAAATATAACTTATGGTAAGGTGACCAGACCTTCTCACATTTTTAAACCATTTCGATTTGCACTGATCGCCCTCTAATTCCTTTGAAAACATTTCAAAACTTTTTGCAGTTAAATACTTGTTTTTTAAATAATGAATTTTCTATTTTTTTTTTAAATGAAATGTTTTGAATTTATTTCCGACAACAAGTTCCCCTAGAAGCAAAACAACTTGGGCCCTCATTGGATCAATATTCATGAATCTTACTTCAATAAGGGTTCAAAGAGCCGTTATTTTCCGGTATTGGCCCTATATAGAATTGTCCGATTCTCCCGATATTTAATATTCAGCTACTATAGGCCCCATAAAGGGCAATATTGGCCCTATATTGAACCAATTAGAAAATCTAGACATCCCAATATTGGTCCCTCAGTGACCTATATTGATCCAATTTTGAGTCTGGGGCCGTGGTAGAACTGGGGGGACGAGGTAAAATTGTTGCTAGGGAATTTTTTAAATCAAAGATTTAAAAAAAAAGAAGATTAAGTTGATATGCACTCCAATTCAAACTTCTGAATTCTCAACGGTGTTAATACTGAATAATTTCTTTGCCAGGTAAATTTAGTAAGTTATAAAGAGCATATTTATGACTGCTGAAAAAAATACACATTAAATATATTTAAAAAAGAATCAAAAAAACAAATAAATAAAAAATTCGAAGTATGTATAAATCAAAATTTGCCATGTCGGCGAAATGATCTGTCGACGATGTGAGCTCTCGTCAAAAAGATCGCATCGCCAAAATATGTTGACGGATAAGTCATCATGTCAGCGAAGTGATTGTCGGTGAATATAAAAATTTTAATAATCATATACTCATTCATTTTACACGTGTTTAACAAATGTGGAGTATTGTATGCTAGTTCGTAACAGCTTAATAATGAAATCGAATTTGATAAAGATGGTCCTGCGTTTGATATTAGTTATCAATTTTTATAAAAAAATTCTTTCAGCTGATATTAATTAATATTTTCCATAATATAAGGGCGTCCTCAAATCATTGTATAGAAATCTGGTCACCTAAATTTTGGTATACAGTGTATTAAAATGTGTTTTTAAATATATTTGACAAAATTTTTCTAATGATTAGTTTTCAGTGAAACTTAAAATTGTGCTTTGTTGCAACATAATTAAAAAGATGTTATCTTAATAAAAACAAAATCAACTGTCAATTTTAAACTGAAATTGCCTCTTAATCGGTTTATAACTTTCTCAAACACCTGGGCCTAAAACTTGCACTTCAACGCATAGAAATAGTACCCAGCGTCGATAATAAATTAGACGTAATACTTATTTTCCCTTTAGAAGTTTATCAAATTCTCGAATAGTAGTTAATTTGAAATACAGAGTATCATTCTTCATGTTTTAATAGCAAGTAACTTTCAGTAACAGCACGTTGCGTGAAGTAGTATCATGTCTTTGACAATTTCGCGGAAAGCAATTAGACGCTTGTTTGGAGATCTCAAACACTCCGTAAATTCTATAGAGAGAGATAAATGTGTCACATTAATTTCAGGTTTCTTGTGTGTGTCGAAAAGGTTTTAAGGGCAGTTAGAAATACGGTGAAAACGTATTATTTTAGCCTCGAAAAGTACACATAAAATTTAAGGGACAAGAAGCTGTTTTACTTTTGACTTCCCAGATTATAAATGCTTTTTCTCGACTACTTTCAATTTCATTATTAATTAAACTACTATAATTTTCTAATATGATTAACTGATACTGTTTCAATTTTTTTAGTTTACTACGAGGAGTGTAAATTGAGTAATAAAACAGGTGACGTAATGTTCGATAGGGTTTCCATGGACCCACACTTTGACGTAGCTCATATCACATATTAGCCTACCGTTTCTGTTTCACCAACTTAACTGAGTTTTATTAGTTTTCGTTTTTATTACCCGCGGTGGCATGGTCACTCTTTTATTTTTGATGATTTCCTTTGAACTAAGTGTAACCGAATCTAGCTTAACTCCGATCCACGTGCGTGTTACAGTTCATTCCATTATTTGATTTTTTAAATAAAGGTGAGACCTTCGTTGTAACATTTTTTTGTTGGTGCTTCTCTCTGCTGTGTGCCTAGGATTTATGTTCATTTAAAGAAAATTAAATATAATATTCTAATATGTAACTAATTCTTTTTTATTAAGTGTTGAATTCAGTGAGTTAAAATTAATTTGGATACAGCACTTGGAGAGAGAACGTGGGATCCCTGCTGGTTTCTCAACGCAGTGGCGCATTCTGCCCCTGAATGGCAATCTCAGTAGATTTTAAAATAAAATAAAGATGTATGCAATGAAGGATCGATTATAAAAAGGATCTGCAAGTTAATTTAATATCCATCAATCTCCTGTCTAAAAAATCCTGGAATCCTGGGAATCTCCAAATCTGAAGATCTTTTCCTGAATAAATAAAAAATTGGACTGAGTCAAGAATAGTGTGATAATTTCATAAGAGCAATTTCACTTTGACCAAAAAAAAACAATTCTGGGATGAATTTGATCCGTCAACACTGATGGATCCCTTATAACACTTCTTTTTTAAACAAATTTGCTACATAATTTTTTCTATATAGTTGAACTCTTTTATTGACAATATATTAAATTAAAAATAATTTACGATAACAAAAATATGTGAAGCTCCAAATTATTACATAATTTACATAGTATTGATTATTATCTTGCATTTGTATGGACATATATATATTCAAGTTCAAAATGTAGATAAAACAAGGGAAAAATTACAGAACAATGAAGAAAGGGAAAAAAAGAAAAATAATAATAAAAATAAAAATAACAAAAAAAAACGGGAAAATAATCTTTTTATCTGCCCACACGATTATATCCGCAAATATTTATTTATTATGCTATATATATACATACAGTCAAACCCCGCTATAGTGAACACGGTTTATAGTAAACTCCCGGATACAGTGAACGAAATGTTCGGTCCCGTGCCTTGCTATACAAGTATAATGTTATTTTTTGTGGATATAATGATCCAAAAAATTGAGAAAGTTGGATATAATGAACTTTTTTCTGTCTTCGACTGATTTTTTTCTTGATTTTTTTCGTAATAATTTTGAAATTTCTACTTGAAAATAAATACATATACCAATTTTTAAAACCATCTATAGAGGGGAATGTAGCGATAAGCATTTTTTTCTGCTTTGCTTCTTTTATCTCGCTTTTTCCCATCCCTATACAAGCCAAGCAGATGTTTCCAACTAAGGCAGATGATGCACCTGTAAGATGTTAGTGGGATCAATATGCATTTTCTGTCAGAGGGAATGAGTAATTATTCATTATTGGTCAAAGGGTTGGACACTAATATGTGTTGACCTCATTTCAACTTCTTTTTGCTCTCAGTTCAGTTAAAAAAAGCCTGCTAACATGTGTCTCAAATTTAACTATGGTGAGCAGTAAAAGTAAAACGTTCTCCATTGATGATAAAATGGGCATAATCAGAAAAATTGAAAATGGATGCAATCAAGCTGATATTTGCAGGGAATATAAACTATCCAAATTTGCAGTTTGTAACATGTGGAAAAAAAAGCAATTAATAATTTCTGCTCATTAAAAAAATATAGACGGCAGAAAAAAGTTGAGAAAAGCAGATCACAAGGATGTTGAAGAAGCATTACTGAAGTAGTTCATCAATCGGAAAAGCTGCACTCTTCCAGTATCTGGACAAATGCCCATAAATTTGCTAAGTGATTTTATGAGACTACTTTTATGTGTTCGAATGGCAGGTTAGACAGGTTTAAAAAGCGGTATGACAGAAAATCAGGAAAAATTATCTGATAGTCAGGAAGTGTATCCATATCTGATGTTGAGGATTGCTCATCATGAGGATTGGTAAAGATTACTAATTATTTTTTTTTTGTATGCAAGACGAAGAGTAATGAAAAATAACACATTTTTTTGCTACTACATAATATTTTTCAGTCATTTATTTGAATAATGTTTAATAAAAGGGAGGAGTTTGGGTACCATTAGTTAAATTGCCTGCGTAACGGATATAGTGAACTCCCGGTTATAGTGAATACTGTATGCGTGTGGCGATGTTTTGAATATATCTCGCCAATTGTGTGGCCCCTCGCCAAACGTTCTCTCTCGCTAATTGTTTTGTTGTTTGTTTGAGTGTGTGCTTTGTTTGTTGTTGTCTATCTCTCGAATCTCGAGTTCTGTGAGTTATAATTCTTGATAGTGCAAAATAAAAGAGAAGTTACAGTCCTAGAGTTGTGTCTGAACTTTAATGAGATATAATATATTACAATTCGAACCAGCGCAAAGATTATTCATTTGATCCGTTACGAGACGGAGATTTAATTGATGTGTGTAATATGGCGAACTTGTGAAAGCAGGCGTTCTTCGACCGAAGTTCTAAGTTTCGTTTTAAAAAGCTAAAAGAGGTACGTTCGTTTTGCATTCTCTCTCCATTTTATGTATTGCGGTTATTGTTTTTTGCCCTCAGTTTAAGTAGGGTTGTGTTATTTTGTGTCAATTGAGTGTCTTTTAAACAAATAAAAATGTTTAAGGGTGCGCGTAAAAGCGATTTAAAATTGATTTGTTCGGAGATAGGCGTGGAATTTGACGAAAATGCTACAGTCTCTGATTTAATGGATGTCATTAAAAATAGTGATAAATATAAAAGTGACGCTACCTTAGTTTCGGATATCGCTAATTTAATTATTGAAGAAAGAAAAAGTGAAGAGGCTTCTATTGTTCAAATCGAAACATTGAAATTAGAACGAATTCAAGCTGAATTAAAATTAGCGGAACTAAGGAAAGAATCGTTAAAAAATGTGGACGAATCTAAAAACGAAGAAATAGAATCATTGGATTCTCTAGTTAAAAGTGTTCGGGTTTTAACAGTTAAGATTCCTTCTAAGTCGGAAGACTGGGGATACTTTTTTGC
This sequence comes from Parasteatoda lunata, assembly GCA_949128135.1. Taxonomy (NCBI): domain Eukaryota; kingdom Metazoa; phylum Arthropoda; class Arachnida; order Araneae; family Theridiidae; genus Parasteatoda; species Parasteatoda lunata. The sequence goes on along the minus strand of OX421976.1, from coordinate 8,547,987 downwards.
ATCTTTAGAGAGAGCGTTTGAAATAAAAAGCGTACCAAAATTGTATCGAGCGGAAATTTTGTTAATCTTGTTGGGCGAACGCGCAAATAACATATTGACATATGTTCAGGGTAATGATATTTCGGATTACGAAAAATTAAAATCGATTGTTCTGAAGCAATATGAGCCTACTGCTCAAGTGTGCTTAGAAAATTTTCGAAAAGCAGTTAGACAAGCAAATGAGTCCCATACGCAATTTACTGCAAGGCTGACAACAGCTTGGGAATATTACTTAAAAATGAGAAATGTCAAGACTTTCGAGGAATTAAAACAGTTAATTATTTCGGATAAGCTTTTTTCAACATTAGACCGTGAAACTTCTATGCATATTAGCATAAAAATAGGGGAAGGCTGGATGTTGCCAACAGAAATGGCCCAAAATTGTGACGTGTTCTATCAGTCAAAAAACAAGCCTATAGGTGAAGTGTCAAATAACTTTAAGTGCTCTCGTTCTAATCAAAGAGGGACGAACGTTAGGTCATTTTTTTCGGGAATTAGAACAACTGGGAATAAGGATTTTAAATGTAGTCTGTGTAAAAATGAATCACATAATTTGAACCAATGTCCAATCTATGAGAAAAAGTCAGTTCCAGAAAGACTGGAGATAGTTAAACAAAATAAACTTTGTTTTAACTGTTTAGGAAAACATAGTGTAAAAAATTGTAGATCAAAGTTCTCGTGTCAGGAATGTCAAAAAAGACATCATAACTAGATCCATTTTCAGAGAGATTTTGTGGGTTTTGAGGGGGAAATCGACAATAGCAGTTCGAGGAGGTTTGCTGAAGGTCAGAACAACAATTGCAATGGCGCAGACAGTAGAGGTTTAGATGTACATGCCAGAGTTTTTTCTTCTGAACGCGTAGCTCAAACACAGAATAATTCAGAGGTGATTAATTGCGCGGCAAAAGTCGAAAATCGTTCGAGGACTGTTTTTTTTAGTACTGCACAAGCATTAATTAAAAATAAATTAATTAAAAATAAATCAAGTAATTTTGTGGGAGTTAGAGTGCTATTGGACAATGGTTCCATGAGCCATTTTGTGAGCCAAATATGCGCAGGAGCGTGTGGCCTTACCAAAAATGAAACTAATTTAAGAGTATCTTGTTTAGGAAATGTCACCTTACCATTGCAGGGATCTGTAACAGCAACTATTACGAACAAAGAGGGAACATTTATTCGCGACCTTGAATTTTTAGCTGTAGAGCGTATTACCGATAGGATTCCTTTGTCGCCAATGAATATTCAAATTGAGGGCATGGCGCACATACGATTAGCGGATCCGATCTTCAACGTACCGGGAGAGGTTGATATGCTTTTGGGAGCCCCAATATTTTACGAGTTATTAAGACCAGGGCAAATATATCCTCCAAACTCGGAATTAATTCTACAAAATAGTGTGTTCAGTTATATTACCTCGGGAAGAATAAATATTAACAATGAGACCAAATTACATTGCGGGTTAGTTCGAGAAGATAATTTAAAGGCAACTTTACACAAATTTTGGGAAATCGAGGAGGTTGAGCCCGAAGTAAATAATTTTAAAAGTAAAGAAAACGAAATATGTGAGAATCATTTTCAGAATACGCATGCGAGAAAGGAGGATGGTAGATACATAGTCCAAATGCCCTTTAAAGAGGATCCGAGTGTTTTAGGAGATTCTAAGGCAATTGCGCTTAAGAGATTAGACTCTTTGTGGAACAGATTGGTAAAAGCTCCCGAGTATTTAAGTCTGTACAAAGGCTTTATTAATGAGTATGAAAAATTGGGCCATATGAGTGAGGTGATAGAGGGGGACGAACCCGAAGTTACATATTTCATGCCACACCATGGGGTGTATAGACCAGAAAAAACTTCCACAAAATTAAGGGTGGTTTTTAACGCCTCTACTGAAACAAATAAGGGTAACTCATTGAATTCAATTCAGTTAAATGGAGGTGTAATACAAAGAGATCTATATGATCACATGCTGAACTTTAGGAAGTATTAGATACGCATTCACAGCGGATATCCAAAAAATGTACCGCATGATCGAAATAGATAAAAGTCAGAGAAAATTGCAGCGCATTTTATGGAAAGAGAGTGCAAACGCGCCGATCAAACTCTATGAGTTAAATACCGTCACGTATGGCACAGTAAGTGCTCCGTTTCTCGCAATGAGGACTCTTCAACAAATCGCGGATGATGAAGGCCCTAACTTTCCTTTAGCTGAGCCGGTTATACGGAATAATTTCTACATGGACGACGTGTTAGCTGGGGCTGAGACATGGAGTGAAGTACAAGACTTGAAACATGAACTGACATGCGCGCTTCAAGCTGCTGGAATGCAGCTACACAAATTTTGTAGCAACTGCCCATCGTTGCAAGCGGGCTCCGATAAGGACTATTCCTTCTCTGACAGAGAAGAGATCAAGACGTTAGGTGTTCTGTGGAACTGCACTCAAGATAAGTTCGTGTTCAAAACTGACCCTCAAGATAGTGCTTACACAAAACGTCAAGTGTTGTCTACGATCGCAAGAATCTTTGATCCCCTCGGATTAGTCGGCCCCGTGATAGCTAAGGCAAAAATTTTTATGCAGAGTTTGTGGCTTCTGAAAATTGATTGGGGAGACTTGTTACCTGAGAAGGAAGCCCGAGATTGGAACAGATTCCTTACGTCTTTAAGGACTTTAACAGTGGAGATTCCGAGACCCATCTTCCTTCCAGAGGCTGTCTGCATTCAACTGCATGGCTTTGCAGACGCGAGTGCTAAATGCTATGGAGCAGTCGTTTATGTCAAAACTAAGAATTCCGCCTCAGACACATTGATTCGGCTGGTCTCCAGCAAGTCCAAGTGTGCTCCGGTAAAGGCCGTCACAATTCCCAGGTTAGAACTGTCCGCTGCTTTACTTTTGGCGAAACTAATGAGAAGAGTTCAGAAAACTCTAAATTTGCTTAACTCTAACGTGTTTTTTTTGGTCCGATTCTATGATTGTTCTTTCGTGGATTCTGAAAGAACCGTCACAACTCAAGACGTTTGTGGCCAACAGGGTCTCAACAATCCAGGACTTGACGTCACCGCATCAGTGGAGACATATTCCCACGGACCAGAATCCAGCAGACTTGGTGTCCAGAGGGCTTGACCCAGACAAGCTCTCGCATAACTCCTTGTGGTTCGAAGGTCCACCGTTCTTGAAGGATGATGAGTACCCTTCAAGGTTGATTTCTCCTCCAATTCAACGAGATAACTTTGATAACTTTAATAGTGAACTTAAAATTGACTCTAAAGTTTTGGATTGCTTTACCATAACAGTTAACTCTTTTATTGATGATTTACTAAAGTTTTGTAGCAAATATCTTAAGTTAATACGTGTATTAAGTTTTGTTTGCAGATTCGTTCGAAATTGTCGAACCTCCCAGAAAAAGAGTGGCCCAATTGACTCAGAGGAGTTTCAAAGATCTGAAACATACCTCATAAGATTTATTCAAGGTGTTGACTTTCAGAAAGAAATCAAGGACCTTCAAGGGACAGGTATGGTATCAAAGAACAGCAAGATAAAAACTCTCCATCCTTTCTTAGATGAAAACGGTGTTTTACGAGTTGGAGGTAGGCTTTCAAATAGTGATTTAAATTTTAACTCAAAATTTCCCATCCTGCTGCCTTCTAATCATAAGGCGACAAAATTAATTATTGAGTATTTTCATAAAAAGTTCTTGCATGCCGGTCCACAGGCATTGTTACATGAGATTAGACAAAAATTTTGGCCATTAAGTGGTCGTTCCTTATGCAGAAAAATAGTACATGAGTGCCTTGTTTGTTTTAGAGCCAAACCAATTGTAACCTCCCAATTGATGGGCAACCTGCCACGAGATAGAGTCGTGCAGGACTACCCTTTTAATTGCTCTGGGGTAGATTTTTGTGGCCCATTCATGATTAAGTACCCAAATCAAAGAAAAGGCACTCTGCAAAAAATCTATGTTTGTATTTTTGTATGTTTTTCAACCAAATGTGTTCATATTGAAATCGTAACAGACTTGACGTCCGCAGCCCTTATAGCTACTTTAAAACGATTTTTTGCCAGAAGGGGCAAGTCCGCAAAAATTTACTCGGACAATGCAAAAAATTTTGTCGGTGCAGATACTGAGATTAAAAGGTTAATGAGCGTGGTGTTTAGACAAGATAGCCAGTTTTCTGGTTATTTGTCTTCCGAGGGAATTGAATGGAAATTTATCCCTCCACGAGCACCCTCTTTTGGGGGTTTGTGGGAAGCGGCAGTCAAGTCTTTCAAATATCATTTCAAAAGAGTTGTAGGTGGTTTAAATTTAACATATGAAGAATTTTTAACTGTCCGTGTACAAATTGAGGGTGTTTTAAACTCTAGACCTCTTTGTCCCTTGTCCAATGATGCAGATGACTTCAATGTTTTAACTCCAGCACACTTTATTATCGGCAGGTCTATGAGTACTATTGTTGAACCAAGTTTAATTGGTCTAAATGAAAATTGCCTGAAAAAATGGCAAAGAGTTGCACAGGTAATTCAATTGTTGTGGAAAAAGTGGAGCCGTAGTTACTTAAGTGGGTTACAACAAAGAAATAAATGGTATTTCCAAAAAGATAATGTTAAGGTCGGGGACCTTGTTGTTCTGATTGAAGACAACATGCCCACTTATAAATGGCCATTAGGTCGAATTATTGAATTGTATAAAGGTGACGATAATCTGGTTAGGGTAGTAAGAGTGAAAACCCAATCTGGCATTTATAAAAGAGCTATTTCTAGAGTGTGCATTCTGCCTAAACCTAATTGAGAGATTAACTTGTAAATTGGTGCATGTCAATATTTAGCCAAACAATGTAAATTTTTGTAAGTGTCGAGATTATTGTTTTAGTGAATATTTTTCATGTTAGTTTATGATCTTTAAACAAATGTTTTCTTTTAGTGTTAATTTTTCATGAAACCCTTTTGTGAGGGATTTCATGGCGGGGAGAATGTATGCGTGTGGCGATGTTTTGAATATATCTCGCCAATTGTGTGGCCCCTCGCCAAACGTTCTCTCTCGCTAATTGTTTTGTTGTTTGTTTGAGTGTGTGCTTTGTTTGTTGTTGTCTATCTCTCGAATCTCGAGTTCTGTGAGTTATAATTCTTGATAGTGCAAAATAAAAGAGAAGTTACAGTCCTAGAGTTGTGTCTGAACTTTAATGAGATATAATATATTACAATTCGAACCAGCGCAAAGATTATTCAAATATATATATATATATATATATATATATATATATATATATATATATATATATATAAATACATACATAATAATAGCAAATAAATAGCAAAATAAATAAATACAAAAAAAACAGAAAAAAATTTGGAAAAACAATAAGTATCATTTATTGCGCATAAGCTGCAAGTAAATAGAACTCATAAGATAAGTTTAAAATGAAGATAAAACAAAGGTAAATTACAGACAAATGAAAAAAGGAGAGGGGGAAATAATAATAATGACAAACAACTGGGGAAAGAAAAAGAATTAATTAATTTTAAAAAAAAACAACAAAAAAAAGGATAAAGTTTTTTTAAAAAACCGGAAAAAAAAAATATATATATATATAAGAAGAGAGTGAAATGATAACACATAGCGAATCACAGAAGACTTGCGGTTAGTTACGCACAAAACAGCCAATCAAAATTGAGAACGCACGAGTGTGAAAAAGCTATAATTTTTAATAATGCTGTCTGCTGAATTGTTACAACTAAGCTTACTAGCTAAAGTTTGTTGAAATTTTTATTTCGTTTTGAGTATGTCTAATGATGGTGTTCCAGTTTAACATTGTTGTCCATGAATTTTTATTGACCGGAAAATCACGTGGATCCAGTTTTTTCTCATCCATTTCCATATTGTTTTGGTTGTCATCAGCATAAAACTAATAAAATTCGAAAAGTTTTTGTTTTTCTATGAAGATTTTTGTATCCCTAATATAGAGTTATTTTCCTGTACAGTTATTATTACGTTTTTAACTCAATTTTCGAGTTTGAAACTAAGAGAATAGTTGTATTATTAATTATTAAACTGCTGTTTGTAGAAAATGCAACACCATGAAAGAATCATCAGAATCAAATGAAATTTAATGCAGAAACGACTTGTACTGATACAAATAAATGATGAAATTTTCAAAACAAAAGAAACAAATTAAGCGTCCGAAATCAGTATTTGGTGCAGCCACCACGCGCTGCAATAAGTGCTGCTATACGACGTGGCATGGAGTCAAACAGATGTTGAATATCTGCTTGAGGAAGAGAATTCCATATCGCTTGTATGCGCAACCAAAGTTCGTCTTTGGAAACTGCAGGACGCGGATCACGAGTGAGACGCCGACCAACCATATCCCACACGTGCTCAATAGGCGACATATCCGGCGAATAAGCAGGCCAAGGAAGAAGTTGCATGCGTTGTGCTGAACAGAAGTCTCTAACAGTCCGCGCAACATGTGGGCGTGCATTATCCTGCTGAAAGATAGCTCCAGGGATGCCTTGAAGGAAAGGAACGACTTCGGGCTGTAGCACTTCACGGACGTATCTGTTGCTATTGAGATTACCCTCAATTCGTATCAAATTGGATCGTCCATGATACGAAATCGCACCCCAGACCATAACTCCGGGTGTTCGACCACTATGTCGTTCAATAATACACTCAGGAAGGCAGCGTTGACCGGCATAACGTCTAACACGAACACGGCCATCATGGGTCCACAAATTGAAGCGTGATTCATCTGAAAAGACAACTTGGTGCCAATCAGCTCGCCAGTCTCTGTGCTCAAGAGCCCACTGCCGACGCAGCCGTCGATGATCCGCCGTGAGGGGAATCCTGTATAATGGCACCCTTGCACGCAATCCACGGCGCAGCAGACGACGACGAATTGACGAAGCCGACAATTGTACACCTGTAGCAGTAGACCAATGTGCTGCCAGCTGCCTGGAGGAAGCTGTGCGATCATTCACCGCCATGCGGAGCAGGTGTCGATCATCGCGCTCTGACGTCACCTTCTGTCGTCCAGTGCCTGTTTTTCGAGTTGTTCGGTGCTCGTCGGTCCACTGCTTCCAAACTCGCATCACTGTGGAACTGTTCCGCTGCATACGAGCTGCTATTGCGCGATAGGAAAATCCTCCTTCTCGAAGGCCGATTATCCTCCCTCGTTCAAACTCCGTAAGTTGCTTGAATTTCTTATTCTTCCGTCGTGGAGGCATACTCAGGTCTCACTAAACGTTTGCCACTAACAAATAATCATAGACTATTTTCAACGTCCCGCTACAGCACTTTATTTATACGCTTTCAGCATCAATTCAGAGGGCGCTGCGCGCGCCACGCACGCGCGATGGCTCTGAAACTTTATTAATTTGCATAATATCCTATAATTGACATTTGCTGCGAATTTCATTTGATTCTGATGATTCCTTCATGGTGTTGCATTTTCTACAAACAGCAGTTTATTATAATGTAATTCTGTACTACATTTTAAGATAAAGTAAGTTAGAAAGGTCGTCAAATCTTACTAACCATTTTACAATTATTATTGTTGCGCAAAAAACGTTAATATACTGTAAAAAGTTACAGTTAAAGAGATCTGTTAAATGATTTATAACTTAATGATCAGCTTCATGCGCAATGAGATGCAATCAAAAATAATATTTAATATATCTGCCCATTTGGTAAGCGAAAATTTTAAATTAAGGTTGTGAACTCATCAAATTTGTTTGAACAATATATTGTTATAACAATTGCCATTTTAAAAATTGAGGCACAAGCGTAAGCAAACAGAATTTCCTTTACTACATATATGTTAAGTGAATAATTTTAACTTTATTGGAAAAATTCTGTTCTGCCAAGAAACGACAATAATTGCGAAGCAATTATCGGGGTTGGTGAGCGGCAGCGAGGAGGGGGCTTAGCCTAGTGGATCTATATGTATGTATATACATATATATATATATATATATACATATATATATATATATATATATATATATATATATATATATATATATATATATATATATATATATATATATATATATATATATATATATATATATATTATCTGGTGCCGTTTGTGCCCGTTCTCTTAAAAAAATGTGATATATTTCTAATGTTGGTATCAAAAGGATTACTGATTGTTATCGAAATTAAGTTGATCTATAAAATTAGATCAATATCAAAATGGCCGGAAAAATAAATATTTCAATATTCCATATTCCGGAGATAATTCTCCAGAATTTTTTTTTTATATCAACTTAAACAGTTAAAGAATATTCACCAATGGACTGATAAGATCGCTCTATTGTTTTTAAAAAGTAAGCTCTGAGGTAATGCTAAAAGTTTCTATCAAAGTTCACCTGCTTTAATGACTGCAAAATTTTCTGAAACAATCAAAATTCAAACCGATTGTTTTACTGCTGATGGTAATGTTTCTGCAAGATTATTTTCACTCCTTAATTGAGCTCGTTTACCTGGTGAGAATATCAAAACTTTTGCTCATCACCTCGATACTCTCGTACCTAAACCTTATTGCTCTGTTACTGTTTCAAATTAAATGTGTTCAATTACTTAACGCATGATTGAGAGCGATTAAATAAAAACTAATACTTGAGCCAACTAATGTGTATAAAGTTTCAGTAAACAAAGCTCATCAGATAGATTCTGCTCAACTTGCCATTAAACAAGCTGAAGCACATAAACATGCTTGAGCAACCTACAAACACTGAAAATATATACAGAATCAGATAAATAAGCTTTCTCATGATTTTAATATTTTAAAAATGTATAGTATATAAAGTTAATAGTCTGGGAAAGAATATTTCGATCCTAGATCATCATAAACCGGGCAGACAGTTAGTATATGTTGCAAATTCACAAAATATTGCATAATTTGTATTTCAGATTTTTTCCGAACATTCTTGACGGATATCTACCCTGGTCTTCGTGGTTGGTTAAAAATTGATTAATAGTAATGTAAAAGTTGGAATATATTTTTCTATGGTCAACCATTCGGATTAATTGAAAAGTGTGGCGACCCTTCGCATTGCTGTTTTCCCCTCCCTTTTGCTTGCCAAATAAATAGATTGTTCTTCATTAGTTGGGCTCTTGTTGATTGGTTTGATGGAATATATTCTCAATATATTGTATTCTTATAGCATCTATATTTGTTTCTAAAAGTCTCACTGGATTAAAAAAATCACATAATCGTTAATAATCGAACAAAAATCCACGCATCTTTTAATCTCATCAGCATGTAATTAACAAAATGTATAACGATATTCATTAGCAAATTATCTCTTTACACTTTATTTGATATTTGCTACACTGTTAAAAATTTCTCAAACAAAAATGGTTAAATAACGATTTAATCTTTAGTTTTCATATTCAAACAAAATTGTCAAATAACCACAAATAAAATGGTAATCAATCAATTAACTTTGAGAAAAACATTTTATTAACTGTTTTCATCTAATACTGTTAAAAAAAAATTATAGCATTAATTAAGCTCACCTAATGAAAAGCCACTCAAATCCTTACGACTGCTTGCCTATTATAGCCGAGAGGGCTGTAACGTATCAAGCTATATTAAGAAAGAGTTCTTTGTTTTATTAAAAAAACATTTATTCAACAATGACAAATACAAGAACGTCCTTAAATTACCCGTATCGGGTTAATAATAATCTTTCAATAAAATATAGAAAATCCCGAAATGGGTTAGAATAAACTTACAAAAAAACATAGAAAGACCCGTAACGGGTTAGTATAAATTTCAAATTCAAAAACCAAAACTACTCTCCAAAATATAAACAACTCTCTATTCTAATTTTATCGTCTGCTTTTTCTTAATTATATATCTCGTTATGTGTTTATTTTATTTTATTCATGCTTTTGCTAGACCGTTATTTTTCTAATATTTTTATTTTTATTCATGCTTTTTCTAACCAATTATTTTTGTAATATTTTTAGACTTTATAGGGCTAATCTGTCTGTCTCATGAGTGGCAGAAATGAGGTTCGATTCCCAGCAGTGACGCCACAATATTTCCTCCGTTCCTTTCAACACATCAAGAGTTTCAAGTGTCTTGCACTCTCCAATGCCTATAGCCTAACGAAAATCCTAGCTGGTAAACCCAGTTAATTTTCTTTTTTACCTAAAAGGTAAAAAAATGCTCATTACCGTAAACTTTACGGTTAATCAGATGGACTGACATCTCTATAATTTCAGAATGAAATTTCTAACAGTGCTTACATATTTAACTTCCTTATTTACCTCAAGAAATAGTATGGTGATTTTAGTTCTACTCTTAAATATCTATCTTAAAACAGAAAAATGTAAGACTAATTTTAATTATGCCCACTGATGATTTTAAAAGCAACTGAAAAATAATTATTTTTAAACATTTTTATAATTTTAAACATACTTTATATTCTTAAATACCCATGAATGAAAAAAGAAAAAAAATCTAAGAACTTTTAAGACAAACTTTTTTGTAAGTAATGAAAGAACTAGACAGAAATTTTCCTTTAATGGATTAATAATAGGAAATTATTTTTATTCAGCAAATTTAATCCTCTAATTGTACAAAATGATAAAATTGTAGGCTTTTGAGGATTATAAAATTATTCAAAGAAAATTTAAATGAAAATTTTTTTAAATTAAAACTTTAATCATTTTAAGGATTTTATTAAAAAAAAACACTATCTTCAAAGGAATTTCAATAAGTTCTTTCAGCGAAGCTTTTCAGAAAAGAATCTTTCTTCAAGTGTTATTTTAGCCGTCGGGAAAATCAATTAACCGAAAAATCTCTTAATTTCAAAAACTTAATTGTGTAATTAACTCTTTTAAGCTTCCATCGGCTGCATTCAGACCAAAAGAAAAGTAATAGAACTGATAAAAAAAGAAAGAGAAAATTGAAAAAAAGGCCAATTTAAACCGTTTGGTATTCGAAAATACATTGCACAAAAATTTTTTTTTTCTTTCAAATAGATCTTGAAAGTCCTAAAATAAAATTCCCTCTTGATTTTTGAATAAATAAAACACGACCAGAATAAATTAAACTTATTTATGGTACTAGAAAAGCAGTTTATAGCTTGGGAAGCAATTATGTTCTAGAATAATTAGCTTATATTGTTTAAAGTATAATTGAAATCAAAATGTCCAATTATTTTAGGACATCAATTTTCGTTATTCATTTTTATTGATAAGAGAAAATAGTCGGATTGCTAATGCTTGATACTTAGTAATCGGGTATTAAATTATTTTAATGTTTCTTTATGCATAATTTAAATCATCTAAAAAAAATTTATGAAATAAAAAGTTGGACTTAGAATTTAAATTAATTTTGGAAATTCTATAACCGTCGTTGAATATATATAATATTGACTAACCTGCATTTGCTATATGGAGAAAAAAATCCTCTAACGGTTAGTCTGACGGTAAGGAGACTCTAACCCATGATCCGTCTACCATTGAGGATATTTTCCGTCACTGCTGCGTCAGGGGGCGGATTGGCATCGACCAGCCATCGCTGGGATTCAAACCTGGTTCACATCATTGGGAGACAAGCGCTTTATCTCCTGAGCCAACACACCTCTCTTGTGTTAAGGCAATTAAAAAAATTGAGGTGTTAGTGATTTCTTTTTAAAAAGGTGAACATCTTTTCAGTCTACTACCCCTGCTCGCGTCACTCGACAAACCCCTGTGGTCGCTCCTCATTCATCTCTGAAGAACAAGTGAGAGGAACGGTGTGCTCATTTTTTGTAAAAATTAGGATTGGATAACCACATGTTGCATTGTGGGAATTATAAAGTTTTGACAAATGCGAAACATGGAAAATAGGTTCACTTAGAGAGTTATTACGCAGTGAAGATACTGTTGAAAAACTATTCTTGCCAGTATGCAAATTCGTTTTTTTTCTCAGAATCACCTTGCACCGACGTAAGCCGTTCTTAAGCCTTGATCTCAAGAGTTTTTTTTTTCTTAAAAGTCGATAAAAAATATAATTTTGTTCATAAAATATGTAAATAAATTTCATTAAAATACATTTTATTAATGTGTTAATCGTTACAAAGAGAAAAGAAAGTTGGATTTGAAAAATGATCAGCTGTACTTAAATTAAACATAATTTTAGGAATACAGAGCGGGGAACACAATAGGGACACTTTCGATGTTAATGATAAGATATACATCTGGCAGTACCTAATCTCTCTCCTGTTTTTAATTCATTCATTTTCTTTTTTTCCCTTTTTTTTCTTTTATTTTTTATTTTTGACATTTAATTAAGCGCTAGCTTATAAAATGAAAATCGCGACGAAGACAAATTTCTTCAGTATTCGACAAATAAATATGATTTAAAGAGAAAAATGCAAAAAAGAAAAAAAAATTAAAATTGCAGTAACTTTCGAACAAATAAAAAAAAATTTTGTACTGTGGCTCCATCAGGAAAGGGCACACAGTAAAGTAGTTACTGAGTTCGGTGTTTCAGACAAAATTAATATTTTATGTGATTTTTCAATTATCGTGAATGTCCGAAGTCAAGAGAATGACAAATTTCACAGGTGAATGTCAACAATCACCGGGACGCTTTTGTGAAATATATGTCCAAATCGGATATAATATCAGATTTGGAATTAATTTATTCGTTGATAGTATTATACTTATTCGATATTTTAATATCTTCTAAGGATAGATTAGGATAAACATTAATGTTCGTAATACCGGTTAAATACCTACCGGACAGTGGCATTTAAAAAAACATCAGTGTAGGGTATACCGGGCAGTGGCACTTAACTAGATCTCGGATATTTAATAAAGCGATTGTCAACATTTACCGATGGAAGTCAACAACCACCCATTTCGATAATTCAAAGTAACATATCAACATGAGGAGAAAAAAGAACACTTTTGCTAATTCTATATTACAGTTTTTATTTCTGGTTGTTTCATTAAGGAATCTATATAAGTAAACATTTTTATGTATATTTAAATTATATACCGACTGTGATGGAAAAAATATTTTTTATTTCTTAATTTATTAAAATAGATTAGTTTTATTGCAGCGAGAAAAAATATTTTCTGAAAATGCCAAGTTTCTGTAGTAGTTGGTGAGAATGCATTCTTTCAAATAAAATTGCATGAATTTATTTTAATCGGTCAAGCTGAAAGGTCGGTAGAGGTCATTACACGGTTCCAAATTAAGCGTTTTTGTCCTTGCTTCCATTAATAACTTTTAATATTTTGAATTTTTAACGCCTTCAAGGAAGTCCTTAATGATTCCAAAATGAAATATTCTCATGAAAATGCAAGTTATTCGTAACTGTCTCTAATCTGCATAATGTTTCCATACGATATCACGGTTTGTGTTTACATTTAAATAATTTTAAATCCAAGCTGCTAGAGAAAACTGAATTATGATTTATTTGTATAGATAAATTCGTCAACCTTGCACGCCATTAGAGAAGTGTAATAACACAACCGATAAATTGATTTGAATTATAATTTGCCTGCCATTTCATGCCCTAATTAAAATTTATTATCATGATGGAAAAGAGAACGACTTAAGTTGAATATATTTAAAAAAAATTTTAATCTCATAATAAACTCCAAATTATTTGTAAAAGGTGGTGCTGTTTGCATAACCTTATTATCATGTAAAATACATCTTAATTATGATATACATCTTAACTCGTTTGTGCTCATCTTTATCATTTGAAATAGTTCATGTTATATAGTGTTAAATAGTTGTAGTAATACAATTTTATATGAACAGTAATTTTTGTTACACAAAATATTTTACTCCATTTTCATTACCATAAAAAAATATATGCAATGATGTATAATAATCTAAAGCTTTAAATATGGGAATTATAAATGTTGAAGCAGTTTTCTAATCACGGGGATGAGAAAACTGCTTCTACATTTATAATTACCGTGAATAACCAAAATCGAGAGAATGTCGACATTCACCGGTTAATGTCAACAATCACATAGTCGCTTAGGTGAATGTCCGAAATATTTGTTTCATCCGATTTGATATTAATGTGTTCGTTGATATTATTATTTTTATTCGATGTTTTAATATCTGCTGAGGATATATTAGAAGAAACATCAGTGTTCGGAGTACCGAGCAGTGGCGCTGAGCCATAAAAAACATTGATGTAGGGCATACCGGGCAGTGGCACTTAACTAGACCTAACATATATATTGGATATTTACCAAAGCGACTATGTGATTGTTACCATCCACTGGTGGAAGTTAACAACCATCCATTTCGGTCATTTACAGTAACAGCTAAAGAAATAAAAATTCATGTAATAATGAGATACTTACTGTAGCAAATTAAAAGGTGCAGTACGCAAAATAAAACAAGGACCACCCTGAAAAGCTTTTGATCTAATGATCAGATATTCACGTTTTTCACGTAGTAAATGGTGAATGGTGCACTTTAAATCTGTCTGATCAGAAAGTCCTCCATATTCCCATAACATATTATACCTCTGGGGTACTAGATTGAAGAATGATCGTTCAGGTCAAAATTACGATCTGTGGGAAAATGAATGGATTCACCGTATAAACTGGTGTGATGGAAGTCGAATTCTTGGCATTAGATGGCGTCACTGAATAACAAGAACAATCGAACCCCCCCAATTCCTTACTGATAACAACAATGGTATATTACAGATGAAAAAAGAGAACCGTGGTGGCTCAGGGGATAGAGCATTCGTTTCCACTGAGGTGAACTGGGTTCGAATCCCAGCAATCGCTGGTCGATATGAATTCCGCACCCAGCTCGCACCAACCACAATGATGACATAAAATATCCTTAGTGATGGACGGATCACGGGTTAGAATCCCCTTGCCGTCAGGCTGATCGAGGGAGGTTTTCATGGTTTTCCTCTAAATGTAACGAAAATGCTATTAGTCCCATCAAAAAGTGCTCCACGAAGGCAACATTTCTCCCAATACTTAATCCAGGAGTTCCCTCATGTTTTGGATAGGGTTCAAAATTTAAAAGGCTACGGAGTTGAAACTAAAGCACCGAGTAGTCATAAAACTAAAATCTGGTCGGTTGTATAGTGACGGTTATAAAATAAAATAAAAGAAAAGCCGCATAGGAGTTTCAAAGATTTAAAAATATCTAAAATATGACAATTCTATATAATATAAATACAGATTTTCATATTTATTTTGATGCTTTATATATAATGTAAATTCATTTTCAAAATATACGCCGAAGAGTCATTACATTATGACCACCCTGCTAATAACATGTAGGACCACCTTTATCCCTCAAAACTGGTTGTCAATCTGTTGAATCAATGCCACCCGCCGTGGCATTGATTCCACAAGGTGCTGATAGGTAGTCTGAGGTATCTGGTACCAAGCGCTCACCAACTGGTCCTGCAATTCCCTCACATTGCGAGGGGGTAGCGTGGAAGCACGAATTTGGTTTTCCAAGTAGGACCACAAATGCTCTATTGGATTAAGGTCAGGTGAATTTGGGGACCAAGACATGACTTGAAAGTCACTGGAATGTTCCTCGAACCAATCCATGACGATTCGACTCTTATGACATGGTGCATTATCCTGTTGGTAAACACCATCCCCCGCAGGAAAAACTGTTGCCATGAATGGGTGAACCTGGTCTGCAACTATGTTCAAGTGGCTTACTGACGTCAGAAATTGTTCTATGAGGATTATGGGTCCTAATGTGCCCCATGAAAACATTTCCCACACCATTCTACCCCCGCGCTTGTCTCCGTCCAACTGTGCATCCGGGAGCCAGGGATTCCTTCCGAAATCGGCGTATTCTCACACGCCTGCCGAGGTGATGGATCAGAAAACGTGATTCGTCGGACCATTAACAACCTTCTTCCATTTCTCTGGTGTCCAATTCCGATGTTTCTTGGCCTATATCACGCATCCGGCGATGACGTTCCGTCAGTGCAGGAACATGCTTCGGCCTCCGGCTGCGTAGGCCTATACGCAGCAATGTACGCTGCACAGTGTGTTGAGAAACACTGTCTGGGTCACCACTGTTGTAGCCGATGATGATTTCGGCTGTTGTAGCTCTTCGGTCACGGCGAACAATGCGTAGCAATCTCCGCTCTCCTCTAGAATCAATGCGCCGTGGACGACACGCTGTTGGCTAGCGACTTTCTGTTTCACCATCCCTGAACTACTTTTGATATGTGCTCACAACTGCCCGTGAACAGCCAATTAAACTCGCCGTTTCTGATATTGATATTCCCAGTCGCCAAACCATAACGATTTGACCTTCATCGGAGTCTGATAAATCAGCTGCTTTTCTCATTATGTCGTTAATCGCACTTTGTTTAGAAAGATGGTAGATATGGTAGAAATAGCGAGAACCTGGGTACACAGCCGCGAAGCGGCTTTAACCCATTCGTCGGTAGTATAAGTTAGATAGTGGGGGTGGCAGTAGGGAAGGAATTCGGTGGGGGGTGGTGCAAAGCACAAGTAAAGCGGCGAGGAGAACAACATATTGCATGAGTAGTACTCATTGGGTTAAGTAGCGGTAATAGAGGTGAACGGGGATAAAATAAGCATGATAAAGTGAACATAATAAGTGCAATAATAAAAGGACTTGGTTAGATAAAATATTTACATATGTACAAACAGGTAATGCGCATGAATAGGCGCGGAATGAGATATTGGCAAGTAAAATAATTATAAGGGTAAAAACTAGATTAAATGTACAGACATGATAACGAGAATTTATAAATAAGAGTAAATATGTACAAAATGTGCAGTAAACAGGGTGATGATTAGCGCAAACAATGATTTAAAGTACAGCAAGAGCAGTAGGCTGGGAGGAAAGGTGGGGAAGAATTTATAAGGTGAACTCTGTTATAGTAGTGACCCAGGCGTCCTGGTTAAAACCACTCGTTTTCTGGGTTGCTCACTACACTGTAATTTAAATACTACACTTTCCTAGGAGACTACCCCCCTGAGGGAGTTACTCGACTCTTCGGTCCGTGCAGCATGCTTGAATTTCTGTGATTGTAATGTATTTGTATTAGGTGTTGGGCTGGGGGGATAAAAAGAAATTAGAAAAGGGCTGCGTCCCTGAGGAAAAAGGCGGTAATCGGGCTAAAGTTAAAATTGTCCTCAATAAGGTCGATATCAAAAATTTCGTTGAAGTTGCTTGTTGTGCAAGTTTGTGCTTCATTGTAGAATTTTTTGCTCAGTTTATGAGTGAAAACATTAATATCCTCTATATTTAGATCATTTTTGATGCTCGTGTTACTTATGCATTTTGGTGCTCCAAGTATCCTCCTGAGGAATTTTCCCTCGGCTGCGGAGAGTTTCTTTCTGAGGTTGTTGGTCAGGTTTGTAATTGCAGGGCAAGCGTAGGTTAGAACTGGCCTAATGGCCATGAGATATATAGTTATTTTACATTTGGTGTTAAGTGCAGAATTGTTATTTAGGATGGCGTTAAGGGCCCAGTAAGCTCCGTTTGCTTTTTTAATAATGTTGTTTATATGTTGGTTCCAATTTAGTGATGGGGTAATGGTGACTCCGAGATAATTTGCAGACTTGGAGGGTTTAATGATCTGATTGTATAGAGTAATCTCAGGGATTTTTCTTCCTCTTTTATTGCTGTTGAAGATCAGAAGCTGACATTTTTCTGGGTGTAGTTTAATTTTCCACAGTGAGCACCACTTCTCGATATCTTTGATTTTGTTGTTCATTTGGTTGTGGGCTTGAATGTGGCTAATGGACTTAGTTATGACCGCGGTATCGTCGGCATAGAGCGCAGTGAATTCATTCATGTTGTTATTTTCCACTGGGAAGTCTGCCGTGTAGAGGATGTAAAGCAGTGGTCCGAGGATGCTGCCCTGTGGTACACCAGCCTGTATATTTTTATAATCAGAATGGGATTTTTCAAACTTTATTCTGAATTTTCTATTTGTTATGAATGAGTTGATTAAAAGGATGAGGTCAAGGGAGATATTCATTCTGTATAATTTAACTATAAGGCCCTTGTGCCACACTCGATCAAAGGCCTTGGCCACGTCGGGCATGAGCATAAGGGCAGTTTCGCGTTTAAATTTGGCATTGCTGATATATTCAAGGATGTTTACTAGTTGTTTGGTAGTGGAAAGATGCTTCCTGAAACCGTATTGTTGGTTTGGGAGAAGGTTGCTATATGCATTAAGTCTTCTTTGGATAATTTTTTCGAATACTTTAGAAAGAGTGGAGAGGAGGCTGATTGGTCTATAGTTCTCTGGATTTGAGGCTGACTTTCCAGGTTTTGGAATGAGAATGATGTCCGATTTTTTCCAATCGGCTGGGAAATAAAGGTTTTTAATTGAGGCGTTGTATATGTTGATAAGTTGTGAAATTTTGTTGGTAGGGAGTCTTTTAATCATCGTGTTTGAGATTTTATCGTGCCCTGGGGCTTTCTTATTTGGGAGTGTCTTAATGATGCTTGTTAACTCGTCTTCCGAGGTCAGCTCGATGTTATTATTAAAGTCGTTTCTATTCAAAATGTGGTTGTAACAGTCGTTGATGTTATATTCATTAGTGAGGCAAATGTTGTCTTTATTATTACTAAATTGTTTTTCCATGGTTTTTGAAAAAATGGTGGCTTTATCATCAGGTGTGTATGCAGTGCTGCCAGGCCCTTTTAAGGGCATCTTATTTGAGAGAGGATTTTTCAATGCTTTCGTCATCTTCCAGATGGAGTTATCTGTAGTGTTTAAGCTTTCCAGTTTTTCGCTCCACAGCTCGTTCCTGTGTTTGTTACACTTGTCTTTAATGATTTTGCTCAGTCTATTGATATTGCTTTTAAGGGCTGGGTCGAAGCTCCGCTGTAATCTTTTTCTCAATTTATTCTTATCTTTAATTAGGTTCCTTATATCCCACGGAAGTTTGATGTGATTTAGTTTTATTGGGGTGAGTTCAGTTGCCTCATCGAAGGCATAATTCAAAGCTTTGGTGAGAATATCTATAGATGAGTCAATATCTTTTTTATTGCTAGGGATGGAGTCTTCGTTAGTGTCCTCGAAGTGGAGAATATTATGATAAAGGGTCCAGTTTGTTTTTCTGCTAAATTGATCATTATTGAGTTTATTGAGGTTAGTAGTGATCCATACTGGGTAGTGATCACTGCTAAGGTCGTCCAGGGTATCTAGTGCGAAGGGTGTGGTCATATTAGTTAACATAAAGTCGAGTATATCTGGAGGGTGCCTGCCGCAGTGGTGAAAGTATGTAGGTTTTTCGGGTGCATAGACCGTTAGGCCGAATTCCTTAACAAGTTGATACAGTTGCTTGCCAAGCGTGTTATTTTTTCTGCATCCCCAAATCTCATTTTTTGAGTTGAAGTCACCTAGAGCTATGGTTGGGAGATTAGCCGGGAAGAGCCGCTTCATAAATTCTTTGGAAAAGGAGTTGAGTGGAGGGTTGTATATGCAAGATATCTTTATACTGCTATTGTTTATTTGGAGGAGGATGGAAATTTCTTCTCTATTATCTTCAGTGCTGATGTTGTATATTGAGGCGTTATATCTTTTGTGTATGAAGATTGCGCACCCGCCGCCTGTTCGGATGACTCTATCATACTTAAAGGTATTGTAGTTAGGGACTTTGAGTCTGTTGCTGGGTTTTGTATGCGTCTCAGTGACTGCGAATATGTCCGGGTTGTGGTTAGCAATAAAATCAAGAAATTCCGCATATTTAGTAAGTAGATTATTTGCGTTCCACAGAACTATGGTTAGTGGGGTGGAAGAGTATCTCCTATTCATAACTTGGGTTGGGGGTTCCTTGATTGTTTAAGAGCTGACTCTGGAAGATGGTTATACATTTGGCTAGGTTATTACTAGCTTCGACTGCTTGCTGTAGTAGAAGTGCTGGGTTGAGATTTAGGTTATTTTGATTGTTGTTATTTTGGACTGCACTAGCATAGCTCGTTCCTGGCCTGGTACTATTACTACTGAAGTTCCTGTTATTGTTGCTGAAGGATTTCTTTTTATCAAACCTATTTTTTATATTTTTAATTATGTCTTCATATTTAGAGCAATGTGTATAATTTGCAGGGTGATTGCCTCCACAGTTACAACATTTAGCATCTGTGTTTCGTTCTTTTTTGCAGTCGCTGGTGCTGTGTTCGCCCGCACACTTCACGCACCGAGGTGGGTGGTTGCAGTTTCGCTGACCATGGAAGAAATCTTGGCAGCGATGACACTGAGTAGGGCAGTCTGATTTTCTGTATTCCTCGAAGTGGACAGATATTCTGAACAGGAATCTGACGTTGTAAATTTCTTTCGATTTTTCGAGGTTTCTGTTGAGGGTTACCACATATGTGGGCATCGGTGTTTTGTTTCCTTTATTTCTTCTGAACATCTGTGTAACATTTACAACTGGGATTCCTTCTGCTAGGATTTCTGTTTTAACTTCTTCATCGGTGTAAGTTTTAGGGAGACCTTTAAGCACTACTCTAAATGTGCGCTCTTCTGGGAGGCTATAGGTATGGGATGCGAAATTATTTTTTCTTAACAGGGTTACAATTTGATTTCGGTCAGGTAAATTGTTTGTTTTTAAAGTGAAATAATCGCCGTTGTTTTTGGCTGTGTAATCCTTAATGTTTATTTCATCAAGCTCTTCGTAGAATTTCTTCCATTCGAATTTGTCGTCTTTGATGACGATGGGGGGAACTTTATTAGACTTCTTGTTTTGAACGGTAAACCCGTCTTCTGGGTTGGGGTCTACTATGTTGGTTTGGTCTATCCTGATCGGGGAGGGTGGTGTGGCTTTGAATCTCTTTGTTTTTGAGATTGAATCATTTTTGTTTGTGTTGCCTGGATTTAATGTATCGGGGAAGTCAGTGTCCATGTTATTGTTTTGATTTTTGTTATCGCTGCCTGATGCGAAGGTCATAAAAATGTGTGGGTTTTCCCAAGCGAACTCGTCTATCTTATTAGCGGTTGAGTTTGATAGGTTACTAAAAAGTTTGTTTTCATCGACAATTTCGCCTTTGCGTGCCTTGTGCTCTTGTTGGAAATTTTTAAAACTGAGTTTAAGTTTATCAATAGTTTCCTCAATTCTTTGGCCATTATCCACAAAGGAGGTGGCATGTTTTAGTATAGCTAAGGTATGGTTGATAACATCATCGAATATCATCGCTGTGTCATTAATGGCTATATCTGATTTTTTATTATCATGATTATCCCCTAACGGGGAGTCGGAGTCAAGATCGGTGCACTCGTCTTCTGAGGACGCATTGCTATTGGTATTATTTTTACTACCATTTTTACGCTTATTCTTTTTGTTCTTTTTGTTCGGATTTGCCGAATTTGGAATAGTTAAGCCCGGAATAATGTTCACGGGCTGGGGAATCTCGACGACGTCGGGATCAGTATCATTGATAATAGGCTTAACACTAAAGTTAGTGTTATCGCTAACCGCGTCCATGGGACAGTCTGGGTTGTCCATAATTTTATGGTCCTGAGAAGGATCTTTTGAGTTAACTAATACCCAAGGGGAAGACGTATTTCTGGTCAATCTACAAAGAAAGTAAACACCGAACTCGTGGCTTAGTTGTCACCGGTGAGCTATGGGGGGCTCTAGGTATCCACCACGAGACGATCAATACAATACCAGTTCAGCATACAAAAAAATAAAAAAAGTCTTGAATAGAGCACTGGAATAAGGTTGGAATACCGCAACGTCTTACTCTCAGTTCAGATCGTTGCAGTAAACGAAAATAATCAGCACTGATGCCCTACTCTCAGTTCAGGTCATTCAGGCTTAGGAAGGACCACCGCACCCTGCCGTCTACTTCACCGTGGAGTCCGTGTAGGAGACGGGGTATCCACGCCGGAGCTTTTCTTGCGAGAGCTAGATTATAAGCGAACCTTCTCTCGCGACGTCTCGTGAGGATCCAACTGTTTAGAAAGACAATGCATACCCGCTTTATATACTCCAATATCAGCCGCGCACGCGCAGTGGCTCTGATCCTGGGCGAGCCCATTGTTATAGATGGAGAGTGGTCGTAATGTAAACGCTCTTCGGTGTACTTTATTAAATAAAAATTAGATTACCTGCCTTTACCTCGGAAGAGAGTGTATCAGTACAGCGGTTTCACAATTGGAAGGGAAGTGTAGAATAAGGATGAAAATAAAACTTTGGATCATAAGGATTATAATAAGGATGGAAATAAGAGGATAAGGGCATCATAAAGATAGAAATTTGCGTAGCAATCCATGACCGAAAAGGTCATCCGTCACCTAGTCACGACGTTAGGGGCGCGTCCCTAATTAGGAGTAACTGTTCGTTAACTGGTACTTTTATCTTCATTTATCATACTTAAATATTTTCTATAACATTCACATGCAGCAATGATAGCAGTTTTATTGCAATTTATTTAGTTGGTAATGACATTAGCAAGCTCTGCCATTAAATCGCCAAAATAATAAAGTTCGATGAAACTAATAAATCTAAAGAACTTTCGACAACAAAGATTTTATTTCATTTCATAACCGTCGTTGAACAGCCGATCCAATTTTGGACTTACAACTACTAATGTTCAACTCCGAAGCCTTTTAATTTTGAACCCAATCTAGAAAACTCCTGGATCAAGTATTGGGGGAAATGTGCCTCCGTGGAGGACTTTTTGATCGAAATAACCTGTATTTGCGTTACATGGAGAGGAAAACCATAAAACCCTGTCACGGTAAGACCGACGGCAAGGGGACTCTAACCCATGATCCGTCTACAACTGAGGATATTTTACGTCAGCCATGTAGTTGGTGTGAGCCGAGTGTAAACTTCGTATCGACCAGCTATCGCTGGGATTCGAACCCGGTTTACCCCATTGGAAGGCGAAACCTCTAACCCCTGAGCAATGACGGCTCAACAACAAAGATTTTATTTTATTTTATATCCATCGTTGAACAGCCGACTCAATTTTGTGTTTACGACTACTGATCTTCAACTCCGTAGCCTTGTAATTTTGAATCAATCCAGAAGACAAGGAAACTCCTGGATTACAAATTAGTACCCCCGGAGGTATTAATTTGTCATTGGAACATGGAGGACTTTGCGACTCGACAGATTTAACGTGCATCACTCACCATTTACTACACGGGGAGTCTTCTGTCGGCGGGGATCGAACCCACGAACTCTTGAACATGGACCTAGCGGCGTATTTATATCTATTTATTGTTATGCAATTCTCGGTACTTATGATATTTCCTAGTTTCCTTTCTAAATTTTAACAACTGTACTGATTTACTCTGTTTATCATGATTGCAGAAGTACCTCTATAATTCGATGGAGCTCAGCTGTCTGAAGAACTGGGGTTCGATTCCCCGTATCGGCATTGAGCTCATCCAGCTTCAGATCGATAGATACCATCTTGTCTGGAAAGTAACGATAATTCGTGTGCAATGTTAATCACATTAACAAAATCTTACCGTTTGTCATAAAATTGTGGAGTCTTAACCCCCCTGGCCCACAACGGTTTGTTACGGGAATGCCTTACCTTTTTTTCCCCATTTATTTTTAAAAACAAAAATGTTACATTACACTGCTTCAAAAGTTTTATATCTTAATAGTGCAATTGTCGTTGCTTTACTCAAGTCCTTAAAGTAAGCATTATAAAAGTAATTTTATTTTATTTTTATTATTAACTTTTAGTGATTTATAACGTTTAAAGCGTAAGTAATAAATAACATAAGCTCATTACATTGCATTTTTCATTAGGCAAAAGTATTCTCTTCCCCTAATACTGTTTGCATTTTACGTAATATTAACTGTGAGATGGATTTAATTAAAATGTCTTTTGCACAATGTATTTTGTTTAGAACAGCCTTTTCTGTCGAATATTTGAGCCAAAGTAAACATTCAATTATGAAATGAAGAGACCATTGACGATATGAAAATGGAAAATTAGTTATGATATGTTTCGTCAGTTTCAATTGTTTTGGTAATTGACAAATGAAATGTGGAGTATGTTAAAATAAGTTTTCATAAAATGCAATGTTGTGTCCAAAAAGTGATTCAAAAGTTTTGGTGTTCCAATTAAAAATAGAATAATGATATTTAATATTCTCATTCCTTTTTTTAAATTTTAATAAAATATACACTTATAAAATTTATATTTAATAATTAGAAATACGTTTTAATTATTTATACAATTCGAGTAAAAATATTACATTTTAAGTTTTAAGTAATTGTGCTAAATAAGTTTCCAAATTTGTGAATGTTGAGAATATTAATAATTTTTTAAACATACTTTGCTACTATAAAACCAACTACTAATATACTATCCTAAAATTAAATAATTTTTGTAAATGTTTTTTTTTTAATTTTTAAATTAACAGATTTTATGTAATCGTAACTTAGGTTTATTTAAAAAAAGATTATAATTAAAAAAATAAAGTTACTGAGGATGACATGCAGTAGTTCAGTTATTTTTGTAAAGCATCACATATAAAATGTAAAGTTATATCAATTATCATTCTTGTTTTTTTCCCCAAAATGTTTGATTTAAAAACATTCCAGAATAAATATTTAAAACTCAACTATGTAAGATTTTTTAATGTGCTTTAAATCGATATTTGATATGCTTCGTGTATAATTTAATATGTTTTGCAGAGAAGTTATAATTTAGTGTGCTCTACATTAAAAACTCTTACGTGACACCGCCGCTGTTTCGGGTGTTCGTTTACATTATGTTTTGTCTTGCTGCGCAAAAACTATATGACTTTGATATTTAAAATGACGAGGTTATATAGAAAAATTTGCAAATAGTACAAGGAAGTAAACAAATTTTACATTTGATTTTTATAATAGTTCTGGAATTAGCTGTTAAATTTGTAGGAAAAAATACCATGCGGACAACTCTACAGAACACCGAAAAGAAACTAGAGAATGGGAATTCAACGTACTGAAAAGGAAATTTTTATTATTCAAGAATTCAAAACGATTTTTTTTTCTTCAAAATTGAGTTCGAAAGGTATGGTAATTTTTGTGCTTACTGCACGAATTTTTTCGCTCACTTTTTCGTTTTACATAATTTAACGTTATATTTTTTGTGAGCAAAAACTATAAGTCTTAATGATTTTAAAATTGCAAAGAAATGAAGAAATATTTACAGGGAGTACGATGAAAAAAAAAAAGAAATTTAACATTAGGTGAATATTTCGAGAAATATTAAATTTTAAACATGTAATAAAAATTCCATGTAGGCTCGCTAAAATACAACTACAAAGTGGCAATTTGATGTGCTGAAGGAGTCATTTTTATTTGTATTCGAGGATTTTAAGAAACTGCAATTCTTTTCAGAACTTATTAAACTTTCAAGAACTTAAATAATGTTTATTTATCCATTGTTGCAGGAAAATTTATTTATCCCTCTCGAGATCTTTATTTTATAAGCTTACACTAGAGTTGATGTTCAAAGTAATAAAGAGAAAGAGATGTTGCGAGATAAATTTTAACATTTATATAAACGAATCTTTATACAAGGAAGATAAAAGCCGTTTACTATGTGAAATTTAATAATGACATATTTCTCGTTGACGAGTAAGCTTCTTATTGCATCACACAATGCGTATTCCTTAGGCTTATTATTTTTTTCAAGTGTGGTTGAATTTTTTTATAAAATCAAGGTAATTGCTCATTTCGTTACCATTAACATACTAATAAAATGTTTTCCATAAAATTACTATAAATCTGTGTGATCTTTGTTTTTGTGAAAAATATTGTATTTTAAGGAATAACAGCAGTGATTAATGTTAAATACAATGAAAAACTTAAATTAGTTAAAAAAACTATTGAAATCCTACAATACGTATCCTTAGGCTCATTATTTTTTTCAAGTGTCTTTGAATATTTTTTAAATTCGGTTAATTGTTCATTTCGTTACCATTAACATATTCACACCATGTTTTGCATAAAATTACTATGAATCTACATTTCATTAACAATAAGATCTTTGTTTTGGGGGAAAAAATTTATTTTTAAGGAAAAACAACAAAGATTAATGATCAATAAAATGACACACTTAAATTAGTTTTTAAAAACTATTGAAATCACACAATACTTATTCCTTAAGCTTATTATTTTTTCAAGTGTGGTTGAATTTTTTTTTAAATTCCAGAAATTGTTCATTTCGTTACCATTAACATACTAAGACAATTTTTCGCATAAAATAACTATAAATCCTCGTTTTATTAACAAAATATTGTATTTTTAGGAAAAATAACAGTGATTAATGATAAATACAATGACGCACTTAAATTAATTTTTAAAACCAAATTAAAATGACCTCTCATGCCTAACATATTATTTCTTATATTTAAATAGGCAACGCACTTATCTTTTTATGCAAATAAAGAAAAGAAAACACAGAAAGGGAAAAAAATAAAACTTTCAAAAGATATATTCGATGAATAATATTCTGAGAATGAAAATTTTAAGAAAAAATTGTATGGGGGATGGGGCAAAAATGCCACCAGGAAAAATTAATTTACTAAAAAAGAATATCCCGAGACCTAATTTAGTTGAAGGCTGTCAAGTTCATTAGAAGCTAATTTTATAAGGATGAGTGAAAATTTATCGTTTAATAACTCCTTCATTTTTTTTTTAAGAACTGACTTTATATGTTTGATTAATTTATAAGACTCAACAACTTTCCAATTTATTTTGCGGTTAATTGAATTATACTTTTCTTCTGTTATTTCTAAAAACTTGAACAATAAAATTAAATATTATGACTAAAAACTCGAAATGTTTTTCAATTTTGAATTATTTTATTTTGAATTTAGAAAATATATTTTAAGTTTTTTTTTTATTGGTTATACAAAGTGATTCAGTTAAAGTGCTCCAAATTTGGTGTTGCAGAATAAATTTTGAGGATTGCATGTCTGGAAATATCACCGTTAGTTGTGCACATTTGAAATGTACTTTTACAAAAATTATCTAATTTTTACGATAATTCTACATTTTCTATTTAGAATCAAAAATTTGAATTGAAATAGCTATTTTGTCGTGATTTAATGATCTGTTTACCAACATATCGAACTTGACAAGTTAGCCGTCAAATAATAGAATTACGTCAAATAACTATTTCTGTGTTTGAATGCCAAAATTCGCTGGAATTATTTAAAAAAAAAAAAAAAACGTTGAATGAAGATATTTTGGATAAATGAAAGTACCGTTCTATTTGTACCTAAGCTGCTAATTCTAAATAGGGGAGCGTCTTTGTTGGCGTACGTTGACACTTTCGGACATGGGTAGCTAAGCAATTCTTAAACCTTATATGGTGCCCGAAATTTCCTCCAAGTAATCACTCGTGTCCCACCCATTTTCCTGTAACTACTTTACTGAAAAACCCTGTATTTCGAACTAGCAACAGACTTTTTCACAGTACTGGTAAGAACTCCAATTATGATCAGGTTCCTCTTTCCTTCTACAGAATAGGTTTGCTGCAAATGAAAATTTTTAGAAACTGATGAAATGGATTAGCATTCATGTTTGTCACATTTCCCTGATGAGGAAGGCAGTGATTTAGATATTTAGATCTGTTCTTATCATTTTTCTTTTGTAAATGCTATTTTTAATATTTTTGTTCATTATCGTCTCGACTGTTTAGACAGAAGAACTGACGTGGCAAGGAGTGCTGAATCATCATAGCCAACGACGATGCCTTGTGAAAAATTCTGCATCTATTCGAATTAATTTTTCACAGAATTACTGAATAATGATAAAAAATTTTACCAATTATTATATCAGCTACAAGAGTTCTATTTTGTAAAAGCGTGCATTTTAAAGTGATGTTTCAATCTTCCATATTTTACTGAAGATGTTCGCAGGCAGTAGGTTTGTACAAGTTATTAGATATGATTAAAATTCTGAATGGTTTTTTTTTTCTATCCGTCTCTTAGTTCTATTCTCAGTCCAGTTTCTTTATTTTTCCGATTAATAATTTAATATTCATTGCTTCTAAATACTTTATAATAAATTAGCTCGTGGTGATGTTGAATAATTAAAATGAATTCCTGAAATCTTCAAAATTTAATTTCAAGTAATAGGAAGATTTCGCAAATTTACATTAGCTTCCGTACGCTCCCGTACGTAAGATTTCAAGTAATTACGCATGCGTCAATTCTGGGGAAATGCACATGCGCCCGTGAAAAAGTATCAAACTTAAGGAAAATAAGGAATTTTTCAAATATCCGTAAGTTATAAATGCTAACGAAGAGGAATATTATTTTAACTTTGACCACAAAATAAAGATAAACATTTACAATGGACATAGACTATCTTTTTAAAGCTTTGGTATAAGATTCTTTGCTCAACGTAAAACTGCAGATCTATGAGTAGAAAAATTTGGTAGGTATATTTGATGAATTCAGGAGTGCAGTTCTTTTTATTATTATAATTAATAACACTTAAAAGATAGTATCGAACTTCTATCACTTATTCAACTTTTAACTAAATTGTACAGTTGAAATAAATATAATTAATAATTTAAAATGGCGAAAATATATCTAGATTTTTATGGATTTAGTGCAATTAGACAACCGTAATGTTAAAAGCCAATAAATTGTCTTTTATTGAGTAAACCAATTGTTGTAAGATCACACGATTCTTTTCTAAATTTCCTCAATACATTTTTTTTTTTTATATTCGCATTCCATGTCCAGGTTTTTAGTTCGAAGGTAAGCTTAAACAGAAAACAATATTTAACAGCTTTAAACAGCGTGCTTGTAGCTTTGTCTTTATGCGAAAATTATGCCAACATAACGTAAAGTTGTAGTTGTAGTTCATTTACATCGCACTAGAGATGAACAATGGGCTGTTGGCGACGGTCTTTGAAGCATCCGAAGACATGCCATCACAATTTTCATCTTCTGCAGACGGGATGGCATCCCCGCTTCGGTATCCCGAGGATCTGCACGCGAAATCGAGCATTTTGCGGTAGAGCAGTTTAACGAGGACTAATACCGCACACCCTCGTCCCAACGCAGACTGATCAAAGTGGTCACCCACCCGCACACTGACCGCAGCCAGTGATGCTTGACTTCAGTGATCTGCTGGGAACCGTGTCTTAACGATCAGTCCACTGCATATCATCTAAAATAAACACGAGCATGCGCAGTTGCTTCAATCTTACGTATGGGAGCGTACGGAAGCTAACCTAAAAGTGTGAAATCTCCCTATTGTATAATCATTCACGTGGCATAGTAAGAAATTTACAGTTAGGTAGTCCTTTTGCACTTGAATTTGTATTTCATATTTTTCAGGTGCTGAACAGCAGAAGAGGTACACATTAAAAAAAAAATTATATTGACTTGGCTTGATTATTTATTACAATGCACAAAGTTTTAAAATTATTTAAAGAGTAATTGTAACAGTTAATTTGGCATTGATAATTTAATCTAAAAGGCTAGGTTTGGGTCATTTTTGAAATTGCAAGCATGCTACTGGTAGCAAATAACTTAACTTCTTCATTACCTCGATCCATATACTGAGACCTTCGCGTCTTAACTTCTAGGAACACGCCATAAGAAAATTCATAGCTTTACCTTCACTAAAATATTCCTGGAAGTTTCTGGAGATTCCAATAAATGCAGAGCATGTAAATTATTTGATAGAATTCCACATAAATAGAAGAGATTTTTCGAAAAATGTCGCCTAGTCCACGTGCTCGGAAATATTATATAACTTAGTTAATCTGAAAATAGTTTTTTTTCCCTTTGACTTCGTAGTTAAGTGATGTGTATAAAGCTTTTAAATTTTATATAATATTTCATTTTATATCCGTCGTTGAACAGCCGACCCAATTTTGGGTTTACGACTACTAATATTCAACGCCGTAGCCTTGCAGTTTTAAACCCAATCCAGAAGACAAGGGAACTCCTGGTTCAAGTATTGGGAGAAATTTGCCTTCGTGGAGGAATTTTTGATGGAACTAACCCGCATTTGCGTTATATTGTGAGGAAGACCAAGAGAACTTCCCACGGTTAGACTAGCGGCAAAGGGATCCGTCCACCACCCATGATCCGTCCACCACTGACGATATTTCACGTCAGCACTGTGGTCGGTGTAAGTCAGATGCGGATTCGTATCGTTCAGGCATCGCTGGGATTCGAACCCGGTTCACCTCATGGGAAGGCGAAAGCTCTATCTCCTGAGTAATCTCGGCCTTTTATATAGATATTGAGAAATTTTCTGTCATTTTTTTATAAAAAAAAACTTTATATATACTACACTTTTTTGTAAGAAATTTTGGTCAGGCCTTCAACAGGCTCGGCCCTGGGACATTTGTTTCTTTCAATCCCCACTTTAGTATGGCTTTCACCACATCCATTAAACATTAAATGCATATGCATAATTTCCTTAAATCGTCATATATACAATGGAAATGCCTCATATTTTTTCACTGAATTTCTAAAATTTCCAAAGAGTTGGTTTTACCCAGAGGAGTAAGACCGGCTGGTATGGCTGGTAGAATTAATCGATAAAATTTGCACAGAATGTAGAATGAACTTCAAAATTTTTTATACGTGCGGCACAGATTTTCTATGTGACTTAACTTGGTCAAACGGACAACATCTAGGCGGTAGTCCATTCGTGCATTCACCGACGCAAGCCATCACCTCCTAAATCAAAAAGCCTCCACACGGTCTTTTATAAGTAGTCCGCGCAGACTACCTAAGAAGTGAACCAGCTGTGCGCATGAACCCAAAACCTTTTATAAAAGTAATTGAGAGAAATTCATCATATATATTTGAGAATTGAATCTGTAGTGGTTGACAAGTGAACAAGGCAAACCAATAATATTCATAAATAAAACAAATTTTTAGTCATATATTTGCTACCACTTTCTTACTTTAACTAGATTTTGTATTAAGTGACTCGTTCGGAAAGTGGATATCCTTCTCAGTGGTCTGATCGGACTACCTATAAAAAACCGTGTGGAGGCTTTCAGTTATAGGAGGCGTTGCGCAAGCACGTTACAAATAAACAAACATCTGTTTCTTCAAACATCCTATGCCATCTGCGTGTGTTGCTCCCATTTGGAGGCTCTCGATTGTAAAGCTGACGAAATCTTCTCTGCATTGTGATAACAAAATTGCAATTGTTACTTCCAATGAGGCGAACCGGGTTCGAATCCCAGTCGATACGAATTCCGCATCCGGCTTGCACTGACCACAGTGCTGACGTGAAATATCCTCAGTGGTAGACGGATCATGGGTTAGAGTCCCCTTGCCGTCAGGCTAACCGTGGGAGGTTCTCGTGGTCTTCCTCTCCATGTAACGCAAATGCGGGTTAGCTCCATCAAAAAGTCCTCCACGAAGGCAAATTTCTCCCAATACTCGATCCAGGAGTTCCCTTGTCTTCTGGATTGGGTTCAAAATTACAAGGCTACGGAGTTGAACATTAGTAGCCGTAAACCCATTAAGTTGGGTCGGCTGTTCAACGACGGTTATAAAATAAAATATAACAGGCAGAATGCTTTCTGCGCAGGACTCACCATTTTCAATAATGAACTCGCGCATGCGCAAGATTCCGCTTCACTGCGCCTTACGTAAAGAAATTTTGAAGTTCCATCTACATTCTATGTTAATCTTATCTATAAATTATTTCATCAAATAGTTAGAGATGCTTGTAATTGCTATATTCATTCTGAATTACCCTGTATTAGACACAACTAAACAATAAAAATCTCGATTGAATCTGACAGTTTCCTAGATCGAACAGTTTAGCTCTATTAAGTCTTGGAATTTTAATTACCCGGTATTACCTTACTTTACAGACAATTTCCTTCAGTTTTGAGTTTAATATTGTGCAATATAATTACTATAGTTTAATTACTATAATTTAATATTGTACAATACCAATATAAAAGTTTGTGTATTTTTATAAATTCAAAATTTAACGATATAAGCTGAAATAAATGTAAGGAACTTGTTAGCGGCTAGAAAGTGAGGTTAGCCTTTGATGCGTAACGGGGCATGTCTAATGAGATACGTTATAGAACGTTAATTAAGTCTAGTAAACGTGTTGGAGCCATGAAGTGAAGGATTTACGGTGTAAGGCATTTTCCACTTTAAATGACTCTGAAGTGAGATATTAAGAGGAGTAAATGGAAATAGTGTCTCTTAAAATAGGTTCGGAAAATACTATAACTCACTCTTGTTTGAAGTAGGAGAATGAATCTAAATTAAGCTAAAAATGTGTATATTTTTTTAAAACTGCTCTTTGTATCTTGTTAAACACTAATTTTTAATACAAGGTTAACGCAGACTTCTGTTTTTAGTTTTTCTTGTGTTTGTAAATAGCCAAGCAGACTAGAAAAATACAGTTTTTCAATTGTATCCAACTACTAATTCTTTATCTATTTCGTACTTTCACAATTTTTTACTGGATTTCTAGTTTGATTGAAGAATGCAGATATTTTTTGGAACGTGAATAAAGCTAGTAATTTTTGATAATTTTAAAAGGGTTAGGCTGCCAAAATTGTAACAAGTAATCCCTGTAGAGAAAATCTCTGACCCAATATGCAGAACAATCTTCATAAACTCCAATTTCTTTTCAATCTCAACGCAGTAATTTAAAGACTATTGATGTAATGATTGGGATTAATCTAACATGCTTAAAGCAATATTTGCATACGTAAGGTAAATAAATAGCAATTCATGTTGTAAAAAATTTACATTACTTTAGTTGGAATTTCATATAATAATACTTTGAAAAACATTATATAAAACCCAGCTTAAAACCATGTAATTTTTTTTTAAATTAGTTTAAAAATATTTTTGTCTAATTTTTTGATTGTCATTTAGTTAAAAAATGAGTTTAGATTTTCTAAAAATATTATTAAATTAAACTTTACTCAACAACGCGGCAGCCCATAGAAAAGCCAAGGCCTACTGTGCCCATCTCTGTTTACTTGACCTTGTGCGCTGGGGTGCAGGAGCAGACGTTCCGGTTGGGTGGTCAACTGAACGCAGAATTTATTTTTAAAAATAATGAACTGAGCGCTTTTTGTCTTTAAAAAAGTTTCATCAAAAATCTTTTATAACTCAAAATGTATTCATGTTAACTCTGAGACATCATTACCGCATACAACTGATATAATCTCAAATATCCCCGACAAATTTCCAAGCGGTTATCAAGTAATTTCTTGGAAAAAGTACATCGAAAAAGGTATATTTTAGCATTATTGGTGTATTGTCTACCAACTCCCCGTAACAGTTTTTTAACTTCACTTTTGAAAGTAGAAACTTAAAACCGATACAAATCAACACAATCCTAACAATACAAGTAAATGTATTCTTAAATACCGAGAATTTATTTTGTGTCCCTAAATATAAAGACATTCGAGAGTTACTTTAGTAGTCAGAAACCCAAATTTAAATAAAATTATCAACAACGCATGAGGAGTCACCAACAAATACTTGACACGCAATTTTAAACTAATAGAAACCAGAATTTTTTGTATTCATAAACACCATTAATTTAAGTGAAGTTACCAACAACAAAGTTATAAACTAAAATTCAATGTGTAATTTTAAAGTAATCAACACAAGGTAACAAACAAGGTTTGTTTATATTCAGAAACACAAATTTAAATGAAGTAACTAACAACTCATAAAGAATTTAAAAAAAATCAAAAATTTAACACTCAAACTTGAACCAATAGAAACATCAGACCAAAGTATAGCCTTGAGAGAATGAAGGCCATATTTTACTGAAATCCCATTAGAAAACGATGAAGCGTACTTAATAGGTGATTAAACTGACACCAATTACTTTAGACAAGATGAGTGAACAGCTTCTTCCTTTTTCTCTGATTTGTTCCTGATGCTGAGGAAATAAGGATTTAGTGAAAAATACCTCACTTAATTGTACTCTGAAAGAGAGAGAAAAGCTCTGTGATTGGCAGTTATTATACTACAGAACATTCTCTTAAAACCCCCTTTTGAAAAAGATTTCTTTTATTACTAGACAGGCATAAGCCTTGTTAAAGCAGCGTTCGCCGAAACTCTGTTCAATCTCCTAATTTGTTTCGATTAGTTTTAAACTGCTAATGTTTCGATCTATCACTTATGATGGCGGATTTTTATTATCTGTTTCGAAAATTGAATAATTACCATTTGATGATACATTAATGATAAAGTGTTTCTTGAGCCTGAAAAAGATTTCTACATGGAATTTAAGAACCTTGTCAATGTTCTTAGGAAAAGTTTTTAAGTAAAAGTAATCGAACTCATTATGAAGATAACATATTATGTGATATTTTCGAGGATTCAGTGAATAAATTTGAGTTATAGATTCTTTTATACGGTTTTACATAGAACAAAAATTTTGAATTAAGCACATCGTTAATATTTAAATTTTATGCATAACATACTCTTTTGACGTAACATTATTTGCTTACTGAATTTGGGCTGTACCTAAGCTGGAGAAAAAAAGCTTGCAGTAAAATTATTTCTTTTGGAGCTTGTCTTTGGAAGGAGCAATATTCTTGTGATTTTAAGTGGTGGCAGAGCTCCCCGAAACAAGCAATTATTGCCTAAAAAATGCTTCTAGTTATACTTGAGGAATTTGGAAGCCAAATTTTAAAGT
Source organism: Parasteatoda lunata (assembly GCA_949128135.1). Lineage (NCBI taxonomy): Eukaryota > Metazoa > Arthropoda > Arachnida > Araneae > Theridiidae > Parasteatoda > Parasteatoda lunata. The sequence goes on along the minus strand of OX421976.1, from coordinate 8,513,334 downwards.
TATGTCATGAAAGTAACTCCGAACACCTTGGCGTAATCAAAACTAATGATAGGTAGGCACAATGTTACCTTTGGTCTAAATGCTGTAAAGAGATGAGGAACTGCGATAGTTGTTAAAGATCTGGGACATCAAATTATATAAAAAGGCTCTTTTAAAAATTGTCCCGGTATTACAGTAGATATTCTGAAAACTAAAAGCTGTTGCAGTTGGTCCTTTACTAATCACTCCAAGTAGAAAATACTTGATTAGTCCCTTTTGTATGGTATCAAAATATCCAGAGGCATTCCCAGTGAATGATAGGGTCGGTATTTGTGTCAGTGATTGATGTTCCTCTTAACATTTTGCTGTGTCCCGCAGCGGATTGATCATAAAGACACGGTTCCACTGAAGTCAAGCATCACTGACTGTGTTCAGTAAGCGGGTGGGTGACCACTTTGATCAGGCTGTGTTGGGACCAAGGGTGGGCGTAAAGTGCATGACTTCACATGCCGGCAACCAAAGCGTGAGAGCCTCTGTAGAGGATCAAAATTGTATTTGGATCATCCTCGGGGATGTTTCCCAGACCGTCGTCCATGGTGCAGCTCTAGTGCGACTTACCTTCCTAATATTTCTGTAAAATTTTTTATCCATGAGAAAATCAAAGGGATCGAGGAATTTCTTTTATGAACATGCTAACAGCCGAGTTTTTGGATCAGTTTGGCATAAAAGTTTGCCATAGTTCTGTACATCACCCACAGTCTAACTCCGTAGAAAGTTTTCATAAACCTCTCAAGCGTATCTTAAGAGTGTTTCGAATCTCTTTCTGACTGAGATACTTTCTACTATTATAGAGAACTATAATATATTAAAATACATGATTTCCCTTTCTTCCACGGAGTTACTATTCGGAAAAAATCTACGTATCCCTGAAACTTTGTTGTTTTGTATGAAATAATGTTTAAAACGATGTTAAGAGATTGCAATTGACAAGATGCAAGATACGGCTGAAAGGGAAAATCATATTACGATAATAAGAGAAAAACATTATTAGGAGAAAGTTCATTCCGGAGATTTAGTTTTTGTTTAGGCAACGTCTAGAGCAGGGGTTTCCAAATTACATGAGGCCGGGGGCCTCAATTAAAAGCACAAATCAAATGGCGGGCCGCAACTTTATCAAAATTTTATGTAGGACTCTTTTATGTTTGAAGAAACACTAAATGATACTGTCAGATTTCTACCAAATTGTACAAAACAAAAATATTGATTTACATATTAAAATAAGAAGTAGATTTTTAAAAATACTTAATTGTAACTAATAATATTTTTAAAAATATTAAATAAATAATAAAAATTCGGGCTACAATAACTTTAATGTGTTCATTTGTATTAAACAATTAATGTGCAACAGATATCTAATTGTTAAGATATAAAACTTTAAAAAGGTTGGTATTAAAACTTACATAGTATCACACTAAATGTTCAATGAAAAAATTGAGGTTTGTCTGCTACAACAACCAAAGAATAGATATTTACATTTAAAATTTACAAATGTGTGTGTAAATATTTTCGTCCAAAATGAGTGGCTTCAAAAAGTTAAATCGGAGAATTACTTCGAGAAAATTTCTGATACACACATGCTGAATTATATTCACAAAATGCAAAATGAAATAAAAAAAGAGCAACATACACGATTATTTTTTTATTTGAATAAATATTTTCTTGGATGCAAAACCCGAGAAATAAATTTTTTTGCACCGATGGTATGTTAAATTTCACAGAAACGAAGAAATTAGGTTTCTGTTAACGAGAAAAGTATTTAAAACCCATATAGAGTTTTTACGAAAACTGTCCGCAAAAAATTGACAACTAATATATTTTAGTTCGCGGGCCAAAAAAAAGGCTTCGCGTGCCGAATGCGGCCCCCGGGCTGCCAGTTGGAAACCCCTAGTCTAGAGCTAATGAGCTATCTTCTCAATGGATTAGTTTAAGAAAAGTAGAATGCCTAAAACTAGCTATTTAGTGAATATTCCTAGGAAAGAAATGAGGTCGCAAATTTAGCCCCTAAATATGCTTAAACCATACTATAAATGGCGTTAGATAATTATTTTTGTATCCTTTGTAGAAGCCGCTTCTTAATTTTTAGAACAAGATATTGGTTTTCCGCAAGTGTATATTATTCCAGATAAATCACATGTATCCCAAATGATGTATCTGAACAAATAATAATAATCTCCTGGAAGAATGAATTAACGAACAGAAAAATAAACTTACTGAGGAAGATTTTTAAAATATATTCAAAAAATGTTTCTAATTATCCGTTAAAAAGTAACTTAATTGAGCATAACATCAAATTTAGTACAAATAAGTCAATTATGCCATTATACCTGAACTTTAACCAGTCAAAAAAAAATTTAAAACACTGAAGTACGAAAAATGTTGGACTACTAAATTATTGAATTAGGTGAGATTGATTGTATTTCTCTTATGATCTTGGTGGAACTGCCAAATTAGGAATCTGGCAGCTGATTACCGACGTCTCAACGAAAAACCAGTGGCACAATATTGTCACGTTAAAGTGTTTAGATTTAGTGTTAGTGCAGATTACAAGATGAGGTTTTGATAATCAATTTATTAACGTCAAGAAATTACAAACGCCAGGAACCAGTCTGCATCAAGCAGAACCCCTCTTTACAATCACGGGATCGCTTTTATACTAGCATAGAATGTTCTAGAAACTTCCTAGGAACAACGAAAGAGGAAATGACATAATCTGAACATTCCAGAAGCTTCTGGAATGTTCATAAATTAAATAAGAAAAGTTAGTGTCCGCTTGCCGTATCAAACCCTGGACCTTCTGCTTTATAGAAGCGAATTCTACCGCTGAGCTACTGAGACTCGACATTACTCCCGTCTTAAAAGAACAGCGTCTCGCTGTTATAGGTTCTTGCGTGATGTTGTTATTGGTCCGGTATAGGCCGTAGTCGCCTTGGAGACATCAGTTCTTGCATTTTGATTTTTAACTCTGGCGACCCGCATATTTTGGTCTGTACTCGGTGTGCCTGGAAACAAGTCCTCTTGTGCCTCTGGTGCGTAGTAGGGTTTCATCCTGAGTACATGAACGATGTCCTTTGGTTTACGTCTTCTGGATGTAGGGTCAAAATCTAGAACTTCATATGTGATCTCCGAAATGCGACGCAAAACTTGATATGGGCCGAAATACTTTTTGAGAAGTTTTTCGGAGCGACCTACCTTGCGCACAGGAATAAAAATCCACACAAAGTCACCAGGCTGATAGAACACTGCGCGGTGCTTGGAATCATAGCGACGTCGGTCTTTCTCTTGCGCTTCCAAAGTGCGGATCCGAGCCAACTGGCGAAATTCCTCTGCACGGGTCTTCAACCTCGCGATGAAGTCTGTTTCCGAATCCTCGATGGGGTACTGGAACATGGTATCTAATGTGGTTTCAGCCTCTCGTCCAAACGTCAAGAAGAATGGAGTATGCTTAGTGGTATCTTGCTTAGCTGTGTTATAAGCAAACGTGACGAATGGCAAAATCAGATCCCAGGTCTTGTGTTCCACGTCTATGTACATGGATAGCATGTCTGCTAACGTTTTGTTGAAGCGCTCTGTGAGTCCATTCGTCTGAGGGTGGTATGCGGTCGTCATTCGGTGAACTACGCTACAGTGATGGTTGATCTCGGCAATGAGTCTCGACTGAAAAACTTGACCACGATTCGTTATGATGGTTCTAGGAGCTCCGTGTTTTAGAAGAATCTCTTCAACAAAGAATTTTGCTACTTCTGGAGCTTCTGCATTGGGAATAGCTTTTGTCACAGCGTATCGTGTAAGATAGTCGGTGCATACGATTACCCATTTATTTCCATCCTGTGATTTTGGAAAACGTCAAGCAAGTCCCTACCTATACGCTGAAATGGGACTTCGGCTGGAGGTATGGGGATCAGGTAGCCGGGTGGCTTTAGCGGAATAGCTTTTCGACGTTGGCACTCTTTGCAATGTGTTACGTAGTGGCGCACGCTTCAGAAAATCCCCGGCCAGAAGAATCTCTTTCGGAGACGATCATATGTTCTTGTCAGTCCCAGGTGTCTAGCTGTAGGTTCATCATGAAAATGGCGAAGAATTTCTAACCGTAGTTTCTTGGGAATGACTGGTAGCCACTGTTTTCCGGATGGGTCAACATTCTTCTTGCAAAGGATGTCATTCACCATGGAGAACCCTGCGCTTGACAAGTCGGCTGAATTTTTGCAGGCTCTGATGTGCTCGGCAAGCTGCGGATCGTCACGTTGCTTCGAAGCCAAGTCAGTCACTGCAGCAAGGAACTCAACTCCTGGACGGTTTTTGTCAGGAACAGGATTTCGTGATAGGCAATCTGCGTCAGCATGCTTCCTTCCACTTTTATAAATAATAGAGACGTCGTATTCTTGAAGTCTCAAAGCCATCTTGCTAATCGACCAGATGGATCTCTTAAATTGGCTAACCAACATAGAGAGTGGTGATCTGTAATAATTTTGAAGGACTTCCCAAAGAGGTATGGACGGAATTTAGCTATTGCCCATATAGCTGCCAGACATTCACGTTCAGTGGTCGAATAATTTCTCTCAGCTTTAGATAGGGTCCTCGAAGCATATGCGATGACTCTTTCTTCTTCGTCTTGTTTCTGGACCAACACGGTTCCTTTACCGTATCCACTGGCGTCGGTATGCAGCTCGGTGGGTGCGTTTTCATCGAATAATGCCAATACAGGTTGTGAAGTCAGAGCCGATTTGAGGTCCTTGAATGAATCTATGTGGCCCAGATCCCAGCAGAATCTTGAGTCTCCCTTTAACAACTCTTGAAGGGGTTTAGCACGGAAACAAAAGTTTGGGATGAATCGTCTGTAGTAAGAACACAGACCCAGAAAACTTCTGACATCATGCACAGTCTTAGGTGTAGGGAAATTTTGTACAGCTGCGACTTTATCTGGATCAGGTTTTACTCCTCGTCCGGATACAAGATGCCCAAGGATTTTAATTTCGTTAGCTCCAAATTGGCACTTTTTGGGATTTAAAGTAAGTCCGGCTTCTTGGATGCAGGATAGCACGCAGTGTTACCGTCGAAGGTGTTCAGGAAATGTGTGCGAAAATACAACTATATCGTCTAAATAACAAAGGCACATTTTCCATTTTAGGCGACGTAATAAGTTATCCATAGTTCTCTCGAACGTTGCAGGAGCATTACATAATCCGAACGGCATCACCTGGAATTCATATAGCCCTTCACTGGTGATGAACGCTGTTTTTTCCCGATCAGCCTCATCCACTTCTATTTGCCAATAACCAGAGTGCAGATCCATCGATGTAAAGTATTGGGCCCCTTTAAGGCAGTCTAAAGTATCGTCTATTCTGGGCAAAGGATAAACGTCTTTTTTGGTGATCTTGTTGAGGCGACGATAATCAACGCAAAATCGCCAGCTTCCATCTTTCTTTCGAACTAGCACAACCGGAGACGACCACGGACTCTCTGATGGTTGAATGATGTCCCGTTTCAACATTTTGTCAACTTCGTCATTGATTATACGTCGTTCTGTAGGAGATACTCGATATGGTCTTTGGCTGATTGCTGGGTGGCTTCCGGTGTTTATTTTGTGTTTCACTTTTATTTTGTAATTATGGCGTGGTAGTCCGTAGTAGAATGCGTCTTGAAAGCTTTTCAGCAGGCTTTGCAATTGCATCCGCTGCTCAGTGCTCAGGGTTGCGGCCATCATTTGAGAGTAGTCGACCAGGCCAGTATGCTTTGAGTCTTCAACATCAGCGCATGAAGGTACTTCCGTCAACGTGTTCAAGCAGTCGGAGTTAGCGGGCTCAGCGTAACCAATACACATGCCTTTCGGGATATGACGTGCTTGTGCATGTCCATTAGCCACCCATATTGAAGTTTCGCCATTGATAAAGGAGACTATAGTGGAGGGGATAGCAGTTTCTTGATTAATGCACAGAATTTTATTTCCTTCGACTATTAAATCAATGTCTTCTTGTTTTTCTGGGGCTTTTACTGTAATGCGTTTGGCGGAACGGCCAGGGATGATGAAATCAGGTATGGCATGAAGGTTGAAGGTACAGGGCTTCGTTGGTTGTTCTTGTAAAAGTTCGTCAAGATAAGTTCAGCTCGGCCACAATCAATTACGGCTTGTGATGCTTTCAAAAAGTCTAAGCCAAGAATGACGTTATGGCTGCACTTCGGCATCACGGTAAACTGGTAGGGCTGTGTTCGATCATCTATGGTCAGTTGCAATACACAAGTACCCAGTGGTCTCACAAAATTGCCGTCGGCGACCTTAAGGATAGTGTTCTTTGAGGCTCGGAACATGACTTTTCGTCGTTTTTGTCTGTATGCTTCTGAGATAACGGAAAAGGATGCCCCAGAGTCCACTAATGCTCTTACAGGCTCGTCGTCGATGAGAATGTCGATGTGGTTTCCCTGTAATTTAGCGGTCAATGGAGGATTTTGAAAAATTGCAGCCTCACCTCCCACTGAGGGCGCAAGGCTTAGTTTTCCTCTCGGTTAGGCGACTGACTGGAACGGCGTTGCAGCATCGGAGAAGGGGATCTAATACGGCGTATCGGGGACCGTCCTCGGGCAGGACTAGGTGATCTTCGTCTGGGAGGTGCGTCGTAGGTAGTATCCTCTTCATAGTCAGCTGGCGGGTATCTTCTCGGGTTGTTGGATCGGTAGTCGTTAAATATGGTTCGGCGTTCCTGACAATAGCGAACGACATGCCCGGGTCGTCCGCAATGAAAGCTCACCGGACGGTTATCCGTGGTACGCCACAGGTCAGTCTTTCGTTGAGGTTCACTCCAAGGAACATTATTTTTTGGCCTTGCGGCGTATGTCGTTAAACGTCTAGGAGTTCTTGCAACCGGGCGTTCTGTTGTGAAGAAGGGAGGTCGGTTGGTTGTAAGGGCTGCTATGGATCGGTCCATCTCGTTCCGAAGGGAAGCCTCAGTAGTTTGCAGTTCATGTGGATGGACTTCGAATGGCTGCGCGTTTACATGTTGAATTTCATCTCTGACAATCTGACGAATTAGCACCGCCAAGTCGGGTGCTTCATCCACGGCGGCCATAGGGACAACATTAGGTAATCTAGCAAACTTGTATCGTCCCACTCTCTTTTGTCTCATTTCTTCAATGTACAGGCACCACTTTGTAAAATCGGATGTTGTTAGGATTTCTCTCGTAAGAAGGGCCTGGAACACGTCTTCTGCGACGCCCTTCATGAGGTGGGAAACCTTATCTCCTTCGGACATGGTCGGGTCAACCTGAATGCAAAGTCCGAGAACGTCTTGAATATAAGACTGGATGCTTTCGCCGGATTTTTGTGCGCGAGACTTGATGTGGTCTTTGGCTCGTCTGAGGTAAGATTGAGTGTCTCCAAAGGTCACTTTCAAACCATTTTCGAATAGAGTCCAAGACGTCAGTGAGTCCTCATTGTTTTCGTACCATTGTCTTGCGGTACCGTCCAGGAAGAAGTACGCATTAGCTAATTGCATAGTGTCGTCCCAATGATTGTACGAGGACACTCTCTGGTATTCCTTCAGCCATTTTGTCGGGTCTTGTCCGGGATCAAACCGGAAGATTGCTGGTTTCCTGGCTTCAGCAGCAACTGTTGGCGTCATCCAAAAGGCAGGTTTCACATCCTGTTGGTCCCCAGTGGACATGTCTGTCTCTGGCACAGTGGTCATGGCTGTATCTGGCACAGTGGTTTCACGAACGGTTTTTTTAGATTTTTCGTAGAGTCCAAATTCAGGTGGAAATCCTTGAACTCGACGGCTTCTCCTAAGCCGGTCAGTGTTTTGCTCCGTGATATTGATTGAGAGGTTAACTCGTACACGGCGCCTCCACCAAATTTGTCACGTTAAAGTGTTTAGATTTAGTGTTAGTGCAGATTACAAGATGAGGTTTTGATAATCAATTTATTAACGTCAAGAAATTACAAACGCCAGGAACCAGTCTGCATCAAGCAGAACCCCTCTTTACAATCACGGGATCGCTTTTATACTAGCATAGAATGTTCTAGAAACTTCCTAGGAACAACGAAAGAGGAAATGACATAATCTGAACATTCCAGAAGCTTCTGGAATGTTCATAAATTAAATAAGAAAAGTTAGTGTCCGCTTGCCGTATCGAACCCTGGACCTTCTGCTTTATAGAAGCGAATTCTACCGCTGAGCTACTGAGACTCGACAATATTTCCAATTTACGAGCATAAAAGACCTGGTAACCAGGGCAATAATCATCAGCTTTTTAGATTTTGCCAAGCGTTTGTTATCAGTTTCGGGACCTTAGAACATTACGACTTCCATTTGAGTCGATGAATGCATCTTATTTTTTTCGGCAAGTTAATGCACAACTACTAAAGGTTTTGGAAGAAATGACAGTTCCCTACCTTGATGTATAGCAATTTACTTGGATATAGGGCAGCATCTTTTAAACATATGTTTGTATTGAAGCGGGTTAGAGAAACGGAACTAACCAAAAAACCTTTCAAATCCTGAGTTGCTCAGGATCATAGTCCTTATTAAGGGCATATTGTTGGACAGGGTTATAGAAAAACCATCCGATTTAAAGATACGATCGATAATGAATTCCCTTTATCTACAATCAAGAATAGAGCATTTTTGGGACTAGCAGGCTATTATAGTCTATAAATACCAACGCTCTCTGTTTTAATCGTGCAATCAATTGACATCTTAAAATGGGAAACTAAAAACGAAAAAATTATCTGGACAACCGAAGGCGAAGAAGCTGAAATATAATTCTTTCTTGTCTACGTCTTTCACCTAACTTAAATTTATTATTTGTTTATATATTTAATTAATACCATGATATATATATTTGTTTTGCGTACCTGGCAACTTCGATTCATAAGTAGTTTGTTTATGTTCTACATGGCTTTGTGTTAAGTAAAAATTATATAAGGAAAGAATTGAAATATTTTTGAAAGAATCATTGTGAAAGAATAGAGAATGTATCACTTGAGAGAATTGTACTTGACGGGTTTGGTTTACTCAAAATAAAATTGAAAGAACAGTTGCTAACGTAAGCAAATGTCACATTACAACAACCAATCAGAATTAAGATACCCATATTGCGTCACTTGCATGTACCCCATTGATGAGAGGTGTATGTAAATATTGTTTTTATTCTTATTGATGTTTTGTACAGTTTAGTCTAATTTTTTTATTCATATGTATGATTTACCTTGAAATAAGAAAAAAATAACTCGTAAAGAATTTAGTTCACTATTGAACTTAGGTTTAAAATGTAAATATAAAAAAAAATTTAATTTTTTTTTTTTTACTCAGACTAAAAACTAATCAGGAAAAGTTTCTCAAGGGGAAGGAAATAGTAGGATGCCTAAAAATATCCAGCTTTAATAGAATGCATTAATAGAAAAACAGCGCAAGGAGATGAAAAAAAATTCAAAGAAGCAGAAAATTTTGAAACGTCTTAGAGTTATTTTTTAGACTGTTTATTTATTTTAATGTGTGTACTAACCTATTACGGGAATTGGAAATGAGGCAATCCTTGTCGATGTTTTGTTGATGACTTAAATAAGTAATAATATTTTTTTTACTTAAGCTATATATACAAACACAATAAAGACAAGAAAAATAAAAGAAAAGAGAGTTCAACAAAGAAAACCGATAAGAAAAATAATAATAAGTTCTTTAATAGTTAAAAATTAAAAATTTTAGATAAGAAAAAAATATTTTTAAAAATTTACAAAAAAAGATTTAAAAAAATAAACAATGATATAAAAAAATACGTTAATAATTTTTTTTTTAAAAAAAGAAAGAGAAGATTAAAAAGTCGAAAAACAAAACTCTTTTCTTGAAATTTTTTTTTTCTATTTTCTGCTTAATAGATTTTATGTTGCATTTTTTGCTTAATTTGTTCATTTTTCATTTCCAATTTTTTTGGTACTCCTCACACTATTGTATTGATATATTTTGCTCTGGCTATATTAATACAATATTAGAAAGCACTCTTATTTTCTGATATGATCGTGTGAGCTGATAACGAGATAATATATTTTAGTTTTTAATTATTTTTTTAATTTTAATGTTTTTTAAACTTTAAACTCTTAAGTATTTTTTTTTAAATTTTATAATTCATTTTCTTTTTTAAAAATCTTTATGTTTTTTTCCATGTTTTCTCTATATTTCTAACTTACATATATATATAGACCCTGTAGGTATATTATATCAAAGATAGAGGAGCTAGGAAGAAAACGAGGAAAGAAATAAACAGATATCGAGAAAAAGAATAAAAATTATTAAAAATATAAAGCTAATTAAAGTATAAAAAATACATTAATGAAAAAACATAATCTCGTCATGAGCTCACACTATTATATCCGCAAATATGGTGCTTTCTAATATAAAATTAGCATAACCTGAGCAAAATGCAACAATACAATAGTGTGAGCATAAAAATCTATTTCTGCTTTAGCAAGTTCTCTTTAAAACCTACTATTTCATTCTTTGTTTTCTTAGGCATTTGTATGTATCGATGATATCTGTCAGTATCCGATATCTTTTCTGTATATTTTCATGAAACTGTATATTGTCCATTCCACTGTCATGTATTGTCTATGTATTTAATGGCTCTTAGACTCAATTAATAGTTTTGATTACTTTATCTTTTATCTCATTCGCGCTTGAAAATACAACGTAGCTATTTTCACGAGATCAATAAACACATTATTCTAAAAACATAAATTTGGAAAATAAAAAATAATAAAAATAAAAGTAGAAGGACCAATACTGCTTATGATTTTAATATATTCATAAAGTGGGTGAGTTATTTTGGCGATAAAAAAAATTGAAATTAAAAAAAATAATTATATACTTCAGTTTGTTCTTAAAATTAGACAAAATCTAAATTAAGTTGTGTTAAAGAAATAACAAAACACTTATCATGTCATCTCCCGGTATACATAATGCGTGTATAAAAAAGAAATAAAAAAAAGAGTCAAAAATGGTCTTTGGGATATGTTTATCAAGTTTTGTAAGAAACTCTGTCGTGGAATCTTTTTTTTTTCTATCAACTTTTTGTTATGTTTTGCAGCCCTTTAGGCGTCAAGAAATTGCACCATTGTGAACACCATGATATCATTTACGTTTTATGATCAGTTTATGACATGGAAAAGAGTTTTTTTTTCCTATTCTCAAAGGCATTCAAGATTGGCGATGCCTATCTTCACTAGATATTATTCCGAGCAAATCTTTCAATTTTCTTCTCTACTTTTTTCTTCTTTTTCTACGTTATTCAAAGTAGAAAAGCACATACAAAAATTCCCAGACTAGAAAGTTTTTAAAGCATTTAAGATTCTATTTTACGAAAACTATGATAATATTAAAAAAAATTAATGACATATAAACTAAAAGAAATTTTTTCTCGTTCATTTGTCTGTTAGTTTCAGAAAAAAATTTTAATACAACAAAAGTATACGAAAAGGGATTCTAAGAAAAAAATTGGAGATTGAGTAATATATATATATATTACTGTGAATGAATGTGACCGATTAAGGTGGTTGTTGGTTTCACCCTGGTGAATGTTAACGCACATAGTCACTTTGGCAAAAGTTCAAAATTTATACTAGGTCTAGTTAAGTGCCACTGCCCGGTATACATTTGCCCGGAACTCCGAATACTGATGTTTCTTCTAATCTATCCTCAGCAGGTATTAAAATATGAAATATAATAATATCAACGAATAAATTAGTATCAAATCGGCTATAACAAATATTTTGGACATTCACCAAAGCGACTATGTGATTGTTGACATTTACCGGTGAAAGTCGATATTCTCTTCATTTTGCTCATTCACGATAACATATATGTTTCCAATGTTTACCGCATTTGGCAACTATATGTCATTCTGGAACTTATCGGGCGATATTGTTGATCTCTTTTTGTGGATTAACGCCACTACAAGAATTAGGAAGACAGAAGAGAGAGTGCAATTACATCCATGCCTGAAGCGGTGTTCAAACCCAGGACCTTTCTGACATGAGATCAGTTCCCTGTCCACCATACAGGCCGAACACTTACTGTTAAATATAAAATAATTTAAAATCCAACATTTTAGAACCGGTTTATACAATATGTATCCCTCTAAGCAAAAATATTCAATTTTTTATTTTTAGTGAGAGAAATTATTATTATTATTATTTTTACTTCAAAGTATTAATCTGCTTTTGTTGCTTCTTAAACAAAATAGCATATCGTAAACTCACGTCCCGTTTCTTGTAAAGAGCAGTTATCGCTATCGGTTAACATGCAAATTTCTTGCAACAATTTGCTATTTTGTTTAAAACAGTAATAAATATAACACGGTTTAGACCCAATTATACTCACTCTATTTAATAATAATAAAAATCATGACTGATTCTTCTTCTTATCTATTTAAAAGAAAACGTACTATCTCTGAATAAACATGCATTTTTTAGGAAGATTTGATTTCTGAATGATGGTATAAATATGGAGTATGGAGGTAACTATAATATGAAAAATATGGTCCCAACAGTCGGTCGAAAGTTGGTTCTTTGAATGTAAATTGTTTCTTGTTGCGTATTTCGTCATGTTCCTGCAACTAATGAAGCCTGAGAAGAAAACTTTTGCACAGAATAAAAAAAATTTTTTTATCTAAAAACAGTTCCATCTAAGGCGTTACGCACATCCACACTGTAATGCCTGGTGCCCTGTCGTGTTAGAACCACATGCTTCATGTGATGAGTGCTGGAACTTGGTTTAATAGTTCTGGCAACACCTTTTGCAAACCACAATGTATGAATCACCATCCAGACGTGTTGGCAGTAGGTATAGCCCAATCAGATGATCGCTCATGATTCCGAACCAAACATTTAGCGCAAAACGTCGCTAAAACGAGCATGATAATTGTGGTACACGTGATAATTGTGGATATAAAATTTCTGATAAAATTAACGAAAGTGCAAGTAACTACAAGGCAAGTAACTGCAAGAGAGTACTATATAAAATTTTTAAATGGCGATTTTCGAGTAAATGAATACATTTTTTTAGTTCAATTTTTGTTTCTTGTAACTTAAAAGTAAAAATACAGTCATGTTTGAAAGGCAATGGGCTAAATTCATGTCACGGTAGACTATACCTAAAATCAAGAACAGCAGTTCGACGACATACTGCTGTTGCCTATAAAGTGAAATAAATATTTATTTCTTTTTAATCCACTGATGGAACTGCGCGTAAAAAGTAGAGTTTTAAACTGCAGTTTTCTCCGCATAGCTAGACTGGTTTTTCAATGTTATTAGATATAGGGGAATAATGCATAGGTAGAGAAACATTCTCCCAATTTTGCTCATTTGCTTAACCGCCAGTGGATTAAGTTAATATTTTAACTTCGTACTTTACAGGCACGTATTACCTTCTAAACATGTAAAGACGAGAAAAATCATCGATTATGGATCGATTTTTGTATATTTCCTCAAAAATAAAGGAAAAGGACGAGAAATTTGGGATCATTTCCGTTCGCTAGAAAAGCTTAGAAACACTCTACAAAGAATAAAAACTACTTGTTGGAGATCAAATATTGACTCACGCGAAAAAGGAATGAGCCGAAAATATAGTTTCTTTTGTGTTGCCAATCGGAAGAAAAAAAATTCTGTTGAAGAAATTATAGGAAGAAAATATACTAATTTATTAAATGCTATAATTACTCTCTCTTTTAAAAACATGTTTTAAATGGAAACATCTACAAAATTCTTTAAAGGCATTCTACGAAGTTCCCTCACGAAAGAAAATAAAAAACTCAGTTTTAGTACTTAAAATTCTAATTTTAATTTAATCTATGTTGTACTAACAGAATTAGTACTAACAAAAATGAATTAGTATCTAGACTTTAGATCTCTTTGTCAAAAACAAGTTTTAAATAAAAATATCAGCAAAATTCTTTAAAGGTGTTCCCCAAAGAAAATAAAAGACATAGTTTGAGTACTAAAATGTCCAATTTAAAGTATATATAATGGAGCAGCGCCATCAGTAACGTTGGAGGAAGGCGCATGCGCTCAATAAACCAGGAAGAACAGTATGTAACCATGTGATGATGAGAAAACATCTCATCATTATAACTCAAATTAAAGTTGTTTGTTGTTGTTTATCGAATCGTTCAATCAACATCCATCGAATTGAAAACATATAATTTAAGGTATATAATTTATCGAAAAGAAATGAATTTAGTATCTAGACTTTAGGTCTTTCTTTCAAAGACATGTTTTAGATTTAAAAAAGATATCAGCAAAATTCTTTAACGAATCTCTTCCCCAAAGAAAAAAGACTCAGTTTGAATACTAAAGTTTCTAATTTAAAGTATACAACTTATCGAAAAGAAATGAATTAGTATCTAGACTTGAAGTCTTTCTTTCAAAAACATGTTTTAGATAAAAATAAAAAAAAATATCAGCAAAATTCTTTAAATGTGTTCTACGAAGCTCTTTCTCCAAAGAAGATAAAAGACTTTAATTTGAGTATAAAAATATTAATTTTAATTTAAACTATAAGTACTATATAACGGAAGTGATTAAGTATCTAGACTTAAGGTCACCAACTTAAAATCACTACCTCCCTCCAGTGGGCATTGGAGGCTTCTAGGGGGGCGCTCGGACTTTCAAGATCAGACATAGCAATTTTTTTTCGATTAATGTGCCATTTGAATTATGGTTTATTATTTCCCGGTACTAGTGTGCCCCATGATACTTTTTTTTAGGAAATAATCTTTTAAAATTGTCGTATTTTTATTTCAAGTTATAGAATTACATTGTGTCATTACATCTAATGTTTCGTTTCAAATGGAAATCGAATTATTGAATTTTCAAAATTATTTCAGTTTTTTTTAAGCTGAGGTAAAATATCCTTAACCGCATACCCTTTGTGAAAAGCAGTAAATTAAAATTGAAGTAATTAGTGTTAGAGTTTTTTAAATTTTTTTACCTATTCATCTTACATGTAATGAATACAATCTGAACTACATTATTGATTGACTTCAGTTCTCACTACAAAAATAGTATTATATTCACTTTTTTTAAAAAAAACTTCATTTTTTATTACTTTTTAAAATACGTATAATACATTTAATATTACGATCATGTACTCTATGTTAATTCAAATTAATCTCATTCAGTGCGACACTTTTTCTGAATATATCAGCCATTTTGGAGAATAATAAGAACAGATATAAGATTCACTAAAAGGGTTGCAAGATGATTTTTCACAATTGATTATATAGCATTCATTTTTAAAGATCACAACATTACACAAATTTACTTTGGCAAATTTTTTCATAATTTGCAAGTTGTTTGGAATCATCTCCTTACGTACTTTCCATGAAAAGTCACTTTTTATTAAACTTTCATAATGGAGAGGGTACTTCATGTTCTTTATGCCATGATTATCCTTTATGTCATGAATAATGACATAATGGTGTCTAAAATCGTATTTGTTTTTGAATTCTTCTGAGATGGTCTCTAGTTATTTCAGATGAGTGTTTTGAAATGATTTTTTTCAGTGTATATAAGTGGGAAAAAAAGTAGTTTATTATATTTTCCTCGCGTGCCGCCGAAATATTTGCTGTTAGTTGGCACGTGCGAGATAGATTCGCCCTCTCTGTTTTAGAGAATGTGTACAAAATATAAAGTAGACTTAATAATTTATAATTTTATTTTGCATCGAATAATCGATACATATTTATCGCTGTATAAATTACCTTCTATTGGAACAGTTATTAATTCAGCAATTTATTGAGAAACACATTACTAAGCACTTTCATACAAAAAGTAACATTTAAGTGATTTTAGTGAAATAAAATTTTTTTTTAAATAAATAATCTCGAGAAACTGAACCTGCAAAATACTACTTAAATAAAACTTTCATTCGCTTCAAAAATATGTAAATAGGAAAAAATCATCGACATGTTTCAAGCATTCAAAATCTTGGGCATGAATTTAATGTCGACAATGCCACAATTATTTCCACCCACCCTAGTCACATCAGCTTGTCTTGATGCCCCGATATCTTGCTTTATTCATACAAACTCCTGGATCAAGTGTTCGGAGAAATTTGCCTTCGTGGAGGACTTTTAGAAAGAACTATCCCGCATTTGCGTTACAAGGAGAGGAAAACCACGAAAACCTGCCCCGGTTTGCTTGACGACAGAGGGACTCTAGCCCATTATCCGTCTACCACTGAGGATATTTTGCGTCAGCACAGTGGTCAGTGTGAGCAGGGTGCGGAATTCGTATCTGTCAGCCAATGCTAGGATTCTAACCCGGTTCGGTCTCATTGGAAAGCGATTGCTCTATCACTTGAGCCACCGCGGCTCGATCTTCATATTGAAGGAGAACTCAAGCATAAATGTAGCATTTTTTTTAAATCGATAATAGACATATTTTAAAAAACTATAACACTTGTGCCGCGGTGAGTCAACTGATAGACGATAGAGCATTCGCCTCCCAACCAGGTTTAAATCCCAGTGGTGGCTGATTGATACGAATTCTGCTTCGCGCTCGCACTGCCCACAGTGTTGACGCAAAAATATCCGGACTGGAATCCCAATGCCGTCGCGCTAAACATGGGATGTTTTTATGGTTTCCTCTCTTTGCGGGTTACTGCAAATGCGGTTTTGTTCCATAAAGCATAAAAAGGATTCTACGTAGGCTAAATTGTCCCGATGCTTGATCCAGAAATCCCCTTGTCTTCTGGGTTGCGTTCAGAATTAGTAAGAATGGGAATTAAACATTTATAGTAGTAAACTCAGAATCAGATCAGTTGTTCAATGCCTGATTTAAAATAAAATATGCATGAAAATAGAGTGAGGCCGAAGTTGTGCAACAATTAATTAATCTACAAAATCTTGAATTGGTAGAAGTGTTAAATTATTAAGTGGCTCGCGTAATCCTGAATGTTTGTTAGACATACCAATCTATGAAAAAAAAGCACAACATAAAATTTTTGATATTAAGAATCTTTCGGTTGATTGATTAAATGGAGTTTTTAATGACACAAAGCCGACTATACTAAGCCAAACGACATTAAGGTAAAGAAGTGTTTGAAATTAATTCATGAACCAGTATATTCTATTTAATAGAACCTTTAAGCAGAAATAAGCCATTAATACAATATTTCGTATCACACTAGCCCGATCATTTTTAATAATGAAATGAATTTCCATGCCGGAAAAATGCCCAAATTCTAGATTTTCTACAGTTTGATATCATAAAATACCATATTTAAAGTTTGTTTTAATCCTAATGAACACTTAGAACAATTTAAATATTATTTTTATCAAAAAAAAAATTCATGTTTAGTCATTCTTATGATAATCCTCTGTATATTCATATAGTCTTAATCTGAAAACGCTTTTATAGCGCGATTATCATTGTTAATATGTAGTTTTAGAAATCAATTGTCCATGAGTAAATTATATGAAGTTAATATTACAAAATAACAAAACTACTATCAAGATTTAACTCTAAGAAGGTTGGATTGAAAGCAAGATTAGATTGCCCGAGGAAATAGAGATGAGTTGAAAGGTTACTGTTAAAGACACGTCCAGGTTTCACCAGGCAATCAAACTGGTTCTGAAATTTTCAACTCACCTTCCTTAGTAGCGATTCGTGAGACCTAAAAAGCATTTTTGAGTTTTTTTCGCTTATATATAAGTCTGTGCTCCCTAATATGCATACTTTTTTACTTTATTTTTTGATTAGGATTTTTAAAACTACATATTAAGGTCGATCGACATGAAACCTTCTGCATAGTCTAATAATTAACTCCCTGTTTAGTCATTTATATTTCCAGTTTCTTAATTCTCAGCATTTTTATTGATAGTTCTAATAATTATTCCATGTTTATCCATTAATATTTCTAATAACTGCATTCATTGTATATTCACTATATATTTAATAATTTAATTTTCTTCATATTTATTATATTTTCATTATTTTAAATCCATGTATATTTGTTGATATTACTAATAATTTAAATCCATATATTTTTTAATATTTTGAATAAGTTAATGTCTTGCTTATTAATTATATTTCTAATAATTTAATTTTCTGTATACTTATTAAATTCCTATTAATTTAATTTCTTATGCATATATTGATATTTCTATAATAATTTAATTACATGCATATTCATAATGTTTCTCCTAATTTAATTTCATTTATATTGATTATAATTCAATTATTTCAATTCCAGATGTATGAATTGAATTATCTAGTAATTTATATCCCTATATATTCTTTAATATTTGGAAAAATTTAATTTCGTTTTCATTCATTATATTTCTAATAATTTAATTTCCTGTATACTTATTATATTCTTATTAATTTAATTTACTATGCAGTATTCACTATGCTATTCATCGTTATTTCTATAATCATCATCGTGCTTTGATCAAAATATACATTTATTTTTTAATTCACATTTTGATTAATCATTCTTGTAATGCATATTCAAATTGTTAGCCGGTAATTTAGCTAAATATCAAAAGTATTCACCAATTTTCGAAAGTCTTCGCCAAAGGAAAATGTTAAAAAATTTTTTATGAATAATTTTTTACGGTAGTTTCTTTCAGGCTTATATTATTTATACCCAATTCTAATTGGTTATTCAGGGCATTTACCGAAAGTTACTTTCCTTTCCACTTTCCTTCCAGACGCGGATACGTACCTAGGTTAGTAAAACCCTTACCCATATAATCCGCGTCTGGGCCACTATTCCAGCCAACCTCAGCCCCGTGCTTGATCAGTGGCAATTATTTACATTTCGAAAGAAAGGGGGTTACAATTTTGTTTTTCATATATACAAAAATATTCATTTGAATATAGTTTAAACAAAAAAAAATTATAAGTAAATATGTCATAGAAAGTAACAAAAAATGAATTTTGAAAAGTAAATTTAAATAAAAGGTTAATTGAAAACATTTCTTTTTTAAAACTTTTCCATTAAAATTTTAATTTCCAGAAATAAATTAATCTTATTTTTTTAAGCAGTTTTCTTATTTTTTGAACAATGATTATTATTTATAGAAGTATTAAATGACTTTTTTTAAGTATTTAAAATATTAATAAGTTCAAAAATACAACATGCTCTCAATATAACAAACTTCAATAACTCGAAAACCTTGTTATGTCAAAAAATATATATTTTCCCACTTGGCATTATATATACACACCTAATATTAATTTGAATCCCTATGTCGAAGAATTTCTTCTCAAACCCTTGTGATGTCAAATGTTTTTCGAAATATAAAATTAATTTTTTCGGAAAAATAACAATGTAAGTTTATTGCAAGTCAATTTTTTTTCTATTTAATGCATAATTTTTTTTGTCTTATTTTTATAAATAAAATTATCATTGTTTCATTTAGATTTATAGTCAACTCTCATTGCATACATATTTGTTAGTAGTTATTTTTATGTATCGTGACCCTACTTTTTTGAGTAATATTTTAGAATATATTTTTCTACTTTTTAGAAACATATTTATTATGAACTTGTTATCTCAAAAATTCGCTATCTCGAAATATTTTTAGCGTCCCTTCAACTTTGAGACATCGAGAATATACTGTAGTTACATTAGATTGAATAATTTTATGGTGAATATTTCTAATGCTATGAACATTGCATGTGCTTAATATTTCTTATATCATGAATATTTCTTAATGATATTTCTTATTGAAGAACTCTAAACTATATAGTTTTAATGTCTATTTTGATTACTTATTCGTTTCAAAGCCGCGATGGCTTAGGGAATAGAGCGTTCACCTTCCAATGAGGTGAACCGGGATCGAATCCCAGTCGATACGAATTCCGCATTCGGCTTGCTCCGACCACAGTTCTGACGTGAAATATTCTCAGTGGTAGACGGATCATGGGTTAGAGTCCCTTTGCCGCCAGTCTAACCGTGGGAGGTTCTCGTGGTCTTCCTCTACATGTAACGCAAATGCGGGTCAGTTCCGTCAAAAAAGCTCTCTACGGAGGCAAATTTCTTTCAATACTTGATCCAGGATCCCTTGTCTTCAGGATTGGTTCAAAATTACAAGGCTACCGAGTTGAACA
The DNA here is from genome assembly GCA_949128135.1 of Parasteatoda lunata. Taxonomy (NCBI): domain Eukaryota; kingdom Metazoa; phylum Arthropoda; class Arachnida; order Araneae; family Theridiidae; genus Parasteatoda; species Parasteatoda lunata. The sequence goes on along the minus strand of OX421976.1, from coordinate 8,493,197 downwards.
TTAATAGTCGTAAACCCGAAAATTGGGTCGGCTGTTCAGCAACGGTTATTAAAATATAAATAAAAAAATATTACTTATTAGTTCAATTAATAACTTTTGTCGAGGTATATTTTTATTATATATTTTTTTAATGTTAGTTAGCTTCAAATAGTTAGGAAATTAGTTAAAATGCTAAATACTTCAGAATAAATATTTATAATGAATTTTATGCATTTTTAAGGCTTACCACTAAATTGAAATATATACTGGAATTATTGAATACTCCTTTATGAATAATAATTGCAGTGCAAAAAAGAAGAAAGTTGTTTAAAGAAAACTGGATAAGATCCTTTAAAACCCGCTTGTAAGGAAAACCAATACCTGAAAGAAGAAAAAAACCTAGTCATTAGATCCATAATGTTTTTTTTTTTTTTTTTTGTTCTTATACAAGTCTGCACTATGATATGTGTTGAAAAATCATTAGAACTAGAACATTAATGCAGGCAAAAAAAAATTTCAGACAAGGAAGATAAGTTTTTTTTTTCCTGGTGAAATGAAATTCGATTAGAAGTTCACTAGATTAAATATAAAATTATTAAGAGTGAAAAAAACTGGCATTTTCTTGTATTTTACTGTTTTATTTCAAAATATTTCAGAAAATAAGTTCTCAGGTTTTTCATTTTTAAAAGGTTAATTCTAATTCTCGTATTAACTTCTTTTCATAAAAGGATGGTAAATTTTGAGCTTATTAAATACTGCGCGTATTTTTAATTAATTATAAGTTTGCGCATAATTAAAGGTAAGTTCATTGACACTACATAAATCATGCTTTGAATTAGCAATAAAGTTTTAGGCTCAAATTTTTTTAACGAATGAAAGTTTTTCAGCTTCATAAAATTAATTAAGATCATAACATACATAATTATGTCAGGGAATTTGTTTTACTAAATGTAATATAAATGAACTTTTCTGTAGTAAGTTTTTCAGAGTGTTTCAGATTAACATACCCTTAGGAAGAATTTTTTTTAATTCTATTCATTGTTTTCATCATTCAATTACTTTTTCCGTGTGTATTTTTAGAAAATAAATTAGAAGACATTAGGAAAAAAAAAATTTTTTTTGTCAAACACTCTGAAGCGTGGAGCTAGCGGGTTTGAATTTCGCTGTAACCCTGGATCTATCTTTGTACTGTCTTTCTCTAATTTGTTCTATTTGTTATTCAATGGCAAGGGCTTAAATGTCGTACATTTTATTTTATAACCATCGTTGAACAGCTGACCCAACTTAATGGGTTTACGGCTACTAATGTTCAACTCCGTAGCCTTGTAATTTTGAACCCAATCCAAAGGCAAGGGAACTCCTGGATCGAGTATTGGGAGAAATTTGCCTTCGTGGAGGACTTTTTGATGGAGCTAACCCGCATTTGCGTTACATGGAGAGGAAGACCACGAGAACCTCCCACGGTTAGCCTGACGGCAAGGGGACTCTAACCCATGATCCGTCTACCACTGAGGATATTTCACGTCAGCACTATGGTCAGTGCAAGCCGGATGCGGAATTCGTATCGACTGGGATTCGAACCCGGTTCGCCTCATTGGAAGGCAAACGCTCTATCCCCTGAGCCATCGCGGCTCAAACGTCGTACATTGTAATCAACTCATGGGCCTGTATATGAATATGTAATAATAAATAAATAAGTCCCAGTATATTGATCTCCCGCAGTGGACTGATCGCTAAGACACGGTTCCCAGCAGATCACCTCCCTGGCTGCGGTCAGTGTGCGGGTGGGTGATCACTTGGATTTGTCTGCGTAGGGACCGAGTGTGTGCGGTATTGGTTCTCGTTAAACTGTTCTACCGTGAAGTGCTCGACTTCGCATGCAGGTAGTCGAGCTACCGAAGTGGGGGTGCCATCCCCTCTGCAGAGGATCAAAATTGTGATGGCATGTCTTCGGATCATTCTCAGGAATGTTTCCCAGGCTGTCGCCAATAGCCCATTGTGCGTGCAACTCTAGTACGACGTAAATGAACAACAACAACAACCCAGTAGATTGATCATAAAGCACGGTTCCAAAGTCGAGCATCACTGGCAGCTGTGAGTGAGAGGATGGGTGATCACTTTGATCAGCCTGCAAAGTGACCGAGAGTACGCAGCATCGGTTCTCCTTGCTATTCAACCGTAAAATGCTCAACATCGTAAAAGGTGGTCTATCTACCATAGAGGAGGAGGTTTTCCCAGACCGTCACCTGAACATCTTTTCTCCTGTCGGGGCATTTTGGCCATCTTATAACAGACTCTCCACACGAAATCTTTATTCAGACATTTGCTTTGATATAGCTGAAGCAGTGTTTTGGTTCTTCGGTATTCTCCAAAGTGTTTGAAGTATCTCAAAGTGTACAAACTCTTAACTGGAGTAAGATACATCTAGACTAAAAATAACAAACTTTTTAGAGGACCTAAATATTTGACAGAAACCAGTTTTTAAACCCAAGTTCATTGGGTTTAAAAATTTTATCTGGTTTTAAACACATGTGACTAAACCTATAACAGTATTCACTATATTTTATTTTATTTTCAACCGTCGTTGAATAGCCGATCCAATTTTTTGGGTTAACGACTACTAATGTTCAACTCCGTAGCCTTGTAATTTTAAACCCAATTCAGAAGACAAGAGAACTTCTTGATCAAGTAGTGGGAGAAATTTGCTTTCATGGAGGACTTTTTGATGGAACTAGTCGCATTTGCGCTACAAGGAGAGGAAGAGCACGAGAACCTCCCACAGTTAGCTTGATGGCACGGGGACTCAAACCCATGATCCGTCTAAGGATATTTCACGTCAGCACTGTGGTTGATGCAAGCCGGATGCGGATTCGTTTCGACCAGCCCTCGCTGGGGATTTGAACCCGGTAAACCTTATTGGAAGGTGAATGCTCAATCCCCTGAGCCATTGCAGCTGAGTAAGCACCATATTATCATATCCATGCACTTTAGGGAGATAAATAGTAGTATGTAATTTTTCCTTCTGGTTTAGTTTATCATCCACTCTCTGATAAAACGCATTCTTTTTTCTTTCTTTTTTATCGTAGATCTCACATTTAATCCAATACAATTTAATTGGGTTGTGTCACTTGTTTTCAGTTTAAGAAAGGACTCATTTTACATCTACATAACGATCAGACCAAAATTATGTAATTCCTAAAATAAAATAGTATCCAAATAACGATGCACCAAAATCTAATTATAGTAACTGGATATCTGAGTTCTTTTGCGGATTTTTAAAAAATTTCTCCAACAAACTGAATAACTTACTTTACTAGCTTAATGGATGGCTTATAAGCTCTTTTCAAATTGAAGAAGGGCTAGCATAAATTAAAGAGTGATATTTTCAACTCCGTAGCCTAGTAATTTTGAACCCAATCCAGAAGACAAGGGATCGCCTGGATGAAGTATTGGGAGAAATTTGTTTTTGTGGACTTTTTAATGGAACTAATCCGCATTTGTGATACATGGGAAGGAAAACCACGAAACCCTCCCTCGATTAGACTGACGGCAAGTGAACTCTAATCCATGATCCGTCTATCACTAAATATATTTAACGTCAGCACTGTGGTCGGTGCGAGTCGGGTGTGGAATTCGTATTGACCAGCTATATCTGGGATTCGAACCCGGGTTACCTCATTAAAAGGCAAACGCTCTATCCCCTGAGCCATCATGGCTCTAAAGAAGGATATTATAAAAGTTCACTCGAGGTTACTGCGGAATTCAAACCTGTAACATCCCCGCTTCAGAACATTAAGTTGAAGGGCGAACCTCCTTGACCATGGAAACCACTAATCTAATTCAAGATAGTTAGGTAGGTACTTTATTCACGTCTCACTATAGCTGCACAATGGGGCTTTTGGCGACGGTTTGGGAAACATGCTTAGAAATGATCCAAAGACACACCATCCTAATTTTGATCCTCTGCAGAGAAAATCTCACTTTTGAAGAAAATTCTTCAATTTAGACACAGATCTGAAGGGGAATGGAATTTTCTCCAAATCCTTGTATCCATAACACTGCTCAGCAAGAAGACTTTTGAATTCCACAGACTTTACGAGCACATATATTGTATCTACTAGGTGGATCTTAGTAGAGTAGAGGATCGAACCCCGGCCCCTCCGACCGGAGTACGATTCTCTAAACTCTTATCTACCACGACCCAGTCCAATTTAAACAGGTATGACTTAAATTATATCATTACAAAAAAAGAAGCGTAGGCTACGGCGGGAATCAACCCCGATACTTACACGTTTCTGAGTACGACGTTCTTTTACGTACGACGAACAGTACCTTTCTAACACATCTAATGTAATTCATTCTTCTATATGGTTAACTAAATCTAAATATTTAGTGTGTATATGCCATTTGCTTATAAGTGCGGAGTGAAAAAACATGAATAACAGCTTCTGTTTTGTTGTAACGGTGAAATATTGGTTCATAGTTTATGGTCTTCACTATAAATTATTTACACGCAATTCAATTGTAAGAACTAAATCGTATAAAAGCGATTCGCTTGTATCTGTTCTATGCAATACAATTTGTAAGGCCTCCCTGGCTGTTCAGATAAATGCTCTGAATCGTATAGGTAGCGGGTTTGAATCCCGACCCGTTTTCTGACTTGTGCTATGTGCTTTATGACTTGACAAAGACTTATAAGTCATACGTTGTACTGAGTACAAAATCCCACATAATTATGTGTAACAATAAATTGAGTTTGTGTACTCCACGATAATTCAGTATACTTGATGATTGATCAGTTTCATAGATAAATCAGAAACTCACAATAAATAATGCTTTCTGAATTGTTCCAAGGGGAAAACAGCAGAAAATTACAGAAGAACATTGTACAGGGTAGACATGCATCTCAAATTACGACTGCAATCAAATCTTCTACACACTTTGGTGCCGTTGAAAGAGGAAAAAAATAACACATCGGTCACTCACCGAGGTTGTCTTAAACTGAAACAGAAATAGGCAGCTGGAAATTTATTATTGAAGTTTGTGCGGTGGAACTTATAAAAGAGTAGATCTCAAAATGCTGGATTTTAACTCATAATCTTCATGATTATTTTATTTTATATTATTTATGATTACATTCATTTAATTATACCCCATGCCACTCAACATTTCATGATTGTCTATGTCACACGAACCCCCTCTCGACTTTTTGGTGCAGAGCACCCCCTCTTCCTCCCATCTCCATTCCTTCTCTCTACTCCTCATCATCGAGTTTTTACTACAGATGAATCGGTTAATGCCGCTTCGCGGCAGCGTACCGAGATTTATGTGATTTCTACCATTCTTGCTGGATTTTAACAGTGTGGTTTGTCTTTAACTTGTGAGCCTCTTCGAAGATTCCTGGTGATTTTCAAGAGTGTTTTCAACTTTTGTTTATCTTAATACCTTGGGTAGTGACGGTAAGTTAATTTTGGTTTATTACAGTTTTAGATTTTAAAAATTTTTTTAATACTAAATTAGTTGTTCAAATTAATGTATAAAAGTTTCAAACTGGATGTTAATGTTCCTAAATATCTAAAACTAATGAACGCTACATCTCTAACTATAAGTAAATGATTTTGTCTAATATTCCACTTGATAAACTTCTTTTAATTTTGTAAAACTTATTTTACAAGTTTGTTTAAGAGCAGTTATTTAAAAACCAGTTCTAAAAATGTTAATAATTTGCTACACTATGAATACGAATGCCGTGTGTCCGAATTTCCTACTCCAATGTGGCGGAAATATGAATTTCTGACTGAATTTAACAAAATTCTTTTAACTAGATGAGATCAGATTTTAATGTTGTGCTGTTGTACTGAAGCATATCTATAACTTAAAACTTTTTCTTTAATCCAATCTTAAATATAAGTTTTGAAGTTACACAATTAAAGTTCTTACAAAAACAAAATTCTAGGAAAATAAAGCCTTAGTTCGAAGCCTCAAATCTCAAAGCTTCTACATCAAAGAAAGAAAAAAAAACATAATGTAACTGAGTTAACTTTTAAGCTAAGAAGATAAAACCAATAAAAAATTATAAACCTTAATTGCCTGTTGATTTTGATTAAGATATAATTTTTAATAGATAATAAATTAGTAGGTGTAGATTAAATACTAAGCATAAATTCCATGTGTAAGACTCTGCCTTTCTCTCCGTTGAAGTACCAGGGAAAGCAAATAAACTTCAAAGTTTAAGTTTTAATAGTCTAATCATAAATCCATATTTGATACGAATTTAAAACAGGAATATTCTTTTCGATCAAAAACTTACTTGCTCATTTGTTTTTATTACTGTCGAAGAACTGAATCTTTGCACTTACAAAAATGCCAACCTTGGTAAATACCAACCTTGTCAATCTAAAAGTGATTTTTTTGAAGTTCGTTTTCTAGCATTTAGTTGTTTACTGTAGTTCTTATATTCACTTGATTTGTATTCGTTTGAGTAAGTTTTAAAGGTATTCCTACTTGTCCAAAATGCAATTTCTTCAGTTACGTAGAACCACAATTGGACAGAACGCATGTCACGGTTCACATAAGACCTCATAAGTCGAGCATAACTTCAGTGAGAGTATGGGTAACAAATGATCAGTCAGTGAAGGAACCGAGGATGCACGTTATTGGACCTCTTAAATAGTTCTATTTTAAAATACTTCGCACGTAGATCGTCTGGCTAAAAAAAAAGGGCAGCTATCCTCTCTGCTAAGGATCGAAAACTGCGGTGGAAATGTCTTCGGACCATCCTAGGAGATGTTTTCCAGATAGTCATAAATAGCAGCTTTAGTGCAACGTGCAATAAAGTACTACTCATTACTTTCATCATAATTCATAAAAGATAAAATTTCAAAGACGCCCGGTGGCTGAGTGATGGTATTCGGCATTCCAACGCCACGGATTCGATTCTTAGACCTGGAAAGGTTGACTGAGCCTTTCATGAGTAGGCCGATAAAAATGAGTTGCTGAGGGAACTAAGCACCGAGGCTTTTTTTTTCTTTCGGCTGATTTGAACATCTGATGCTGTGCTCCAGAGCCGAAGGTCAATAGAACTGGAATGAGCACTGGAACTTTAAGCTGTCGCGTCACTGAGTTTAATTTTTAAAACTTAAAGTTAAAAATTATTAACTTCTGTACGAAGCCTGTATATTATAAACTCAAAAAATTCATTTAATGTGCTTATTTCTAACCAATAAATTTTAAGTTTGCTTTAAAAATACTTAGACTAGTTTTGTACTTTATTCTAATTGTTAATTTTAAAAAAAAAAATTTTTTTTTGTTGTTTATTCTCATTGGTTGATGCTTTGTTTCATATGAATGAAATCCTGGGGACAAGCATTTACTCATTAGTAGTCTAGAATGAAGGGCTGTTATCGAGCTTTTTGAAAAAGATGCGTGATTTTAAAGTAATAGCTACAATACTGTTGATGTGCTTTGATTACATAAGCGGAGTATCCAGGTTTACGTGTCGGTCTATAGAAATTAAAGATACTACCTACACTAGCTTCTACATTCTAGTAGTATTGTGGGGAAAGATCATTAGACAATGCCAACCTTCATCGATCAAAAAGGTACCTCAATATGGAATCAAGTTAGCATGTGTTATATTCAAGTGAATTGATGATTAATATTCGTATTAGTAGTTACGCCACAATACTCCCCACCAGAACTTTATCAGGGATAGAATTCGATGAACGGATTCCACTAAATGCTGTATTTGAGAAAGACCGGGAGAGCTGGATTAAGGTCACCAGGGGTTTTGAGCTTTAGCCATAAGAGCTGTATTAAGTTCATGGTTGTGTCTGCGTGGTCTCTCCTGTGTTGCTATAAACAGTAGAGTGTGTGCAGGATATATGGATATATTAATGTGTAAATGAGACTGAGAAGCAACAGCGCGAGGACGGCGAGGACGCAGTCACACATAGCAAGTTAACCATTCAGTTTGGATTATAAATAGAAATAGTCGTGATCATATCACGCCCGGGTCACCATTGTGGGGAAAGTAGTTGTCGATCATGTCAACCTTCATACATCGAAGGGTACTCCTAGATTGAACTTAGTTAGCATGTCTTATATACTAGTGAATTGATGTTTAAGAATTGTAGTGGTAGTTACGCCACAGTGTAATCAAATTAATCTTTAAAATTAGGGTTAAGTTTAGACATTCAAAAGGAGAATCTGTGACACATCGAATTTCTATATATGTGGTCTTTCATTAAGAATCCTGATCATGTTGCAGATTTGGTTGAAGTAAGAAGGAAGAAACAATACTTATATTTTGATAAATGGGTAATTGTTTTCGAAGTTTTCTATTACGAAAAATTGTATGACATAAAACAAGAAACTATAGAATTAAGCTTGAAAGTTGTTAGAAATGAGCATCATGTAGTTTCGCTTTACGAATTTGACGTTATAATCTTGATTCTAATTATTTTCCCTTTTACGATAAAGCTAGTCTAAGGAATAAATATTCAAATGAGGATATTGCATAGGTTATGATATTAATGAATAAAGCAAAATCAATGAAGAATAAAGCACAAAGGTACAGAAATGGACATAAAATACTTCGGTTCTACAGAAAAGAACCTTCAGTGTCTAAAAAAAAAATTTTGTTTATACACGGAATCGAAACTATAGTATGCCCATTTCTGTACCCTTTATGTTTTATTTTTAAGGTAAATAGTTTAAATTTAGGGTGATTCTCCTGTAGAGAAAAAAAAAGGTATTTTAACTTTGTCTGAAATTTATTTTTGCATGAAAATTATGTATTCACAATTAGAATTCAGACATTGATACGTGTTAATTCTTTTTGACGAAGTTAATTGCCTGATTCGTGTGCGGGACGAAAATTTTTGAAATTCATTTTTTAAAGTTTCAAAATACTTTTTATGAAGTCCTTGCTTTCTTTGAACTATTGCTTCTATTTCATCTCGTTAGATCTATTTGAATTCGGCGTAAGAAAACGCAGGAAACAATATCTCAAAAGTGATAGATAGCAAAGTTAAATGGGTAAATTGAAAAGAGAAAGGGAAAATCTAATCCCTCCCCCTTAATTTTTAGGGTATTCTGTCAATTTCAGATCCGTAGCCGCGAAAGATTTTCCCTCAGGAGAGGCGATTCAAGTTCGCACCGGCAAGTGCATTCCGAGCGTTCCGGCAAAATCGCTTGGTATTTTTTAAGTCAAATAAAATCCTACAAAAATATATGGCAACAGTATCTTAACATATTTAGATATTCATAGTACAAAATAAATGAATACAATAAAAAGTTTAGAAGGCCGTGTGCTGCGCGAGCAGACCAGAAGTGCTTTATAATGCAGAATTAAAGTTGAGACTGAACAAATTAAAGTAGCGAGAAGTTAAAATCAAATTGTTTTTAAAAGACTCAAAAGGATACCATTGTAATGAGAATTTAAATAAGTTTAGGTTAAAAGAAAAGTCAGACCAAAGTTAAAATTTCAAAGTAGATTAAGTAAAAGTTAATAAACACCGAAATGATAAAAAAAAATTTGAAAGTTTGAAGACAAAAGAAAACACAAATATACAAATATTATTAAAACAGATTGTGTAAAATGAGGACTAAAATGGATAAGTTAACAAACATAAAAGGATAAGAACGTAAACGGGTAAAATAACAGTGGGCTCTGAAGATTTAAGACAAATATAATGCAGTCTAGTGTAAAAGTTTTTATTATTCGTTGGTGGATATTAAGTCATCAAGAAGAGATTTTATTATTGTTTTAATGTTACTGCAGCCCACCGTGGAGTATCATTTTTCTGTAATTAAGTTATCAAAGTGACTTTCGCGGATATTTATGGACAAAATTTGATTGATATGCGTCTTGTTTCAGTACTGGGCCACTGTTGAAAAACTTGTTTTTATATGACTCAGTTAAGAGTTGATCAAAATAAAAGTTTGTCTGCAGTCTACAAGTAGAAGGATCTTTGAAGAACTTGAATGTTTGATGGCTCTTGTCACTGGATCCCCACCCACTGTGTCAGCGTAAAAATCTTGAAAATCTATTGATATCACCTGAGCTTATTATCTCTGGACCTCATATTCAATGCGGCTGAGACTGATGGCTACTTTGGCTCCTACGTACAACTCTTTGCCTTGGATCCCAATAGGGTCTTTAACCAAATTCAATGTGTTTCCCTGCTTCTTTTAATTTTTAAATATTTGCAAGTTTTTCAATTAATAAGTTAAAAAATTTTGCTGTTTGTACTTAACGTCTAAACTCATTAGATTCAACGTAAAAACTATCTGAAACAATACCTTATTTGTCTAACTATATCTAGTTTGGTTTACGTCTGCATAACCTTTTGATGGATTTAGACGAATTTTTACGCGAGTGAACCCGAAACTTCCATAACACTATTGAAATCTTGTAGTTTTGTGTTATCCATCTTGATGCGGGTATTAGTATCTTTAACTGTACTTATCTTTTTGACCCATGTGCAAAATCCCAGTACTTTTCTAACACTTCGGATGAATTATTTTTCATCAAATATTAACTTTAAAAACTACAGAATTAAATGCCTTCGGGAGTAAGAAGTTATTCATATATTATAGAAGCTTCACAACCTTACTGTAATTTTTATTACCTCTTATTATGTCAGACCTTTCTTTCGTAAAAGCATTAAAGATCTGTAGAGGTGGCATCTCAGCACTAGTTCACTTCATAAGAAGCAACAAATCTGTGCATTGAACTGCAAAGATTTTTCATCCAGTAGTTTATTCTTGTGAAATAGTTTTTATATCTGTAAATTTATTACAGATGTCTAAAAAAGAGCAACCCAAGATGATGAGCCATCAGAGCACTCATCTAGGTATCTCCGGTAGCGAGCGGAAGTTGCGCGAGCTCATCCAAAGAGGGTAAAAAGGTCACCGGCATGATGAAAAGGTGTAACCCGTTTAGAAATAAAAATCCTAAACGTAGGTTGTCAAGTCCTTTTTCGAAAGCAAAAGCAGTGTTTAAGAAGACCTTTCGGAAATCTGATACAAGCATCGAAACCTCTAAACCTGAATCTGAAAGGCACCCTCGGAAAATTTCTGATCCCACAGATTATAGAAAAGTTGATCTCAAAACAGGAAGCCAGCCGGAGCCTGAGGAAGGTTTCTTCCAATCTCATTCAGCATCTACCAGTAAGGAAACAGAGACCAAAACTGAAGATGGTGAACAAACCAGCAAAGAAACAAATTCAAAAGGTTTTTTTTTCCAGTCATTTCTATAGTTCGAGTAAAGAAGTCACAGTTAAGCCTGCAGGTAAGAAAGAAGCTTAAGCTGTTCAAAAGAAACCACTTTCTCCCAAAATATCCAAACAGTCTTGGTCCACCAGTGATGCACTTTCAATAGGTTTTTTTAATGATGGAATGCTGCCATCTGAATCTTCAGGTGTTCCAACGGAGTCTACGTCTAAGACACACAAGATGTTAAATCAGGCAGCAGTGTTTCGCCGGTTTCTTCCAGTAAAGAACATTCAACCAAACGATCTAAGGCTGAAGATGATGACAACGAGTCTAGCGTCTCCGACTGACTTGTGAATTCTTAGAACTACTTTTAAACTTGTACCATTTTTATCAATGAGTGTTTCGTGGAAACATTTTTAAAAATAATAAAGTGCTTTGATTATTTGCCCCTTTTTTTTTTATTGAACTTTAGTGCAGTAGTAAAGTGCAGGGTTTAACACTACCAAGATAATCTGTATTGACGAGGTCAAAATGTTTAAGTTTGACAAAACGTTGCGTTTTAACATTTTCAGAGATTCTATGTTGTGTTTAATGTTTTTGTGTTTAATTCGAATCGGACAACACTGATATCTTGAATTTTTAAAATGGTCGTTTACGATTAATTGAAGGCCTTGAGTGTAAAAATTGATAACCAATATTCTTATACAAGAATATGCAAACGCAAATTAAACTCTAGTTTAAGCATATACGTAAATTTATAAGAACATATTTTGTTAGTGTTTTGTTTTTTTGTTTTAATTTTGTTGTAATTTTGTTTTAATAATAGAGTTGAATCAAGGCTGATTTATGGTAATGAAGTGAGATTTTTTTAAGATGTTATTGTCTTTTCAATCAAAGGTTTTCAATAATATATAGTCTTATTAGTTGTCTGGATGATTTGATAAGTGGCAAACCATTCTAAGACTGTCCCCATAAAATTAGGACTAAATTGCATTTTTTCACAATAGTATAATTTAACGTTTATGCACCTGAAATTCGGCACTTCCGCGCATTTAAACTATTTTACTATATAAGTCGGGTTCAAATCTAATTTCTGAGTAATATCAAATAGTAGATTATTGTTTTGTTTATAACAAAACTAAAAATATGGAATATATGCTATACTTGTATTAATTTGAAATTATAGAATATAGATAGTTCAACACTAGCATAAAGTTTGCATTAAGTTCGGAAACAGAACGCAAGCCTTAAAATTTAAACTGAATTAATTATAATTATAAATAAATGAGTTTGCCTTTAATTTTTCATTCTGGTCATTCCTGGATCTTTTGTATTCTAGTTCGAGCGATTTATGAATGCACCACCAGCCAAATGACACATTTTTGTTATTTGACAACTAGCGATTGACGGACATGACGAAAATTTGTAAATTGCAATAATTGGTTATCAAATTAGGCCGGTATTTGTTTAATGGCGGTACATTTAATGCGGAATTATATGTGGAAATTGGAAGAAACATATTTAAAGCCTTAATCTATTATATACAAACCTAAATCTATTTAAAAGAATGTGGTAGACTTTCAAACGTTCTAGTTCATAAATTTAAGTGCTTATTTGATAACTTGTACTATCTAGAATTTTCGCTTTCTCTAGAAATCGCTAAGTTTGGTGAGCAGAGTCATAAAGTTAGGTAGTTGAATTATAGTTCCATAAAATTGAAATTTTCCTTCTGAAAAGTTGCATACGTCTATTTAAGGTAAACTCATGGTAAAGTGTACACTCATACCGGGCAAATTTATAGCGGCAATGGCATTTAACTAGACCCAGTATATATTTTGGACATTTACCGAAGAGACTATGTGATTGGCAACCTTCCACAGTGGGCCAGCATCCCAGGTTTAGTGGCCAAAATTAGTATTTCGATAAAATTTGTTTCAAAATTTGTATTTAGGGGTTTTTTATGTGCAGGTAAATTGAATTCATAGTTGAAATTTTGAAATACACTAAACATACCGAAAAAGACAAAATGGCGGCTGAAATATGGCGAGCAAAAATACAAATATATAGTACGTTTAAATAATTAAATATAGCAAAGAAAATATAATAATTTTCGTAATTTCATATTGAAAATGAAAAGCAAATTATATTTCCGAAGTAATATCTGTAATAACAATCGTTTAAAACATTTTATATTAATTTTTTATTAATATATAAAAAATTTAACTTAAAATTTGTAAAACAATGTTCGGTCATAAAAATTAACAACATAATCGATACATTATTTTTTCGTTGATTATTTAACATAAGAAATGAAATATTTCACTGTTTTTGATATCAAAAATAATCATCGAATTTTAATCAAAGTTTTTTTTAAGTAATCGACATCCAATCTTCGTCTTCAGAAGCTGTTAACTCTATATTTTCTGAACATTGAAAGAGTTGATTCCGTCCAATTTTCTACTCCATCTTGATCTTGTAATTCTGTATCGCAACTTGTTTGTGGAATTTTGGACAAATCCAATACAGCTATGATCTCAGCAGAAAAAATTTCTTTTTTTTTTTTGCTTTGATGCTCGCTCCTGCAAATCCATACTGGATAAAATGGGGTCTGAACAATCCATTGCAGAAGGTAAGATGCAATTATCACAATAAATAAACTTCATTTAGAACAATAATATGAGTTTATATGAATATATATACAAAATAACGCGAAAACATGAAAAGAAAAACATAATTTTTGTTTTTCTGTATATTTAGTCCACCTTTGCAATAGGGGCAGTTTTTTTAGAACATCATGGAAGAAGAAACACCAAAGATGACCACAAAAAAAGGTTTAGCTAATTACCTCGTGGAACTTTTAGAAACTAATTTTCGAAAGTCTTTCAAACATTGTAAAATGTCAAATTATAGGATATAAACTAAGTTTGTCAAGAGTATTAACTAATCCAACAAATTGAAAAATTGTACTATAATTTAACATTAATTACTATGATAAAAATGTAACAGTTAGGTGAAATTCCTATATATATTTCTGAAATAAAAATTTAAAAGTTACATTTAAAACAATTTTTTTAACATACAGTAAAACCTGTTTTTGTGCGGTCCTTTTTTATGCGATTTTGTTTTTGTGCGATTGGTTATGTGCGATTTTATTTTTGTGCGATTTTTTTGTGCGATTTTTTTTATGCGGTATATGAATCTTAGCGGTGTTAGCACCAGTTTAATGTTTCCTATCAATGTACATATACATGTTGTGGACGAACTCTGATTACGTGGCCTCCTTGACAACGATGTATCTGGACTTCGCGATGCTCTGTTCATTTATTTTAAACAATCTCCTGATAAGGCTGAGTCACTTACGTATACATATTGTCGCTCGACGCGCGAACAGTATGCGCTTCGTATTCAGAGTTTTATACAAGATTCACGTGATTAAGGATTCATTTTATAGTGAGATTAAAGATAAATAAATTAGTTACTTTTGTTTCTATTTATATGTAGCTATTATGATTTTTATTTTATTTTTAGACATAAGTACTCCCTTAAAATGAATAATTATAGCCAAAAGAAAGTAAAAAGACAGACAATTCCACTATTTAATGTATAATTTGAAAAATTCTCCAGGTATATGAAAAATTAAATATTTTTACAATTTCTTCATGTCTAATTTAATTATTTCATTTAATTTAAAGCATTCTCTCATCTATTTCATAAATCATTGATGTATTTTTTAAGTCCGACTTTTTTTATGCGGTCCCTCACCACCGCATAAAAAAAGTTTTAGGTAGTATATCGTACAAACTTGTTTATTATATGTAAGAATTTATAAAATTTTCGAATTTTTTTTTTGTGCGATTTCTTTTATACGGTCCCTATCCACCGCACAAAAACATGTTCTACTGTATTTTTCATTAAATTGTACTCTCGTCGGTACAAAAAGTAAATTATAATGTTTGGAATGATTATGAATACTTAATTTGGGATATATTAAAACTGCCTACACATATTTTAGTTGAAAAATTAATTTTTTACTATTGGCCAAAGATCACAGTCTTATGGCCCACAGTACATTCAAAGAAACATATATATTTATACAAAAATATTCTTAATGTAAATTCAAACAATAAGTAATTAAAAATATCAGTAGTAGTTCATGATAAAAGGTAAATTACAAAAACATTTGCATGAGCATAAGAAATTATAAGGCAATATTTAAAGATTACTATATTTCTGAAATCTTTATAGAATTTTTTGCTAGCAATGGTATGCTAAAATATATTTGGAATTCATTTTAAAAAAACTCATTAAACGTATTATCTAATAATAAAATTAGTTCGATTTAAGATCATTTTTTGGTGGGATGGATTCCAAGCTTTAATAACTGTACAGAATCTTTCATAAAAAGTATTGATAAATTATCGAATTCATACATCGTGTGTTCAGAACTACATATAATTTTGACGAGAAATAAGCAAAAGAACGAACGCGTGACGCACATGATGAAATTGTTCTCTCTTCTTGACCACACGCCAACCTTTATTTGAGAAATAGAGAGTTCGCCTTCCGATGCCGTGAACTGGGTTTAAATCCCAGTAATGGCTTGTCTATACGAAACACGAACCAAGCTCGAACCGACCGCAGTGCCGATATAAAATATCTTCAGTGGTAGACGGATAATGAGTTAAAATAGCCTTCCCGTCAGGCTAACCGTGGGAATTTTTCGTGGTTTTCCTCTCTATGCAACGCAATTGTGGGCTAGGCAAAATTTCTCCCTATACTAGATCCAGGATTCTGGATTGAGTTCAAAATTACGAGGCTACGGAGTTGAACATTAATTGCCGTAAGGGCAAAATTGGATCGGTTGTTCAACGATGGTCATACTTATCAGTGTTTTCTGAAGTTATCCGTAGAAATTATAAGTTAGAAAATATTTCCTACTAGAGATTTAAAAATATATCGATAGAGGCTACGAAGAGGATAGTTGTGACCGATTATCATAATTTTGTAATGTAAATGCAAAATTATGATAACGATGAAATTTGATAATGAAGTATCGATGATGAAAATTTAGTTATAAGATGGAATTGAAGTCACTGCTCACAGGTAAACAAATTGCTTAAAAAAATTCTATCCGCTTCTATAGTGAATTTTGAAGAATAATTAAACTGTAAATATTTTTCTTATTTAAAATACTTTTTTTCTCTCTTCATTTTAAATTAGCCAATTAAGAAAATTTTATTAATCGCATTTAGCTTCTAGAACTTTCAAAATCAAAATATTTTTTCTCAAATCATCAAAGTCTTTTTTTTTTTTTTCAGAAATCTTTTTTTTTTCTTATCGGATTAAGTTTTATCTTTTTCAAAAGAGATGTTTTTTTTAATATTGGATTAAATAAGACGTCATTTAAAGATTTATTTTAAGTATTAAACTTTTAATGAGTTTGAAAACCTTGAACATGTTCGAGCAAAATAAACTATTTAATTTTTCACTGAATCGTTAATCATCTAATTATTCATGATTTAATAATTAACGCAATAAAATTAACAAGCTATAAATAGCTGGGGTTTTTTTATTTGTGTTGGAGTAAAAAGTTTTGATAAAGCTTTATAGTAAATAGAATTTTTGGATGAATTAAAAAACAAATTATCTGAATTGTGATGTAAAAAAGGAAAAAAATGTTTCCTTGTTTAAGTTTTTTTTTTTTTTTTTTTTTTGTTTAGTGACTGTCAGAGAATTTTTTAATGGAATATTTTTGTACACAGTGTTTTTATTTTAAGTTGTGTAAGATATTTGTAAAGGTATTTTTCGAAACAGATAATTTCGATGTAGTATCAAGAAAACTAGCTAATAAAAATAAATAGTAATTTAAACTGAAATGAAGTGAATATATTTCTCTGTTAGCTATCACATTGAATTCTTTTTGCTACCAATAATTTCGGTGTTGTGTCGAGAAAGGTAGCCAATGAAAATAGTAATTTTTAACCTCAAATTAAGTGAATTCTCTTTTATCTACCACATTGGAAATCACTTTTAGGATTTCAAGTTATTTAAATATTAAGGACTAATGGTAAACAAAATATGTTGATAACAGATGGTCATAATGCCCTATTAAAATATTGAATATTTTATGTTCAGTTGCAATTGTAGACACTTAGCATTTTTTGTTACGCAATGATGTTTCTCACTTTTTAAGAGAGCAATGAAACATTTATGTAAATCAGAGAATGATTCTTCGCGAAACTGTCATATGTGTTCCGATAAATTATTTTTTTCGATAATTATTTTTGAGATCCACCCATCATTAAATCTGACGATTAAGAAAAAAGTTAACAGGTTCCCATTCTATTGAGGGAAAAGAAACGTTTTAATCGTTGATGTAAAATGTTCTTTACAAAATGTAGTAGCAAGGATTCTGATTTTTTTTTAAATGCAAATGGCTCCTCTAGTGGTCAAAGTTGTTGAAAAATTTAAGTAAAAAGCTAGTTGTCAAATTCTTAGACGAAAATTAATTTAAGATTTTCTTAGTGTTTATTGGAATTCGGATAAAAAGTATTTATTTGAAGAATTTTGTAATATACTATTTTATATAAAATGTTGACAATAATTAGATACCTGCAAGTGACGTCATTGTAAGTGTCGATCCTGATTGGCTGTTAAAATGGGACATTTGCTATTCCATTTCATTTCGAGTTCTGTCAGGCTTACCGTGGGAGGTTTTTGTGGTTTTTCTCTCCATTTAACGCAAATGCGGGAAAGTTTCATCAAAAAATCCTCCACAAAGGCAAATTTTTTCCACTACTTGATGAGGGAGTTTCCTTGTCTCCTGGATTGGGTTCAAAATTGCAACAAAACTGAGTAAACTCAAAATTGGATCGGCTGTTCAACGGTGGTTATAAAAAAAATTTATTCGTATGACAACCTTTCGGTTACCGCCTTATTTTTTTAAATTTGGCTCGAGGCCTAGCTCATAGCTCGTTAATTATAACTGGGAACTTCGCTGGTTTCGAGATTCAGATAGACGTCACATTCCATAATTTACCATTGCTTGTATTAGTGATAGTTTTTTACTCTCTGAATATATATTGGTGATACGCTCAATAATTAAAACTATAATCATTTTCAGACCCTCTCTCATTTATGCGATGCTTCTTTTGATTTACAAATATCTTAAATCTAGATTTACATGTATTTTAAGTATTACAAGTTAATTAGTACATAAGTATTTTTAAGCTATGTTTAAAATACTTGCATGATTAAGTTAGAGCATGGGGAGAAGCTGAGATAAAGTTCTTTAGGTCTTGAAGAGTCCTTTACATGGGTTGCAGATCATTCAATACTCAGAAGAAAATGATGACATAGATACAGCAAATTAACCTTTAATTAACGATGTATATCTCGATTTAAACGTCGATCTTTAATCAGTGCATTCGAATCCTAGAATTCCACTTCAAGAAAAAAAAATCTACGCCCCCATTCTTTCTAGACACGACAGTAATATTTTAAGGATTAAAAACATGTGCCTGGCTGTAAAAATTGGAATATTTGTTTTATTTATACACTTTTAACTATTAACATTCCTACTTGCATGCTTATAACCATATTCATAAGTATATTTCAACAATATTTGGGGTGCGGTACTCAAATTTCAACAATATTCAAGTGATGCATTCTTTTTAACGCATCGTTTTTATCCAATATAAGCAGACTAGTTCCTGCTTCATGCTTTACTCTTGGTTTATTAGAACTAGTTTTTTTTCTTTCTAAATTATATAAGTAATAAGAGTCATGTTTCAGGCCCTTCAAAAATAAACTCCTATTTTCAAGACTTGCTAGACTTGGAAAAAAAAAGAAACAAAAGTGGAATGAAATATACAAAAAACGTAAAGTTGCCAACAAAATGGCCAAAATTATTTCCACCCCAGTCATATCAGCTCATCTTGATACCCTGGAATCTTGTTTCATACATATAAATGCTGATTCCTTTGTTAAAGACATTAGTTCTTCACATCTTCTCCATAGCGCGTGGAGATACATTTTACCCTGAATTGACCACCTCGGGCACCGTGTTTTTCTTGTTCTTTTTTTCATCTTTTTTTCAAGTCTTGTTTCTCATTATTTTTCCCTTTTTCCTTGACAACTTTACGTTTTGTTTTTTATTTCAAATCATTTTTGTTTCTTCTTATTCGCGTCTGGCAAGTCTTGAAAATGGGCTATTTTTTAAGCGCTTGAAATATTCCGACTGTTATTTCCCATTTTTATATCTTTGATCTGGTTATAACTTATTTATAGTTAGGAACTAACTCTTTAAGTTTTAAATTACTATTAATGTTATAAGAGAATTTGCCATAAATTGTTTCTCCCACGATATAGCGTCCTTTTAAACCCGGACGATTTATGACGACGAAGCAGCTTGTTTAAGAATTAAAGCTTCGTTTCTATTTTAATGAACTCAAGTTGTAGCTCTTTATTTTCCTTGATGAGAACTTCGAAATATCCGCTTCAAATTAATTTTAACAAAACATTACGTTTTGATTCATACTTCATCAAGTTAATTTACACTCAATGTCTTATGCAAAGTAAATGTTATGTTTCTGAATTAATTTTAATAACTAAAATTTTGTAATTAATCTTTTCATGAAATTTTTACAATCAAAAATGTGTTATATGTTTTACTCATTTCCTAAACCAAATACTGCATTATACTAAATTAAATTTACAATTTCGAATTCTGTTGCTTTAGATTTTCTTATTCATGAAACTTCCCAAAAAATAAATATGAAATAAACATTCTTTCAGTATTTTAAAAGGGTATCACTGTAAAACACATAACCTATAAACTCTTGAACATGCCACAGCGATTTAAAAAAAACGGTTAGAAGAACTACTTCCCTATTTCTATACATTTATAATGTGTTTTCCAATTTTTTAGCTGTCATAAAAACCTGTGCTTTGGATATCTTTTTTTCTCTTCTTCCTCGGATGGATATCCTGAAAGCTTTTATTAGCTGCGTTCAATATGATTGCTTTTAAGTTGTTACCGCAAAGATTCAAATTTTTTCTGTTGTTATACAACTCTGTTTTTAAGTTGGAACATCATAAAATCAGATAACAACTTTCAAGTAAAAACAATCTTAAATAATTGGAAATATTTTTAAAGTATTAGTGAGCAAAACATTATTGGAGCAATTCAGAGATATTTTTCGAATTTATTTTACAACTCACGTTTAGAGAAATAAACTTGAATATGGAAAACAAATTTGAAATGGAAATTAGATAATGAATATTTTTATGGAAGTATATGCAGTAAAATTTTGGCACTATTTAAAAATATTCTTTAGGTTTATTTTGTAGCTTTAGCTTCAAAAAATTAGCACTAATGAATTCAAATGAAATAAATGTCTTAAATAACACAGATAAACAAGTTAAAGATATCTGGTAGGGTGTTTACGTTTTCTAAAGTAGTTTGTGATGCTGATTTCGAATCTGAAAATTGTTTTGCTTTATTGCGTCATATTTTTAAGACATTGACAAAAATTCATTTTCATGGAAATACCGTTTAATTTTTAAAGAATGCTCTTTAAATTTTATTAATTTTAAAGAAATACTGCCTACCTGTTATTACTTTTAATGAAATTTTATTAATTTTTCAAGGAATTTGTTGGCATTGGATACAACTACACATTTTCGACACAGACACTAAGTGTTTGTGAATTTGAGTGGCACTTAATTCTAAAACTACAGAGAAAAGCCTACGGGGGAAAATATTCCTGTAGTAAAAAGGAGAGCATTTTTAAAACAAAATCGCTATTTTAACAATCACATTAATTTAATGACCGATTTGATTCAGGTTATTAAACATGAATTCAATATAAGTAAATACATATATGAATGTAAGTAGATACTTATTAATAACTGATACAAAGTTTTATTGGAAGCTTGCGGGAACTTATTTTTCTTAATTGTGCATATTAAAATTATAAAATGTACTTAATATAATATATGTTACGGCCAATGTGAATAGTCTGTTATTATTAATACTAAACGATCAATATTAATAATAACCAAATAACTCGATTACAGTGAATAATTTAAGCGAATTTATCCCATTATCCGGTTATTATTCACAATAACCAATGAAGTTTGGTCAATTTCATTTTTTCGCGTTTTTATAAAAGATACTTCCCTATCGTAATCTGCCACGCTGACAATCGCCATGGCGCCAAATTGATTTTAAAGAGGAAAATTTTTTTAAAAAAGAAACTTGTAGATATTTGCCCGGAGGAGGCTACGAGTTGGCTACCCTTGGAGTTGCTCCCTTCCAGAGATGTTTTTTTTTTTTTTTTTTTAAGTTTTTCGCTGGCCGCTGCTCTGAAGTTGCCAAGACTTGGTGATTATTTTGCCTCCGTTCACGAAACGGAAATCTCTTTTATTTCTTGCTTTGACCAGAGAAGTTGTTATTATTAATTTTGTCCTGTTAATTTTAAATGTAACCGGATTTATCATTTCAACCGTAACACATATAGAAAGAGGCACACCCATATCCCAATGCTATATAAACCGTTTAATCGCATTGTCCAAACTTCATTGCTTATTAATAACCGGTTAAAGTGAATAATTTGCGACAGTTCTCACTTTGACCAAAAGAAGCGGTTATTATTAATATTGACCGGTTAGTATTAATAATCGGATTTAGGATTTTAACCTTAACATATATAATGTATCAACAGCAGTTTCTCTGGAGGTAAATTTTGTGACAAGTTGAATATATTGAAAATACAATATTTTTTTTAAAAATCCCCTGTTGATAAAGCATTATCACAACATAATTAGCGAAGTTTTTTGGAATTTAGAAAGATATGGAGCTGCTTAACTGTCCTAAAAACTTTGTTCAATAGTATGAGGAGCGTGATGAACCTTCCATGAACTTTGAATTAATTCTTGTGCATTTCATTCTATAACCGTCGTTGAACAACCAACCCAATTTTGAGTTTGCGGCTTTAAATGTTCAACACCACAGCCTTAAAAATTTGAGGGGGAATTTGAGTTTCAAGGGAACTTCTTTATCGAGTATGGGGAGAAAAATAGCCTTCGAGGAGGGCTTTTTGACGGAACTAACCCGCATTTGAGTAACGTGGAGAAGAAAGTCACGTAAACCTTCCAAGGTTAGCCTGACTGCCAGAGAACTGTAAACCATGATCCATCTACCACTGAGCATATTATACGTCAGAATACTGGTAGGTGCGAGCCGGGTGCAGATTCGTATAGACCAGCCATAGCTGGGATTCGAACCTGCTTCACTGGATTGTGAGACACCAAGGCTCATCCTTGTGTATGAGTTAATTTCTGTTTAATAAAAATATTTAATTTCATTAAAATAATTCTTTAATTACTTTAAACCTAGGCTTAATTCGCTCAATGGCCCACATAAAATTAGACGTGAATTCATATTGTTAAGGTTATTATTTTTTTTTATTTTTTGGCGCTTTTTTTCTAGAGCTTTTTTTTTTTTTGTACTTTCAGAGCTTTTTTTTCACCATTGATATTTTTTTTTATTTACTATTCCCTGTGTGGATGTTTTAAATATGTGCAACACTGAAGAAAACCTTATATTTTGAATGTATATTCAGTGCGTTTTTATTTTCTGTGCTGTAATTAAAACTAGATATTTCTACACAGTATATATGTGCACTTAATCTGACAGTTTTCATAGTTAATGATATGTTCATGAGTACTCAATTTAATAGTAAATGGCAGCAGTGAAATATATATATATTTGAAGTGCATTGAGTAGTCAAATTATAACCACTCACTCAATACACGGATGGACCTCCTTGAGCCCGTAATACTGCTCGAATTCTTCTTGGCATAGATTTTATAAAATGTTGGTAAGTGGTTGGAGGAATTTGACCCCATATCCAATGAACTGCACGTTTCAGTTCCGTCATATTAGATAGTATTGGATCATCCTGTCTGATGCCCCGTTCGATCTCACCACAAATTCTCAATTGGATTGAGATCTGGTGGTTGTATGGGCCAACGAAGCAAGGTGAAGTCACCGTCATGTTCTTCGAACCATCTGATCACAATACGAGCAGTATGAAAAGGAGCATTGTCTTGCTGAATGTATACGTCCCCGGCAGGGTGTACCATTAACATAACAGGATGTTCTTGATATACAATAACACTTAAATACTCTTGAACATTCAGATGTTATTCTACAGGAATCAAAGGACCCATGCAATGTCAATAAAACATCCCCCAAACAATTACTTTGCCTCCACCAGCTTGAAGTGTCCTGGTAATGCCAGTTGGAGTCCATGCTTTCGTGCTGTTTTCGCCCTATCTGAACCCTGCCATCAGCATGGTGTAATTAAAAACGCGATTCAAAAGACTCTTTTTCAGACATCTATTGTGCAAATCTTTGCAAACTGGAGACGTCTGCTCTTGTGCCAGGCTGAGGCTTTCGAACAGGTCGTCTGCTCTGATAGCCTATACCGTGTGACTCAGAGACATTTGCAGTTGCACCTTCATTAAGATTATCCGATTTTTGACGCTCTTCTGCTCGACTGGATAACTCTTCTTTCATCTCAAGCATTCAGTAGCCTGTGATGGCCACAAGCCTGGCCTTAAGACCCGGTTTTCTGCTTGGTAGTCCCCCTCTCTGTACACATTAATAACTGCTGCTTTCGAACACTTCACAAGAGCAACCGTTTTGCTGATACTTGTTCCGACGTTTCGAGGGCCTCATCCCGCGTTCAAACTCAGTTAAGTCTCGTTTTTTCCGCCATATCTCCCCACTTAACCTTGTTTTCCCTTCTTGTAGCTATCTCTCTTTATCGGCAACACTGACGCAAAAGCTCATTTTGCATAAACTTGTCAGATGGATATAATGATTTGGCCACTCAGAATATGTCTAAAAAAACGTTCGGTGATAGAGATACATTTAACATTTTGAACATTTTAAATCTGTACATTTTAATTGTCTTAGTAATTGTATTGGATACTAAGGTACTTTTAAAATGTGTTTATTGGTGTAGTTGAAAAATAATTAAGAGTTTATTGGCAAAATATCAGGATAGTTTGAAGACATTTTTCGAGCTTATTTTGCAACTTCTGCAAAAAATATAACAAAACTTGAATATTTAAAATGCAAAATAAAATAAACATCATTCAAAACAAAATAATAAACTTGAATGTATGAAAATTATTTTATCAAGTGTTTGTAAGCCTACAATTAGGGTGATTTGAAGATATTTGCCAAATTTATTTTACAATTTCCGGTTAAAAAACAGGCGTGAATAATAAACTCGAAATAAAAAAATATTTAAACATAAAAAAAATTTCTTGAATATATGAAGAAAATAAATTTTATGAAGTGTTTGTTAGCGAATTATAAGAATCAAATTCATTTTACAGCTCCTACTAAAAAAATAAGTTCAATTTTGTTCAAAAATCAGAAACTAAGGTGCTTCGTATTTTTTGCGAACTTTATATTGTTTAAACAGCGCTTAGATTTTAAAAACTTTCATTTTTTTTCAGTAATTAAAAAATTAAAAGTGTTTAACGAAGAAAAAAGTTCAAAAGAATATTTTACGAACAGCAAATTTTTCAAAATAACTGCAGATGACTTTAAGCCTATAATTTCCTTTTTTATAAAAGTAATTAACAAACTTGTCATGATTTGAGATTGCACACATTTTTTTCACACAAAATATTCCATAAACCCTATGTAATAACTAACGTATATTTAATCATATCATATTATGTTTTCCTCTATTCAAGGTGACAGAAAATACGTGAAAAAATAATCTGTGTAAAGTAAAATATTAAAAAAAATGTTCAGCTTGGAAAAATATCCAGTAAAAATATCTAAAATTGTAAGTCATTTTAAGAAATCCTTAAGGAATCAAAAAACTTGTTAGGTTATTTTTTTCCTTAAGACACAGACTTCTTGGGGACTTTCATTTATTTTAAATTACGGTTTGAATATTTACACGCATCAAGTAGAAGTTTTTTTTTTTTTTTGTTCAATTTCAGTATAAATCAATGACAACTTAAGTAATTTTTTTAACTGGTTTCATTAATATTCATGAATCTCAAAAACTGACATTTTGACCCGATTTGAGTAATGAGAAAACTGTTAAAAAAAAGGTGAAAAATAGAGTGACACTAGGTTTCAAGAAGTATAAAAATGGAATCTTAAGTTGTTTTTTTTTAATCAAAAGGAGCTCAAATTTGTAGAAGATTCTCCTTCATTCTTAAAAGACGTTTATTCTGGTATCCAATTAAAATTTCAATTAAAAAACTTTCTGCAAGCAAACTATTAACTCCCGTAACTAGTTTCAATCTTTTCGTCACGATCTCTTTTTCGTGAAATTTGTTCGAAATTCACTTTTTTTTTTTAAGTTTTAATTTTTATAAAACTTTATATTCATTCATACCACGGGGATGAGTTTGGTAAAAAAATAATAAATGCTGAAATTAGAAATCCAGAAATGTTATGTTCAAAAACACTTTTTAAATAATTGAGAAAATAACTGAAGTTTAAGAGAAAAAATTATATGAAGTAAACATTTGTCATCAGAATAAGTATTTATCAACGTTTAAATAAAAATATCGAGGTGATATTTTTTTTATTTACATTTAGAGAATATGAATCTAAATGTGGGATTTTTAAATCACTCTAATACGAATCTCGATATTTAATTTTAAAATCGCTTGAATCTCTGAGTTTAAAATTACATTCATACAAATCAAATAGATTTCGAAAAATACGAAATAATTTGAAGTAGATTTTATTTTTAAATGGAAAAAACCCTGAATGTCGAATACAATGAAGAAAATTTAAAAATTTATCAATAATTAGTTTTGTAAATTTAAGAAATTTCAATGATATTTACTGCCGTGCAATTGAAAAATCAACGCAAGCAGCAATCAATTCAAAATTGAAATATTTATATGTTTGGCATTTTATAGGGTAAGCTACATATTGCAAAAAAATTAAAAGTAAATTTTGTTTTATCAAATTTTTGAAATTCTATTTTAGCGTTCCTAGCATTATCAATAGAAGAGTGAAAAATTGTGAAGCCACTTTTCTCCGAAGCACTTGCGTTGTTTTTTCAGTTGCAGGGCAGAATAAATTTTTCTCTTAGATTTAAATAACTGCAAATAAGAGCATATTTATTTATAAAATTATTGTTTGAAAGTGTTTCTTTACTAAGCTAACGATAAAAGTAATTGCCAGGAATCGCTACAAACTACTGTTTGTTTGTTTGTTTTTTCTTTCTTTTTTTTTTATCAGACTTCTTACTACACTAGTTTTAAAAAGTAGCGCATTACACTACAAACTACGGAAAAAAGTAGCGACTACAGTAGTTTCGCTACTTGCAGCGCTCTACTTCCAATCTTTGTCCAAGGTCAATAACTTTTAGCAATACTCAAGTCTATAGCGTTTTTGAAGTAAAACAAATTCTACAAAAACTTTTCTTAATATTTTGGGACAATAGATTTTTCGAGGGATATGTTAAAAAAATATATATATATAAGTGATGTATTATAGAGCTACCTTGTCTTAACTAATTGCTTACTGAGCTTTAACATGATGAAGCCATTCTGGTTCAGTTATTGTACCAGCAGTAAACATAGGTTTAAACCTTGCAGGGTTGTCAGTAAGCGTGCAAGTTTACAGAGCATTTTTGAGGATACTTTTTTAACTATTTTATACAATTTTGTATTTTCAAATTTGTAAATTGGATATTTGAGGAATATTTTTGATCACTTGAGAAGTTTTTTAATATTTTGGTGGGATTATTTTTGATGAGGAAAGTTTTTCAACCAAATTTATTACACCATAATTTAACACAAAACTTTCGCGATAAGGACGATTTCTGAACAAATTAATGGAATTTTCAGTAGAATAGAGGAATTTTCTTCAGAAAATATTGATATTCCGCGATATTTTTCAATGTAACTAGTTCGGCTGGGATAGCCTGGTTGGTAGGGCACTGGGCCTATGTTCAAGAGTTTGTTGGTTCGATCCCCGCCGGTCGAAGACTCCTCGTGTAGTAAATGGTGACTGAAGCACGTTAAATCTGTCGAGTCTTAAAGTCCTCCATGTTCCCATAGCAAATCAATACCTCTGGGGGTACTGATCCAGGAGTTTCCTTGTCTTCTGGATTGTCTCAAAATGACAAGGCTACGGAGTTGAACATTAGTAACCCAAACCATAGTCGTAAACCCAAAAATTGGGTCGGCTGTTCAACGACGGATATAAAATATAAAATGTAACTAATTCGAGCCACGACGGCTCAGGAGGTAGAGCGTTCTCCTTCTGATGAGGAGAGCCGGGTTCGCATCCCTGCAATGGCTGGTCGATACGAATTCCGCATCCAGCTTGCACGGACCACAGTGCTGACTTTAAATATCCTTAGTGGTGGACAGATTATACGTTAGAGTCCCCTTGCCGTCAGACTAACCGTGAGATGTTCTCATGGTCTTCCTCTCCATGTAACGCATATGCGGGGTAGCTCCATCAAAATAGCTTCCACGAAGGCAAATTTCTCCCAATACTTGGTCCAGGAGTTCCCTTGTCTTCTGGATTGCGTTCAAAATTACAAAGTCACGTAGTTACCGTACACCCAGAAATTGGGTCAGCTGTTCAACGAAGGTTATAAAATATAAAATAAAATGTAACTAATTTAAAATTCTTTTTATGTGTCAAAATCCTGCTAACTTGTTTTTCATTACAAATTTTTTCGCAATGGAACATTCTATTAGGTTCACCTTAAACATGAATGCATGCTTCATGAACGATATAATTTACATTGTCCTATATTACTTTTCTTCTATTTGTTATTCAGAACCATGAGTGATTGCAACCAGTGGGTCAATTGATTCGAATAACTTATTAATTCGAATCAACTAGGTCAAATCACCTTCCTTTTTCTAATCTTTCGTTCTCTGTCACCATCTGCCTTGAACTATGGAACAGTATTGTAAAGAAAAAGAATTTCTTCTGTCCTTAAAGGGATTTTACTTATTGAGAACAAAGCACGATATTATCGTGGTCGATATGTTTCTATACTTGTTACTCATTCATTATCGAGACTGATTATGTTCACAATATACTGTCTAAAAACATTTTAAATATTATTATTGCAAAAGTTGGAAATATCGATATTCCCCTGATATATCGAAACATGATACTGCATTAACTAAATTTCTCTATTAATTAGCAGACACCTGATGTTTTTTTATTTTTTATATTTTTTATATTTTTTTATAAGGTTGAGTCCTTTAACATTATCTGCTTCTTAATACATGAATGAAAAATTTAAAAGAAAAATATCAATACGAAATTCAAAACTTCTAATTATATATTTTGTTCATCAGATAACAAAGATACGTGCAAACAAATCTCTTATCTTAATTAAAAATCTCCAGTTTCGAGTTTCAATTAATGTTTAGACGACAATCATTAAAAGAGGAAAACTAGTCGAATAAAGCGCGGATGTTAAAAGTTTTGACAATTATATATCCTAAGACAAAATGAAAAGCGAGATAATTAAAGAGCAAAAGCTAGAATATTTGAGCAAGATTTATTATGGGCGTTTACTACTCTGTGCATTGATTTATGTTTTATTTTAAGAGTAATGACTTTTTGTTAAGGTTAACTATATATTTTTAACTAAGGTATGTTACAGTAAGCAATTTTTTTTTAAATGTAATAATACGAGTTTTGCATATTACTTTTTATTCATACAAGCAATTATAATTTAAATTTTAAACTCAATTGATGTTATAAGTTATTAAAATTAACATATCCAGAGAATTAAGCATAATTTTCTTGCTAAGCAAATATAACCTATTGCAATAGTAGAATTGATGTGAAAAAAATAACTGCCATGTTTAATAAATGTTAATTAATTTCACTAAAGCTAATAAAAACTACTTACTACTAATTGGCTG
Source organism: Parasteatoda lunata (assembly GCA_949128135.1). NCBI lineage: Eukaryota > Metazoa > Arthropoda > Arachnida > Araneae > Theridiidae > Parasteatoda > Parasteatoda lunata. Next base: position 8,464,031 of record OX421976.1, on the reverse strand, counting down.
TGACCATTAATAAAAGCACATATATCTTATTTTTATTACTAATGCCAGTACTGGTAAATCAGTATGTAATTAAAATTGTTCGCAAAATAGTAATAGTTTAAGGCATTTCTCAAATTAGTAATCTATCCTCAAATTAGGAAATTACATCAATTAAGAACTTAAGACAAATAACGAGATATTAAAATTGATTCTGATTAACCATAGGCACTCTCTAGAATTGAATCTATTTTAAGTACGTTTAATGACATTTGATGTACTTGAGATACTCTTTCTTGCTTAGAAAAATTTTAAAGCTTAAAGAATTGAATACGTGTTCATTTGATTTTTAAAAAAATATCGAGTTCATTGTTAATACGCTGATGCATAGCTGGTATATTTACTTTGATATTAATTCGGCAACAATATGTAATTAAATATCCCAGGGTTTTCTATAATGGCAGCTTATAATATATAAACAAGAAAAATCAGTGATAACAGGCATATTTGTTCGTAACTTGCCAGCTTTTTCGTCATCCGATTATCTTTTCTATGACTGTCCTGAGGTTTGCACAGTTCATCATTTTTCGGTTCTGTTTGGTTGCTTTCGGTGATTATAAATATGGAGCAAAATATCAAAATAAACCAACATTCTGTATAAATTAAAAGTATTTGTGGTCTAAGTTTTTCTTATTTAAAAAGTTGAACATCAACGATGCGTAATCTGCACTTGCAAAATTTTGCAAATATTGCTTATTGAGTTTAATGACTTTCATCCAGGTTAAAAAAAATCTCCAAAAATTAATGTTTAAAAATTTGTATAAATATTTATGCTGTTTATCTGGTTAGGAAATGCTGTACTGCAGAGAAAAATCCTTCATTTCAAAGTCTCCTTCAACTGTATTATTAGTATAATTACTGTCCAAAGTGGGCCATGACAACATCTCCTACAAGAGAGAAGGCCTCAGCGTGGAAGTAGTCCGACATAACGAACATAAACTGCGCACTGAAGAAAAATTAAGAAAGATGTCACTTTGTTCGGGCTGCTAAGCTGCCCAGTGGGGGAGGGAACGAAAGATGCCATCATGTTTGGGCAACTAAGTGATAAAAAATTTTTTTATGGTAACCCGTGCTGCGCCCTTCTCTCTTTAAGGAGGTATGGCCAAGGAACTCAGGTGAAAATTCCGCTAGGTAAACCTTTTTTTTTTTTTTACTTTTTTTTCTTTGTCCCAATCAATCTAAAATTTGATTCTTTGGGATCGAACCATTTGTTGTTTTGGAATTTCAAATTTCCGACTAGAGAAAAGTTTTGAATCCAAAAATATTCTTTACTGAATCTTGTATATCCATTCTAGCAATATGAGCAGACTAGTTCAGTCTTTGCACTCGGTTTATCGAATCTAGATTTTTTTTATATACTTTATATTTAAATTACTATTGATATTGGAAGAGAATTTGCCGTTAAAGGTTCAAAATGTGCAAATTTGGCTTCAAAAATAAACATTGATAATAAATTCAAATTAAATCAACTTCTTAAATAATTGAAAAATAATTTATTAAATGTTTGTTGGCAATATATCAGGACGGTATGAAGATATTTTACCTAATTAATTTACAACTTTGGCTCAAAGAGTGTCTTAAAAAATAAATACGAATTAAAATAAACATCATTCAAAATAATAACTAATCTTGAATGCATGAAAAATATTTTATCAAGTTTTGGTAAGCAAACAATTAGAATGATTTGAAAATATTTTACAATTACCGTTCAAAAAAATAAGCTTGAAAAAGATAGGAACTAAAAGAAAAATCATTCAAAATAAAAAATAATCTTGAATAAATAAAAAATAGATTATTCTTCAAATTCTAGTTCACTTAATCTCGAGGAAAATTATGTTATCAAGTGAATTAGAATGATTTGAAGATTTTACGAATTTATTTTACAGCTTTCGCTTAAAAAAACATCCTTGATAATAACTAAGAACCCGTATAAACGTCATTCGAAATAAAAAGAGCACTTAGAGAAGTTATCCACTAAACTGTAATCCACTGTGTATTTTTTAGTAATACTAAAATAAATATCCCTGAGAAACGTTCATTTTTGAAAAATAACACTTAATACAATAATCCTCAAAGTGGTAATCTATGTATTTTTTAATGTTGAAATATCTTGCACTGAGCACTGACTAAGCACTGTCATTAAAACAATTTGAGGTGATCGAACCCATATTTATTTAAAGACTATAAATGCCTTTGAGAATGCGGGGCATAAAATGCTTTAATTACTTCAACTTCGATCTAAATGTTCTTAATGTTCTTAAAATCACTTAAACAACGGGTTAAAGACACATAAACACCGTTAACATAATGAATTCACTTACTATCCTAAAAATGATTTTTATAACGGGTAATAAAAGGACAGAATAACACCATTTTATATTGATTCTAACAGGGAACATAAATTTCTAATATCAGTTTATTTTACACTCTTATCGCTTTATGACTTTTCAATCTCATAAAATTTTTGTGATGGAAGATGGAATTACAGCTAAAAATGGAATCTGATGATTTTAAGTTGTGCCGAGACGTACATCTTTTATTTTTTCAGAAATAAATGCTAGTATTAAGAATTTTGAAAAGAAATTTTTCACCAAATACTTCTGAACAGAATTCTCTTCGAAAGGGAAATAGTAGAATGTAGTTTATAATTTAAAATAGGGAAAGTTTAATAGTGCTCGTATTTTACTTTACTGTTTAGAAATCCATAATGATGAAATTTTCGATGCAAATATATACAGTACAAAATTTAGCATTCCTGCAGCGTTTTTTTAATGAAAAACTAGTTTTTCCTTTTCTATAATTTCGCGAAAAAACTTTATATTTCAAAATGGTTAAAATATTTGGAAAAAATTGCGATAGTATCTTACAATAATTGCATTATTTATTTTCTTGCAAATTTTGTACAGGTTATATTTTTAAAAAAAAGTACTTAGACTCTTTCTAAAAAAGAAAAAATTTACAAATTGACTTTTTGGTCAAATAATAAGCATCTTTGTAAGCATATTATATATGACCACTTTTAATGTATATATTTTTGAATCAGTAATTCAAAGAATAAAGTTAAAATGTAGGCGCATTAGGCGCCAGAAATTATTATCAAAGCGATGAAAGGAAAAAATGCCACAAAAATTTTATGAATCAATATTGTATAAGGCAGGACCAAAAACAATAAAACCTGTTTGATCGACAAAGGAAAGACATCAATTTTAAGGTGATTTGTAAAATGTCCAAGTTTCATAAGACAATCAAACTGATTTCGAACTTTTAGTTCCCACTATCTTTAGCAGTTTTAAGAGTCAAACATTCTATTATGTATATATATATATATATATATATATATATATATATATATATATATATATATATATGTGATTATTATTTCTCATGATTACTATTTCTCTCTTCAGATCAGTAAATCTAGTTATGCAACTTATCAATGTTAGTTTACATGTGACAGCATTTTATCATGCCAGTGATAAAATGCTGTCCAATATTATCCTTCTTTGAATCATTATATTGTTTTATGTTAGGACATTTTGCTAGATCTTGAAATGTTTTCACGCATTCTTTTCTCATTTTATAACGGCTAAATCTTTACAAAAAAGTCATTTCAAATCCAAATTATATATTTTTGTTTGGGCATGTTTAGGATATGCCCTCGCTCTGCAAATTTCGAAGTGAAAATAGCTCTTGTTAATAGTAAAAATAGACCCATTTTACCTTGATAAGCATTGATAGCTAGTTGTATACTGGATAATCTTTACATTGCATTGTGCATTCTGCATTGATAAACATAAGATAAGATGCAGTGATAAATTTAGTAATATATTTGCATAAATTTAAATTCTTCTAGATGTTAAAATTCATTTAAAACAAATTGCCTCAAATTGTGCACCACTATCATAGTTCAGCTTTAACCCTGTCCCGCCCCCTATTCTACTATAGAATACTGTAGAAGAATCGGTTTAGGCCAGATCCTCATTTCTGTAGTCAAAAAATTGTCAAAATGTCTAAAAGTCATTTAAAAATCTCTTCAATTCTTTTGTTTATTTTCTTTTGATTCCACTTTCTTTTAATGGTATCAAAGTTAAAATTTCTCGGAAAAAATTTAATTCTTAAATCATCATAAACTGGACAGACAGTAAGTATGTGATCAATATCTTCATAACTCTTACAAACTCTAAGTTCGGGTCTTTCCCGAACAATTTTGACTGATAACTACCCTAGGCTCCATGGTTAGTTAGAAATTGATTGATCTAGAAGTTGGACTTGATTTTTCGATTACTGACTTTTGGAATAAATTGGTGAGTGTGTCGGCCCTTTGTATCATAATGCATTATTTCTATAGTATTTACATTATTTCTATAGTATTTACATTATTTCTATAGTATTTACATTATTTCCATAGTATTTACATTATTTCTATAGTATTTACATTATTTCTATAGTATTTACATTATTTCTATAGTATTTACATTATTTCATATGTATTTACCACTATCATAGTGTATTATTTCTGGATCGTGTGTGTCCTCAAACCTCATGCACCCCCCCCCCCCACTCCGAGGGAGTGTTATTTACATCACAGCTTGTGGGGCGTATGCACGAGATTCAGTGTTTGTGTTGTTGTGGTTGTGTATGTAGCGCCTTATGTTTTGGTAGAATTATGCAAAGGATTTAAAACGTGATAGAAAATTTTATAAATAAAAAAGTGAGGCTAAGTCCATTTTTATAAATAAAAGAAAATGAACCAGTATTCAAATAAGGCTTTCTCGTCTTTTACACTTTAGTCTCGTCTTTAGACGTAAAACACTCAAAAAATAAATTTAGTCAATAAAAGGCTTCAAGAAATACAGAAAACTACTTACAAATATCATCTTATCAAATGGAATTTAATTAGACAGTAATTAATTCAGTCTTCCTTTCAGAATCACGGTGAAAGCTTGTAATTTCCTTGTTAGGGTTAAAGATCGTAATTAAAATGCATGTTCTTAAATGTATAAACACACACTTGTCTTTCTGGCGGGTAACAGTTAACTACTAATTTTCTTAGATTCTTGAAGACTTTTTCCCAGAGGAGGTTAATTATGCGAAGAACAAGAAATAATACTACTTTTGCATAAAACTTTCTTCACTGAATAAAAATCTAAATAAAGAAATCTTAACGAAAAAAATAAGTTTTCGTTTCTGTCATTATTTTCTCATCTTATATTCAATAATTTTCTTTTGCTCTTCAATTTCGTACTCATAAACCTTTCTGAAAAATGTTTTTTTAGTTAATTTAGAAAAGTTTTAAAGCTGGTGAATTATTAAATAGAAAATTTAATTAAACTGTATATTGCGGGTGGAATTCGAAATGCTTAAAAGATTTTAATTCGAATCTTCCCTGGGAATTAAAGTTGCGAAATGAAAATCCTAATTATGCGAGTGATTTAAATAATAGACGAGTATTGTACCTATGTCATAAAAGTAGATAAAAAATATTAGTTTTTCCGCATCTAGAACAAATTTTGATTTTAGAAATGTTAAATTTAGCAAAAAATAATTCTTAAATTAAATGTTTCCTCTTTCTATGATATCTTTGAACTGTGCGCAGAATAATTCTAAGCATTTAGTCATTTAGGATTAATAATTAGTTAAAGTTCGTGGTAGAATTAGTCACACAATGATAAAAAGTTTACACTATAATTTTTAACATGTTTCTAATAAAATATTAGTTATCAACCGTGACGTAAGCAAATTAGTCGTTACGTCATTTCCGTTCAACGAATCTGTAAAATACGGCCCTCATTTTTTATTTCATAACCGTTGTTGAACAGCAGACACTATTTTTTAGGTTTACGACTACTAATGTTCACCTCCGTAGCCTTGCAATTTTGAACCTAATCAGAAAGACAAGGGAACTCCTGGATCAAGTATTGGGAGAAATTTTGCCTTCGTGGAGAACTTTTTGATGGAACCAACAAGCATATGCGTTACATGGAAAGGAAGACCTCGAGAAACTTCCACGGGTAGCTTAACGGTAAAGGGACTCTAACCCATGATCCATCTACCACTTAAGATATTTCACGTCAGCACTATGGTCGGTGCAAACCGGATGCGGATTCGAATCGACCAGCCATCGACGGGATTCGAACCCGGTTTACCTCATTGTAAGCGAACGCTGAGTCATCGCGGCTCTGGTACTCATTGTCTGGCCAGAGCAGCGATCCAAAGTTATGAACCGTTTAATTTTACTTTTTGCATGTTTCGCTATATCTCTAGAACTTTTAAGCGAATTAAATTTTTTTTGTTCTAAAAGTAGAAAACGGGTTTAGATATTAGAAAACTGACTAATGAATTAAGAAAATAAAATTTTGATCACCTGATAATTTTGAATTTCTATCTCTTAACGTTGTTAAGTGTTTTAGAAGTTGGGGGCGAAGTTCATTGGTTTTTTTGTCTTTACTATTTGCTTTGGTAAGCATAAATATCGAAGAGAGACGTTGACATTATCTGAATCTCCGATTATCTGCCATAATCACTGCCTTTCAATATGTTATTAAAGAATCTTCGTCCAACTGGAATTTAAAAATTTAAATTTATCGGAAGAAAAAAACATTATCAAAACCTGACGAAACATTAACAAAGAAGACTTGATAAAAATATAAAAATTTATTTGATTATCTGACAATAATGAGTGTTGATAGTCAATCAATATATTTAATATTTCCACATTTTTGTGTTTTTGATCTTGCCTTTCTAAATGGTGATTCGTAAAATTGTGGTGTTTTTACATATTTGTTTCTGCTTCATCCTTGAATGCGTGCTTTGATATAAAAATTTCTTATTTTTTAAGTTTTTAATATTATCTAGGATCGTAAATGACTTAATATTAATTGCTATTATAATTAGTATTTTAAGTTTCGAAATATTCATTACGCGATTTTTATAACACACAAAAGTGAAACGGATAAATAGTGGTCGAAGTATCGTATAAAAAATTTAAAAAAATGGTAATCAATTCACTTTAAACCATCTAACAAATGTTTTACGTGCAAAAACATGATTTTTGGCAAAATTTTCGAAATTGAGTTTATTATGATTGTAGAATTCCTGTAATGTCAGCTTTCTAAAAATACTTTACTTAAATTTGTACTATTCAAATTTTTTTTTTTTCAAATTTTAAAGCAAACATTTTGTAATTTTAAATAATTCTAAAATTTTAAACTGTTCTCGATTAATTTTATTGAATATTTTTGAAGTTATAGCTAAAAAATTTAAGACTAAAAATCCCTCTCTCCGTAAATCTTTGACCTAACGCTTACTAAAAATTTTGTGAAATTATTGCATATAATAACTCAAATAATTATTGCAAATTACAAGTTTATTTCTACGTTTTTGGCATAAGGTGTTCAAAAATACTTTTCCATTTGTAATTTATTGTCGATCCCCCAAACCTCCTAAAAGCTTTAAACTTCATTGATAAGTATGAGAAATCGCATAACCTAAACATATCTATAACCTAAACATATCTCAAACCTCCGATCCCCCAAACCTCCTAAAAGCTTTTAACTTCATTGATAAGTATGAGAAAACGCATAACCTAAATTGATTCTTTCAGTGTTTTTTTGATCAAAACATGGGTGAGTATGGAAGTGTTTCCATTATTTGGTCCTAACTTTTGTACTTATTCAAACAATTGAAGTAACGATAAATATGTATTTATATTTAAAATTGGTGCTTTATTATTTACTAAGTTTACAGCAGTTTTTGTGTTAGGTGATAAACAGTGGATGGAGTAATAATTTTAAGTTTTTGAATGCTTTTATCTCAAATACAGATTTTTTTTTTCACATTTTACACCACCTTAAAAACGCTCTCATTTTGTTTTTAAAATAATTGCCTAAATACTTCATGAGTGTTTATGATTATAAAACACATGTTATGAACTACAGACAAAGAGAAAAATACAGAATTTCATTTTTTATGCATGTTTTTTCGCAAAGACAAGAGTAAAAAGGTTTCAAAATTTGCTTTTTCAAATACATTGATCCCTAATTCAGCATTATATGCACTTGCTTTTAAGATAATAGTTCAAAACATAATTGATAGCCTTCTAAATAAAATCCTCAAAGGGTTTGTTTGTTTTAGGTGATAAAAATTTTTTTACAGTGTTTAGCGTATATGTAAAAAATGCCATATTTTTACCTAAAAATGGCCATTTGTGAGGGGAAAAAATGATAAAGCTTTTGCGAGTTCTGTAAGTTTTTAAACATGATAAAATAAATTACACTAGTTTATATTAATATTAAAATAAAAGTTGTTGAAAATAGTCGATTACTTTAAATTAAAGCTAAAAAAAATATTTCAATGTTAAGTCTAACCTTAATTTAAAAATAATATCACTGTCGGTTTTAAAAGTAAATACTTTTACTTGTATTATAGACATAACATGGGAGTTAAAATAAACGAAAAATACTGTAACTCTCCGCTTTCTTATTTTTAATGACGAGGATTCGACCACTATACTATATAAACCGAATTGTACTTTAAAAAAGTTTTAAAATTTTTTTTGACAATTTCAATTCCATGAACTCATTTTGCCATATGAGATAATTCAGTTTTAAAATATATACTCTGTATAAATGAATACTGTTATTAAATGTATTATCAAACTTAAGCTGCATCCAGGCAATTTGTTACATCAAAATGCTTCACATGGTACGAATATATTGAATTTCCAATAAATTCAATTCACAGTGTGAGTTGTTTGATCATTGTTTGAGTTCGGACTGTCATCTCTATAACTAACATTGTATTTGAATTTTGCTAAATATCTCTTAGTTTTATTGCAGTAATTACATTTCACACAATAAGGGAAATTTTAAATTGATTCATTAATAGATAAATTAAATATACTCATAAATAAAAGAAACTTTTTAAAATGTTGAAAGCGTTATTCAACCTATATTATTTTTTCTAATTCTTTCATAAAATAAGAGAACATAAGTAAAGTAAATGTCAATTGAACTAGTTTTAGTATAAGCAAGTAAATGTTAATTGAGCTAACTTTGGAACTATAAATTGTTAAATATATTAGTAAAAAGTTAAGCTAAGTTAACTATGTAAGCATTAAAGAGTTAACTTAACGTGTTAACTAGGTATCAACTGGATTCCAAAATTATAAAACCATTTAGCAAAGATTATGTAGAAATAGTTCTAATAAAAATATAATTAATGAAAATGTAAGCAATGAGAAAGCTATTGCACCAGTTCCTTTCGTTGTCTGCTATTAAGTCTTGTTACCAGCAAATAAAGAGTAATTAAAAATAATAAAAAGTAATGAGAATAAGTAATTTAAGGCTAAAAAATGACTGACTTAAAAAGTTTAATGACAGTTTAATGAAGTTTAAATTTCATGGTCATTAAGGAATTTATTTTTTTTTCCTTATTCTTTGTTTTTTTTTTCCTTTAAATTGAGTCACAATTGTCTGGAATATTCTCCCAATATCCTTTTTCCTTTCACTAACTAGTAGAAATGGTACTGATTAGCTTAGAAGCTACGATACATGTAATAAAAGTAACAATTCACAAAAAAAATATTTTTGAAAAGCTACTCTCTCGATATTTTAAAATGCCATTTATTTTTTCTCAAAAAAAGCAGAACAATAAAAACGTGCAACAGCACCGATTGGTTTTACTAGCACACATATAAAATAAAAACAGAATGCAATGTAAAAGGTTATCACCATTCTAAATATTACTTTCGTACATACACTATTTGTTACATATTTAATGAAATACTGAAATGCTGTTTTTTTTTACAATAGGGACCAGTTTTACAGTCAATCTTACCAAACGTGACGTAGTCAAAGCAAACCTTTCATCAATATTTAAGAAAAGAAATATAATGCAGTCAAAAGAGCTTTTCGATGCTTAATACTTTTTTAGAAAGCAAAGGAAATAATCAAAATGGAACCTGAAAAAATAAACTTTGTTTTCCAGTAGATGTATTTAAATATTTTAGTTTGTCAAAAAATGTAGATACTTTCAGAAAATTCAATGGGCGTAGATTTCGCAAAAAAAAGTGAACCCCTTCAGTAACTATTAATCCTATGATCGGATTTCCACGTAGTATGAGTATTTTAATGATTCGATTACCAAATTAATTAGTGTAGCCGATATTTTACGTGACAAAATAAAAATACAAAAACGCATTTTTTTTTTAATAAACATACTTTTCTTACGACGGAATTTGAATTTCCGACCCTCAAAGTATCGGGGGTTAGCTTTAATAAGAATAAAAAGGTTAGCTTTGATAATAAAAGCTGTGAAAATGTTGTCCCAATAATTTAATTATTTTTTTTATTATTTAATAATGGTCAGAAGAATTTTGAAATGTAATGTATATAATTTTTTGCATAATTTTCAAGAACATAATTTTACATGATAAAATACGGTTGAATACTTCCTAAGAAATCGAATTTCAAATATATGACTTCAATTCTCAATTCAATTTACCGATGGAGTGGGCCAGAAGACCATGATCTTTGACCAAAAATCAAAATTAAATTTTCAACTAAAATATGTGTAGGCAGTTTTAATATAGCCCAAATTAAGTATTCATAACCATTCCAAACATTATAATTTACTTTTTGAACCGACGAGAGTGCAATGTAATGAAATATATTTTTTAAAAAAATTTTTTTAATGTAACTTTTAAATTTTTATTTCAGAAATATTTATAGGAATTTCACCTTACTGTTACATTTTTATCAGAGTAATTAGTCTGAAATTACAGTACAATTTTTCAATTTGTTGGATTAGTTAATACTCTTGACAAACGTATAGTTTATATCTTATCATTTGACATTTTACAATGTTTGAATGACTTTCGAAACTTAGTTCCAAAAAGTTCCATGAGGTAATTAGCTAAAAAAAAAATTTTTGTCCTCTTTGATGTTTCTTCTATCGAAACAACCTGCCCCATTTTGCCCATATTGCAAAGGTGGACTAAATATACCGAAAAATAGAAATTATGTTTTCTTTCATATTTTCGCGTTATTCTGTAATTAATTCGCGTTATTTTTTAATATTACTTCGGAAATATAATTTGCTTTTCATTTTTAATATAAAATTACAAAAATTATTATATTTTCATTGCTATATTTAATCATTTAAACGTACTATATTATTTTTTTTTTTATTTTTGCTCGCCTTTTTTCTTCTTTTTTTTTTTGGTTATTTTTAGTGTATTTCAAAATTTCAACTATAAATTCAATTTAGCTGCACATGAAAACCCCCAAATTTTGAAACAAATTTTATCGAAAAAGTAATTTTGGCCACGAAATCTTGGATTCTGGCTCACTGTGCGATGTTCCTCACATTTTGTATTTTATCATGTAAAATTTTACTCTTTAAAATGAGGCAAAAAATTTTACAACTTGCAATTAAAAAAAATTTTCGACCTTCATATTAAATAAAATGAAAAAAATAATAAATATTACTAAAAGTCATGTTTTACGCGAGATATCTTTGGATAAACAAATTTTTTATTTGTGTGCAAATTTTTTTTAATTTGCTTAAAAATTTCTCGGGATAAAGTTATATACACAAAAAGTATAATTAATATTAAGGGGTCCAAACTTTGGAGCTCTCTCCCGACCAAACTATTGGGACCCTATTTCTCAGATTACGGCTACCCCCTATATTTTGGTGGTCAGATGAAAAGGTTATTTATTCAGAGAAAGTATGTTTTTGTGTCTGATTTCGTCACTTAAAATATCGTTTGCACTTACTATTTAGCTTACTTTAGGTCACCTCTTTGAGCTATTAAGTTTCAGCCCTAGATCCTATCATTAGATCATAAGTTATTCAGGGTGGTCCTTTTTTTTTAGCGCACTGTACATACATTAGATATAATAATGATGAACTTTATATAATTCAAAACTTCATATATTCAAAACATGCGTCATATTCAATTCCTTATCCTCATTTAATCATAAAATTAAATTACATATCACACACAACAGATATTATGACTTGACTCATTTTACCTAAGGGATATGATCTTATCTTTAGTACGTAATAAGTCCCTAAGCTCGCATGCATTGTGTCATTATGCGAGCTCATTGTGTTTAAGCAGCTGATTTTCTACTCTGCTGTCAGAAGAATCAGCAGAGACTCAAGGCAAGGATTGTATGACATTCCAAAACATTATTTTGCATATAGATTGCATTTTTTTTTTTTAACGGAAATGTCATTTGCATGCAGTTATGTATATTCTTATCAGTTTCGTGGTCTTCTTCACTGGAACAATAAATGTTTAAGACTTTAATCTGATTCCTTTTGAGATTCAAAATGAGTGTTTGTTTTTTTTCGATGTTTTATATTTTTGGATATTTGAAATTAAAAACATGCTCCGGTTTACGTTTTAATAAGTTTTTTGTATATAGTATTCTGTTTGAAATCAGTTTCGAGCTTGAGACTGCCTAAAGTTTTAATGAAAAAATGCTGAAATGAACTGCTTAGGAATGACTATGTTACCATGAATGACCGAAATCAAGAGAATGTAGACTTACACCGGTGAATATCACATAGTCACTTTGGTCAATGTCCGAAATATTTGATATCCGATTTTATATTAATTTATTCGTTGATATTATATTTATTCGATATTTGAATATCTGCTAAGGATAGATTTAGAGAAACATCAGTATTCGGAGTACAGGTTGAATGCATACTGGTCGGTGGCACTTGACCTTAAAAAAATATTTGAAGTAGGGCATACCAGACAGTGGCACTGAACTTTAAAGTAGGGCATACCGGGCACTTCACTAGACCTAGTATATATTTCGGACATTTACCAAAGCGATTGCCAACATTCACCGGTGGAAGTCAATCCATTTCGATCATTCACAGTAACATATACAAATACATTGCGTCGTCAGGTCTTTAAAGTGAAGTAAAGACTGTTATTTATCTGAAAAAGAGGAAAAAATAGTTGTAAATAATGATTCTTAATCTTATTTCTACAAAAGTAGAATGGTAATGGAACTTATTTCTGCATAATTTACATTTTGTGTTTCGTCATTTAAAATGAGGTAAGTATTTATAAACAGTTCAAAAAATTTTTTTAAAATTATAACAAATTATTTTGCACATCTTTGGTTGCACGAATTTTATAATCGTGACTGGTTAAGAAGTTTTTAATTTTGTTGTAAATATGAAATTATGCTTTTGTGAAAAAAGTGTTATTTTTATAACTGAGTTTACAACTCTTACTCCCGACTGTTCATTCAAGTTCAGCCTATCTGAAACCCGCATTGTCTGCGCTTATTTCGAAAATGGCGCAAAACGTCAATATGGAGAAAAGGCACAGTTTTATGAAAATGAAAAGCGTTTGTGGCGTAATTTTCTGAATGTTTAAAATCTTACTCCAATGCTTCATTACCTGAACAAATAAAAGTTTGCAAAAACTGAGAATAAAGCAGTGATTTTCATTATTTTCATCTAAGTAAAAAAATGTCTTCGAATTGGAGATTTTTAGAAAAGTTTATTAACTTTTAAAATATTTAAGTTATTTGTTTGCTCTAAAGTCCAGATTATAGGTATATATAATCTTATAATCAAGAATATATAGTTTAAAATAATCGCACTGCTTTAAATGTATGGCACTTAAACTATGGCTTTTACTTTCCTTGGCGACAGAGCTTTGAGAGATAGCATTAATCTATTTGGATCAATACCTTATAGATTGCTAAGTCTCCTACTTATTTCAGTGTCGCAAATCTAATTTTGTCGCAAAAAATGTATCTTTATGCAATAAAATTACGTTATTCTGTTTAATTCCATAAGTTATTCAGTAAAAGCAAATTTAGGGTCTACTCTTTAAAGTATTAAGATAGACTTTCAATTCATTAAAATCCGAACAATAGTTTTCAGGGTTATATCTTTTTGGTCCAAAGTACTATATCCCAGTAATTCAGTAAATGAAGCTAATTAGCTTTCTTAGGGCTTTCTATGGAGCTTTTTCGCTCAAATATTTGAGCCTTACGCCATGTTATGTATAAAACAAAATAATAATAAACTAAACAAACAGAAGAAAAACTTATGAGACATTATTTCATCACACATTTTCTAATATTATTGTTGTACTTTGATTCCAGTAAATGTATGAAGTTGAAAGTTTAGAGACGAAAATATTGCAATGTAACAGGGAGAGAAGGTCATCTTAGAACAATTTATTCAAAAATTCCACTTTTAAAATTAGTACAGTTGTAAATTAAACTGTGTATAGAAAAGGATTATATATTTCTGAACTTATAAAACTAAAACTGAAAATTTTTGGAAAAATTTAAAACTGAAGAAAAATTAACTCTTTTTAAAAACTTACAAATGTATATAAATGGTGTTTCCAAATGCACGCATTATGTTCGTCTTAATATGCATGCTACGTGTATTTCTCGATATTCAAGAGTGCCTCATTAGATGAAGTTTAGTTCTATCAAGAACTTGTCAGCAATCCTGATAGAAATCAAGCGAATTTTTAAGGCGGAGGGTGTGTTTCTCGTTTGTTTGTTTTTTTTCAGTGATTCCATTTATGGCCAAGAATAAGACACACATCACAGCTCGTTTTATCAGGAAGTACCTTTTTACTATTCAGTCATTCACAGATTGAAATTCTCACCTGAACCAGAAAACGATCAACCCCATCGCTTATAAAGTGCCCCCAGAGGTATTGATTTGTTAAGGGAACTTGGAGAACTTAGTGACCCCGACAGATTTAATGCACCCCTGTCACAATTTAATATACGAGTATTCTTCGGTCGGTGAGATTTGAACTCCCGCTCTCACGAACATGAGCCCAACATTCGACTCACCAGGCTATCTCGCCAACAACTGTATTATTGGTAAGTATTTAAATGTTGTTCAGGGGATAGAGAGTTCACCTTCGAATGATTTGGCTTGGGTTCAAATCCCAGAGATGGCTGGTCGCTACGAATTCCTCACCCGGTTCGCACAGACCACACTGTAAATAATATTGTAAAATATCCTCAGTGATAGACAGATCATGAGTAAGTCTTCTTGCTCTCAGGCTGAGCGTGGAAGGTTTTCATGGTGTTCCTCTACATGTAACCCAAATGCGGGTTAGTTCCATCAAAAAGTCCTCCACAAAGGCAAATTTCTCCTAATACTTGATCCAGGAGTTACCTTGTCTTCTGGATCCGGTTAAAAATGACAAGGCTGCGGAGTTGAACAATGGTAGCCGTAAATCCAAAATTGGGTCGGCTGTTCAACGACGATTATAAATGTATTTTAACAAAATGAGTGAAAATATTATAAAGTAAAGCTTTATATTAAATATTAGTTAAAAAATTAAACCATCAAAGATAAATTAATTTTAGATGTAAGTTTCCGACAATAGTTTCATAATTCTAGGTTCAAGAGTTAACAACAATGCTTACCTTGATCAGTCTGCAGCATTTAAAAAACAATCTATGAACCTGACCTCAACTTAACGCATCAGATGAATAATCACACGTGTTTGTATTCTAAACAATATTAATAATAATTACAAGCCCAAATCTACTATTTTATATTATTTTAAAACAAAGTAGTCATATTCAGTCTACGTATTAAAGGAAACTGAACCCTATCTGGTATTTTGTATTAGTTAAAACAAAACAATATTTTTCAGTCTACGTATCAAGAAAAATTAAACCCTAATGTAGTATTTTACATTAGTTTAAAACAATATTTTATAATTTGTTTATTCGAAAGAAAATCTTATTTTATAAAGACAATAAGTATTTATAATTTATAATTAACAATAAGCATATTAATCTATGAATGCTCACTGTCCTTTTTAGGGACAGTTCTAAACTTCAGTTTTATTCGATATAAATTTAACATTAAATTATTTTCAAGTATTTTTCTTTTCATGAGATATAAAATTTTCTTCCGGAGTCGAAAGTAATTTTTTTTTTCAAGTATTTTTTCTGTTGACCGTTTTTTTCCCCTCAAGTCGAAAGTAGTTTTTATTTCAAATATTTTTTTTTTCTTCTTTTAAGTGACTTAATATTTTTCCCGAGACGAAAATAGTTTTTTTGCCAAGTCCAGAAAAAAATTGAAGTAATTTGTTATAAAGCAAACGTATATAAATATTAAAAAACAGCTCATATAAACTACAATAGAATATTTATATACCGTCTTATTTGTACAAATAAAAATATCAGACGTGTCTCTCACCATTTTAGTTAATTTCGATAATAGGGAAAACAAATTTATGACGTCATTGGTGTTTAGATACTAAATGGCATATTGACATTAAAACGCTTTCAATTTGGTGAAATTGCATCATAAATTTAATTTGTTGCGGAAGGCCGAAAAGATTAATTAATTTAATAAAGCGTAATTAATGTTTCGGGCACATTTCTTCAAATCTCGTTCTTGTTGTTGTTTTGCTTTACTTATTCGTAACATAAATATTTCCTTGTAATATTAGTTTCATTACGAAAGTCAATTTATAAGAATAACTGTTTTGTATAAACTTTCTTTTAATAAAGGATACACAATAAACAGAACTGATTAATTGTGGTAAATGCTGATAAATAGATTAAATAATTTCTTATATTTTCTGTTAATTTAGTGGATTATTTAGCAATTAATAACTATGCTATACATGGAAGCTTTATATACATGGATCTTAAAAATACAAAATCAAAATGACATTAATTAAATACATTATAAGTCTTGCACTTTTTTTTATTCAGTATTACCTGACTAGTATCCTAGTTAAAGTTTTTCTGATGGTTCTGCATGTAATAAGTCTTATTTTAATCTGCAGTCTTCTCGCATAATAAAACCGATTTTTTCATAATAATCATGTAATAGTGCATTGGGGTAGAAATATTCTTCCAATTTTGACCGTTTGCTAAACCGCCAATGGGTTAAGGGTTTGAAATCTATATGCATCTATACTTGCTTTCTATCAATCTTAAATGTCTATTAATTTCTAAAAAAAATTATCGAAAGTGTAAAGTTAATGAAAATATATCGCAAAATTTCTAAAAATAATATAAATTAATTTTAATTACAATATTTTGAATAAATCATGAAAAGGATATGCATTTTTTAAAAAATTTTATCGAGTTTTCAAATTCAAAATTTTCGCTTCGCGGAATTCTTCAATTAAAATTTTCTTGTGTCTTAACGTTTTTTACTTTCACTCCATTTTCAGTTTTTGCATACAACAAAAATCAGTTCAAAACTAGACAGGATGTCAATTCAGTCTTACGAATTCAAAAAATCAAATTTTTAAGATTGTCAATGAAACTATGTAAAATTTCATTCTTTATATTAAATGTTTTCAAAATGGTTGGTTGTCTTTCTTTGGTTAATTTGTTCACAATTGCTCGTGTTATGAAGTCGATATTCCCCTGAAAGAATGGCGTCTATTTGAGTTTCCATAGCTGAAAAAAGTTGAAAAGTTGAAAGTTTAGAGCTTAAGTACGTGAACAAGAGGGGATGTGAAGTAATAGAGAGATTTCACCCGAAATTTTTGATTTGTTCGATTGTTTCGAAGTTTTTAGAAATTTAACTGTTTCTCTGTATTTTCTACGGCCTATATGAAAAGCCAGAGGTTAAATTTCCCACCATACAGTCTTTTTACATACCATTAATAAGCTTTCACCTTGCTAGCTATTGGAGAGGATTTCCTCTTTTTTTATCCCCTTCTGTATTTTTTATTTTTTATTTTTTTAATAAATAAAAATATCGTACGAGCAATTTGCATGTAAGAGAATGAAGCTGTGGCGTATGTTTTTAGCAATCAAAAAACAGTAAAAAAAAAAAAATCTAGAAGAAAGACAATGTCTATATTCACATTGCAAGATCGTCAAACAGTAGGTTTTTGGATAATAGGGTACAGTTGTAATGGAATATTCTGCTCTTTTCCCTGATCTCAATCCCCCCCCCCCAAAAAAAAAATGTGTTTAGGGTTATATATGCCAAAGGTAGGTAGCTTCTCTCTGTAGCATAATTGAAGGTTACCATTGTTAAAACCTTGGATTATACTTTTGTTCCTATTGCCCTCTAGGAATTATTGAATGGCAACTGCCAACATTGTGTTTTTAAGTTTTACATAAATAGGATGGATATATTGATTATGGATATATTCTTTTTGCTAATGAGTGAATATGGGAGAGACTTTTGAGTGAATATGGGAGCAAAGGAAGTAAACTGGCCATGTTGGAAATGTTGGTGCCTTAAAATAATAAAAATGTTTGAACAATAAAAAAAGGCTATTTTTGTTGCAAGGATGTAAATGTGGTTTTAGTCGAGAACAAAGTTCTTACTTTTAATTAAAAAGTCAATCGCATACATCAGCAATCTATATAAAACCAATCTATATAAATGCCCTATATATAAGCATAATCTATGTAGAACATGCGTAATTGCTTAGCTCCGCAAATATTGAAAATAATTTTCAATTGATAATTCTCTGTTTAAATGAATCTTTGCGCACAAGTTTCCGAGAATGAATATCTTTACAATAATCCTGCGGCTACTTGTAGTAAAAATGACTGGGTGGCCATCAAGATGGTGATCTCCTATGAAAAACACGTATGGGATAACAAATTTTTTAAGCCCTACAAGTCACCAGGAATGGATGACATTACCAGTCGGATCGGTCATTACCAGGTGGATAGCTAATTTACTGTCCTCCAGGTATGTTTGTTCCTCTTTACTGGGCACAAGTATGAGAGTTTATGCAACCTCAGGTTGCCCTCAGAGAGGGGTTTTGTACCCTATCGTATGGTTATGGACTCTTGGTCAGTTCGGTTAAACAATCTTGGCATTCCCTGTGTTGGGTATGTTGATGGTGTTATTCCTAGAGGCTAGTAATGGCAAAACAGTATCTGAAATATTGAATGATGCACTTCTAGAAGTAGCTAGATGGTGCTCTGGCTCTTGCTTATCTGTAACCCTTCCAAGATAAGTCTTGTGGTCTTCACCAGAAAAAAAATGATGTGTATTACTTAATCTAGGTGATGTGTATTACTTAGACTATAGGTTTGAACTTAATGAGAAAGTCAAATTTCTCGGGGTTTATTATGACTCCAAACTTAACTGGGGTTATCATTTAGAATATTGTATACACAGGGCTAAGAAGGTTTTCTTGTCTTGTAGAAATGCTATTGGTAAAACCTGGAGATTATCCCCTAAGATAGTTTATTGGACGTACTCAATGATTATTAGTCCTATTATCACATATGGCGCAATCGTCTGGTGGACTAGGATGAGCTTCGTCAGATCTAGTCTTAAAAGGCCACAATAAAAGGTCTGCGTAGTCTTGTCGGGCTGTCTTAGGACCACTCCCACTGCTGATCTGGAGAGCTTACTTGGGCTTCTCCCGTTGAATCTACGCATTGAAGTTGAAGCTCAAACCGGTATTAAGCGTCTTATGTACCTTGGCTGTAATCCAAGGAAGGAATATGCCAAACACTCGTCATGGAGTCTCCTTGTTTCGTAAGTGTTGGATATTCCCTCTTTTATTATGCCTAGTGATTATAATTCACTAAGATATGCTTTTCACAAGTCCTTCAAGATCCATTTTCCTACTAGGGATGAACGGCTTGATTCTCCTCGGTGACTTAAAAGCAAATATCTAAAATCGTACACTGATGATTCAAGGCTTTGTCTTAAATCAGGGGCAGGAATTTTTTGCTGCAAAATTATTGTACCAATCTTCTCTTTCCCTTAGGTAGCTATGCCACTGTTTTTCCGACTGACGTCTACGCCATTATCTTGTGTTGCAAGATATGCTTAGACAGGGGATATCAAAATATGCCTACACACATCTGTTCCGACAGTCAAACTGCTCTCCTGTCGCTTTCAAGGAGAAATTTCACCTCTTCACTAGTGTGGGAGTGCTTCTCGGTCTTCTGTGACCTCTCTACTCATAACAAGGTATACCTACATTGAATACCTGGACATATGGGCGTACTGTGAAATGAGCTGGCTGATGAAGCAGCACGGGCTATCTCCAGTGCGATTTTCTGGGACAATGAACCAGCCTTGAGAATTTCTCCTATATTATTTAGGGCGTCTATATTCTCCAAACTCTATGGCAAAATTGCCCATGAGCAATGACGCAACTTGGATGGTTAGAGACAAGCTAAAGAGCTGAATACTGACAGTCCTAGTGTACGTCAAAAAGAGCTCCTTAAGCTAAACAGAAACAGTTCATCAGAAGAACATTTGTCTTCTCACTGGGCACTGTACCCTCACGAGACACCTGTAAATAATGGGTATTGATTCGAATCCTCTTTGTAGAGGTTGTCATCTTGAAGAGGAGACTTCACATACTTTGTAAAGCTCAAATATTTGAGTATTTAGGGCAACATTGCATTAAGGTTTAGGAACTGTAAGACTTTCCTATCAAGTGTTTGCTGAACTTCATTTCAGCTATAAGGCTTTCTTGGTAATCATGATTTAGGGTTTGGGTGCAACAGACCTCTGGTCGATGTGCCTTGTGTTCCGTCATCAATAACAGTTAATATGAAATAATTGTTTAAATAAATTGTTTAAATAAACAACCCAAGACTTGCGAAACTCTACAAACTACAACAAGACGTGTTGGATACATTTTAGAAAAGATGGTCCAAAGAATATCTGCTGCAACTTCGCTCTTATCACCAAGTTTGCAATATTCATAACTCCTTCAAAATCCATGCAGGAGATCTTGTACTACTACAAGAAGATGTCAGACCCAGACACATGTGGAAGAAAGCCCGAATTACCAATGTAATTTAAGGGGCGTGATGGGGAAATTCGAACATGTGTGTTAAGAGTGGATGGAAAGACTATAACTCGACCTATACAGCTGGTCATCCCTCTTGAGGTTGACCAGGGTGGGGAGGATGTTCCGTCATCAATAAACAGTTAGTTTAAATCATTGTTTTAAATATTCTGCCAACTCTTGTAAATACAATAACTACAACTCTGGCTGGTTGCTAGGCAACCAAACGACTTTTTCTTGTTATTAATGTTTTTGTTTATCGTTCGTCTGTATATGTCTGTGGAAATAAAAGAAAACAAAAGCTAACATCTTGCTTTTTGGAGCTACCCAACGTCTAAGTCCACATTTATTACTAAATTTACTAAATTTTAGATGTTTTAATGAAATATTTGTGGAGAGAATACGAAAAAGAGATTATAGAATAGAGATTATTTTTTAAGAGGCTTTCTTTAACATTTAAACACAAAGTAATTTTTTTGACGAAACACAAATTAATAATTTTAAATTGAAGAGTGCACGAAAATGACTATGATTTATACATATTACTACTTCACAAGAAATATTTACTGTAATATTGCTTTTAAAAATTTGAAAAAGAATTTAAATTATGAAAGATCAAATATCAAAATATATTTATTTGTTTATGAATAGAATAGATATAGAAATGAGCAGGCAGGAAAAAAAACTTAGGTATTTTTTCAGCAATATATAATCTGAGACATTGTAATTTAGGAGGTATACCAAGAAACAGACGTTAAAATGCTACATAAATTGTTGTTTCTTATGCTTCAGTGTTTTGATATCAAATCTGTCAAACTACAAATATTCAATATAGCCTTAGATTTTTCATATAACGGAATACATGTCCCCCCCCCCAGCTTAGTTTTATTCTGTAGAAAATATAGTAGATAACGGGAAAATATCGAACTGTCAACTTTTTCGCACAGAAAATGTCAAATGTTATTGGAAGAAAATTAGAAAAGTTCTTAAATAGGATTCTTCAGAGTGATAAAAGAAAAGCTAAATAAAATCCTTAAACTCTAATACTTTCACAACAAATATAATACAGTAGTCTCTGTTAAATTAAACAGATAATCCTTTTTTTAATTATTTTCTTCTCTTACACTTCGAATTTTTTGAAACATGTTTTGCAAATTTACAAGCGAAAACAAATTCGTTCAGAAAAAATATTCTTTTCTTCGTTTTGCTAATTTTTTCATTGTATCTAAATGTGCATTATCTTCCGAGGACAATTATGCCTGTTTTAAAATTTCTTGCTCCCAAAAAATGCACAAATCTTGATAAGTTATTTTCAAATTATTTGACTTTTTCCCCATTTAGTGTTAGAAATATGTGCGTGTTAAGAAATTTAAAATAACTGATTGCTACAAAACTGTGGTAAGATACCTTTAAAAAGGGAATAGTTTTCCCTTTTGCATTTAACAGTGCGTATTATGTATAAATTTTATCATACTTATTGAAATATATATTTTATTTTATATTTTATAACCGTCGTTGAACAGCCGACCCAATTTTGGGTTTACGACTACTAATGTTCAACTCAGTTGCCTTGTAATTTTGAACCCAATACAAAAGGCAACTGAACTCCAGAATCTGGAGAAATTTGCGCTCGTGGAGGACTGTTTGATGGAACTAACAATCATTTGAGTTTCATGGATAGGAAAACCGCGAAGACCTCCCGCGGTGAGCCAGACGACAAGGGGACTCTGCCCCATGATTCGTCTAAAACTGAGGATATTTCACATCAGCACTGTGTTCTGGGCAAGCCGGGTGCTGAATTTGTATCAACCAGCCATCGCTTGGTTTCGAACCCGGTTCACTTCATTGGAAGGCGAACGCTCTATGCCCAGAGCCATCGCGGTTCGTGACCAAACATTAGTAAAAATTACGCAGCTAATGTTTTTCTTTAGTATAACCATTGTGTGTAATGACTAATATTTTAACTGACCATGAAGAATAATAGCTAATTTATCACACTTTTGCTAAATGTACAAAGCGTAAAAAACGGACCATTCCTAATAACTTAATGGTTCGAGGTGGTGATCTCTAACATGCTGATTAATTAGTGCAGATGATATTTCTAAGTTACGAAATCAGATTCAAAAACGTAATTTATCTGCACAAACCATTTTTTGACGGCTTCGGATTTCGGACCCCCAAAATATGGAAGGTAGCCGCAATCTGGGAAATAAGGTCCAAATTGTTTGGTCAGGAGAGAGAGCTCCAATGTTTAGAACCCGTAATATTAATTTTACTTTCTGGTTGTCTCGATATATCTCAAAAAAATTTTAAGCGAATTGAAAAAGTCTTACACACAATTATAAAATTCATTTGCCAAAGATAACTCCATGCGAAAAATAAATTTATATAAATAGTGAGTATTTATAATTTTTTATTTTATTTATGTTGAGGAAAAACTGTAATCACACTTATTTGAAGCAGCTTTCTTCTACGTCCGCATGTTATCAGAATGTTCTGATTGGACGTTAAGTTTGAGCCCAAGAAATACAAATAACTTTGTATATAATACTAATATAATAAATACAAATACATAAATACAAATAACTATAAATACAAATAACTTTGTTTCTTTGATGCTCGGACCATTCACGACCGAGATTCCCTTCTCTGCCTTCGTGCGAGTAGGTGCTCTTAGATCTTAATCCTGTGTTCCTACGATAGTCGGTCCTACCTAGGTCGGCGACTGCTTTTGCTACCGTGACACCCGGCACATTGGATTACTTCAAACAAAAAGGTCTTTTTCAAGACCAACAATTATTCTGCTATCGCCGCTTCCAAGGCATTTCCACTCAACTTAAAACGTATGTTTTATATTTATATTATTCGATTGCTCTATTATTTAATTACTGTGTTTTATATTTATATTTGAGCTATCACGGAGAAACTTTCCGCCACACGGCTTTGCCGTCGAAGGCCCACTGGGCGCGGGCGTTACTGTTATGCAGGAGGCTAGGCCTATACGGCGCAGCTTAACTGCCCTCCCAAGTGATTAGCTTCGCGATCGCTAATTATTTTTATTTTTCATTCAATTCCCTTTAACCTATTTGTGTTATGGCAAACTGTTATCCCAAAGAGCAATCGATGGATTATTTTGGTGCTGATTCTCGTAGAGAGAAATATTTAAATGAGATCGCCGATATACAGCCTGAACTAATAAGGCTTAGAAAGGAAGAGCAGTGTCCTTACATTGCATATCAAATTGAGCAGCTTTATAAAAAGCGCGAATTTCTGATAAATCTAATAAGTCGCTCAGAAAACACAAATTCTGAGCAAATTGAAAAACCTAATAAGCTTTCATTAGGGTTTTATGATAATAGACCCTATAGGGTTCCTTATAGGTTCTAAAATAAAAAAGAACCCTTATAGGGTTCTAAAATAAAAAAGCCTAATAAAAACAATATGGCGCTAGAGAAGACGCCACATGAATTAAATGCAACTCCCACGGGAGAGGATTTTACAATTGTTACTAAAGGAGCTAAACCCAAACCTCCAAAAGTGCAAACTCCAGTAGAATTGAATAATAAATTCAATAGATTAAATGATCAAAATACTGAAAATATTCATACTTCATCTAAAATTCCAACCAAAAAGATGACTCCGAAGCCAAGCCCATCAAAGAGATTTTCGGCCAATCAGGGGGCTGAACCACCAAAGACCTCAGCCAATGATTTCCCCCCACTACCCCCAACGGATAACGAGGAAATCATGGATACAAATACCCTATCAAACAGTACTAACCCTAATATCTCACCAGCTCAACTTACTAGCCAAAATCATGAAAATGGGGTAAAATTTATCTCAAAAAATAACCCCCCCCCATAATGATCAAAGATCCAGAATTTATATGGATCAATTTTGTAGAAGACCTCAAAAATAATGATATTACAGATTCTAACTATCATGGGAAATCTTTCGCTGATAGCTATAAAATATATGCACATGACAATGATACCTGCCAAAAGATCATAAACCTACTGATAATAAAAAATATTAAACATCACTCATTTATTATTCCCGACAACAAACAACTCAGGGTTGTAATCAGGGGCCGTAATATTAATCCAATACCCCGTAATATTAATCCAATGAGAATTGAAAATGAACTACAAGATATTCATGAACTTAATGCTAGAGTTACTCAAATGACTAGGCGAAGGGATGGGAATAAAATTCTTCTCCCACTCTTCCTTATCACCCTACCAGCTTGTGATTATTCCAAGAAAATTTACGATGTTAAACGCATTATTAACTTGGATATTAATATAGAAAAATATAGAGGCAAGCCTGACCCCTCTCAATGCCACAGGTGCCAGCAATACCACCATTCGGCTAATTTTTGCCATCACGAGCCCAGATGCCTAAAATGCGCAGATAAACATTTTACGTATGAATGTACCAAATCAACAGACACTAAAGCCACATGCGCCTTATGCAATGGCGACCACACGGCTAACTACAGTAAATGCCTGAAAAGACCAGTGAAGTACTTTGTACAACTAAAAATTCTTTTCACAACAATTTAAAAATATTTAATTTATTTTCTTCGTATATACAGGGAAACAGCTAGCAAAGAATTCTGCTAAACAACATTACAAGTTAAAAGAAAAAATTTTCAAAGAAAAGAACGAATTCTAAAAGAAACCAAATAAACAACTTAAAGAATAAAAAATGCTGTTGCCAGTCATAAAAATTTTAGAAAGTTAACTTATCAAAATAAATCAAAAGGGCAACTAGATCATACAAGAGCAGCTAGATCAAAAAGTGCAACTAGATCAAAAATTATGATGCCTGAACGCTTGACGTAACAACCAGTCTTCATACCAAAAAATATCAAACCGAACCCCCGTCCACAATTTTATTTTAATAGAATTATAACAGGCAAATCCTATGCTGATACACTAAGAAACCTCGAAAAAGAGGAAACTGAAACAATTAATAACCAATTAGAAGAATCTATCACTGATGCAAAAACATTAATTGGTCAACTCACAGCTCTAGTGAGCATGATCAAAGAACTCAATATCGACCAAAAAATCTCACAACTAATATCACTTAGCAACACACTCCACCATAATGTCTAATACACCCAACAACGCTAAAACAATTTCTATCACCCTGTGGAATGCAGATGGCTTTAAATTTAAAATTGATGAACTGAAAGATTTTTTAATTGAATTAGATATAGACTTATGTCTAGTCACCGAAACACATCTAAATCAACAAACTAAACTAAATATACAAAACTACGACACATTTAGATGTGATCGCACCAAATATAAAGGTGGCGGGGCCGCAATACTCTCTAAAAGGCATCTCAATGCAAATTTGTATAATACTGATAATGATAATGGCTTTGAGCAAGTTTCAATAATTTTTCATCTCAACAATAAGAAATATAAAATCACATCACTTTACAACCCACCAAATAATACTCTTAAAGATGCTGATATTAATAACCTCTTTAAAGATAACATCGAAACAATAGTTGGAGGTGATTTTAATAGTAAACATACAATCTGGGGATGCAGAAACAATAATAAAAATGGAATTGCCCTCCATAAAATTATCACTAATGAAAACCTTAAAGTGATAGCCCACATATCACCCACATATTACCCATGTTTCACAAATCATAGACCAGATATTTTAGACTTTTTTATTACCAATTCTAAAACCCCCCTTATAGCAGATGTTATGAATGATCTCTCATCAGATCACCTACCTGTAATTGCTACCTTCTCAGAAAAAATTAATAAATCTGAACAACATATAAAAGTTACAGACTGGCAGCTGTATACTAACATTCTCAAAACAACAGAATTACCAGAATCTCAAATGAACAACCCAATAGACATAAATAACTATATTATTAATATTAATAAGCAGATCCTAGAAGCCCACAAAGAGGCCACACAAGAAAAAATCAAAATTCCTCACTTCATGAAACTTCCAACTCATATAAAGCAACTCATACAATATCGAAACAAAATAAGGAAACAGTGGAGAAAATCTTTTGACCCACAATTAAAAACAATGATTAACAATATTAATAAAAAGATTAAAAAACAATGCCAAGAACATCGAAATGATACTTGGGCAGAAAAACTGGAATCATTAAATACAGAAGACAGATCTCTATACAAACTAACGAAAAATCTCAAAAATGATAAAATTGCTAATAAGCCAATACATGGTAAACATGGTCTCGTGTACTCGGCCCTTGAAAAGGCCGAAGCATTTGCAGATACCATGGAAGACCAGTTTTCAGAAAATACTAATAATAGTGATGATGACTTTGAAATTATTGTTTTCAATGAAAATAGACTCTTTTTCAATAATAATAAACCAAACAACAGACTAGAGCCAACTGATGCTAATGAAACAAATTTTATCATTAAAAAACTTAAATCAAATAAAGCACCAGGAGGAGACTTAATCACCAATAAAATGCTTAAAGCCCTCCCACAAAATATCATTAATGAACTTATGAAAATCTTTAATAAATGCCTTTCAATTTGTTACTTCCCTGAAAAATGGAAAGAAGCAACGATAATTCTTTTTCCAAAGCCCCTTAAAGACCCAGTCATGCCACACAATCATAGGCCCATAAGTTTACTATCTACAATCAGCAAAATTTTTGAAAAAATCATATACAACAGACAATTACTTCCAAATGAACAATATGGGTTCAGGAGTAAACTCACTAGAATTATCGACTTTATAGGCCTTAAAAATAAGCAAAAATCAGCATTCCTTATGCTCGATCTTACCAAGGCATTCGACAGGGTCTGGCATGCTGGTCTTATCAACAAATTAATTAACCTAAATTTCAACACTGATCTTATTTTTCTACTTAAGTCATATCTCAATCATAGACATTTTAAAATTCGATTAAGTGAAAATACCCACTCAACAAAAAGAATTATCAAGGCAGGAGTCCCACAAGGAAGTATACTGGGACCTATTCTGTATTTATTTTATACATATGATTTCCCAATAGATAAAGATGACCATAACAGCCTAACGGCCTTCTTCGCCGATGATACAGGCGTTATAGTTAAATCTAAATCCATTCCCAATGCCATTAACAAACTACAAGAAAAAATCTACACTTATGAAAACTGGTGCTCCAAATGGAAAATAGATATAAATGCCCAGAAATCAAATCTACTAATAATTAAAAAACCCAGAAATATTAAAATACAACAAAATCTTAAATTCTACGCTAATAATATTCCCATAGTAGATAAAGCCACTTATCTGGGACTAACCATCAATAAAAACTTGAATTGGACTGATCATATAAAAAATATTATTGCAAAAGCTTATAATATTTACAATAAACTCAAATGTTTACTTGGCCCGCACTCCAAACTTTCATTTAAAAATAAAAGATTCATTTATATTACATATATCAAACCCATTCTAACATATGCAGCACCAGCTTGGTGCAATTTAAATGAAGCACAAGCAAAGAAACTTAATGTTTTCCAAAATAAAATGCTACGTAGGCTCAGTGGAGTCCCATACTACATTAGAAACAATGCAATCCATAGAGACTTCAAATTAAAAACATTAACTGAAACCATTACAGATCTCAACATAAACTTCTATATCAAAGCAATAGATTGTGATATCGCAAACTATAATAATATATTTCAATATGAAATGCTCATTGAAGATGCAAAAATTAGGCCGATAGCGCACTTCCTCACGAGTGACGCAATTCTCTCAAAAAACTTTAAAATCCAAAGATTTAAACCCTAAATTCAATTATCCTTAATTTATTCTTATTGATTAAAATGCCCTTTTTTAGGGCCAAAACTCCCATACATTTTTTCACTTAGTTCACAAATCTCTCACTATCCGAACTGGCGCTACAAAAATACTTGTACCTAGAATACTCTAGCCCCGCCCCGATCTGAACTTCTAGACCAATCATATAACAGACTCTATCCAACACGATCTTAAAAAATTTCTCCCAGTGCTTAATCTTTTATTTTCAGCTACCACTTCAAGATAGAAACAACTGAAGACCACCAAATTGAAGATGAAGAGGTAAAAGGCCCCTTTGGGGCCTAAAGGCCTCAGCCAAACCGAAGACGACGACGATCTTTGATGTGCGTTTCTATTTCTCTTGTCCCAGTCAACCTTCCAACTGTGTAACTCTCTGTGTAATGTTCTAATAAACATGTCATTCTTCGATCCACTGATGACTGAATTTCATTCGAATAACAATTTAATAATAGTTAAATAAAGTATTTTGAATTGCAACGTAAACAAATTTTTACATAATTTTAAAGGTTGACATTTTACACGGTAAAATACAAAATTTCAGAGAAATCGGTCAAATAGTTTCTGAGAGATTGAATTTCAAAAATGTCGGATACTTAAAGTTCGATTTCTCAGGAACTATTCTACCGATTTTGCTCAAATTTTGTATTTTGCCAGGCAAAATTGTGTTCTTGAAAATAATGCAAAAAAAATTTACACCTTACAATTCAATATGTTTTCGATCACTATAAAATGAAATAATAAAATATATTTACTAAAAGTTAGTTCATGCATGAAATTATCTTTGGATCAACGAATTTTACAATTGTGCGTAAAAAAAATTTCAATTCGCTTAAAAGTTTCTTGAGACATAGCGAAATTGGAAAAAGTAAAATTTATTAGCCTATTTGAAGTCGCATCGTCTCATCATTAAGATTGAGCCCTAAAATATTAAGATCTGATCATTAGATCTAAAGTTATTAAGGGTGATCTTTTTTTTCTGACACACTGTACATTCACGGAACACTAAAAGAATACTTGATGTTATTTCAATGGAAGGAAACTTATTTTCAGGTACTTCTATTTCATAAAGGAAATAAAAGGACTGTGAATACTTAACAAAATCGCAGATATTTCATAGATTCATTTCCTAAATTAAATACTACCGAGAAAGGTTTAAAGTTTTAATGGTTAAAAGAATAAATTCGTAAAAAATGTTTTGTATAATAAAACTGACTCTGCAAACAGGAATAAATATGTCTTAATAATTGTTCAAACTACATTTGTAATAAAACTGCATTTGTAATTGTAGTTGTATTTAACTACATAAAGATGTAGCTAATCTACCCGCTGATCGTGGGTATTTTGACTAATAGAATTTTATCATTAAAATGGCGTCGTTCTACGAAAAATTATTATTAATTATTAATAGTAGTGAGGAAGTTTTAAACTTGAAAACGTATTTTAATATGCATATTACCATATTTGTAAAATGTTTTTTTTTAATTAAGAGAGCCTAAAAAAAGTTTTTTTTTTTACATCATGATTTTATTCAAAGTTCCTTCTCTATTTACGCCATCTTGGCCTTTTTTAGTTTTCAATTAAATATTTTCCTGCAATAATAAAAATAAAATGTACTTCAAAATATTTCATTTTTAACATTCTTTTACAGAACAGACTAATAAAATCCTCACCAAGCTGTACAAAAATGGAATTTCAATAAAGGAAGTGTATTTTCAGAAAATAGAATTTTCCTCCCTATTTCCCATAATTTCATACAACAAAACTTAAAGATTTTTTCTTTCATTTCTTTTTCTTAAAAATTTGAGAAATTGCCTCTGGGATAATGGAACAATAGCCAAATTCATATTCAAACATGAAAAATTATTAGACGTGAATTAGTTACCACTCTGTAAATAAGTTTTTTTAACCGAATGTACTGTTTACTAATTCTGTTGACAGTCCTTCATGAATAACCAAAATTATGTTAACAATGTGTTATAAAAAAAATTTTAAGTAGTTACGTAATAACTTTTAAACAATTTAAATTTATCTAGACCTTATTTTTTATTAAAGACTCTTGAGAGTTAAAAATTATTGAAATCTTTCTCAAAACAATCCCCTAACGATCGGTTAATTTTCAAGAAAACGGTCATAAAAGTGCCTATTTTTTATCTCTGAAAATTATATAAAAATATGTGTAAGAACAATATATATATATATATATTTATTTATTTTTAATTTGTTTTTGGCCTGAAATTTTAAAAAATTACATTTTAATGAAAAGCCAACATTCTGTGACTTAATTTTGATTTTCCAGCAAGCAAGGAAAATTTTAAAAATATGTGTTTTAAACATTAAATAAGAATTTTATTAAACTTACGTATAATATAAATAAAGATTAGTAATTTTTTTCTTGTGTGATAAATTTCAAAGCATGAGATACAGAGGCCAACGTCACAATCTGGACAGTAGTACCGAGTTTTCTTCCTACATCTATCCCAGGGCCCTGCACCTATCCTATATAAACTAACTATCTACAATTACTTTTAAAATATCCTGGCACTGCCATCTGGTGTGTAAAATGAGATATAAAATGTTTTCCGGGAAAAAGAAATTAGTTTTATTCTTATTGGCACGTTACTACTGAACACTCCAGCCCGGAAATATCACGGAAGCGAGAAATAGAGGACGAAACCTCAACCTGTCATTTTCACGGGAGAGAGAGGGATGGGGTAAATCTGGAGATAGTCTAGCTTTTACAGTTTTAGAACGATATTCAATCATCTACGCTTTTATGTAAAAATTTATTATAGTGGTTGCTACGTTATTATTTTAATGTATTAATATTTTATTCATTTAAAATTTTCCGTACCACTACCTATAAATGATTTAAAAGTTCATATGCAATGCCACTTTGTTCTATCTCTATCGTGGTGATGCTTTTAAAATGTTGGCAGAATTAACAAAAATTCCAAAAACTTGGGTTTTTAAATGTCTACCACTCAATAAAATATTTTGCAAGAAGCGCAGTAGTTAGCAGGCACGACTTTTTGTAATCATATTATGTCCGTATATTGACTCGATGTTGTATTATGGTATTCAACGAAATTAATTTAAAAAGACTCACTAAACTGAAATAGCTGAAACAATTGTAATTGTAAACACGATTTAAAGTGCACAGTAATAATTCTAATGAATTTTGATGGCAATTGGTGAAACTATTTGAAAAGTCGTATTTCTTATGCATTTATTCCGCTTTTACTTTTCCGCTTTTTTTTTTTTAAACGTCTCTTACAGATCATTTCTTTTAGTTAAAATAGCTGCCGTTCTTTGATATGAGCCGCCTAAAGCCCATTAGTTCAGTTTTTGGCGAAGTTAACAACCGAAAAAACCACACTCTTTGATGTTATTGTAACTATTCTTCTCAATGCAGTTTAATTTTATGAGTTTTAAGACTTAAAAGTTTAGAATATTTTTTCATGCCGTGTCATATTTTAAAAAAGTGTATTCGCTTAGAATTTCAAAATATTTTTTGGAATCAGCTTATAATGGTTTTTTAATTATAATTACTCGGCACGATTTTGTGAATGTTATGTTGCCAATTTTCCAAAGTTAAGTCTGTATTATTGCGGCACATTTAAATCGTATTTAAAAATATTTTATGTAAAGATATATTTTTCTTTTATCCTTTGTAAACGCACCGCTGCAGAATCTTTTAAGTTACAATTTACAATGCTGATTAAAATCTATTTGATAAAAATAGCTTCTAATATAGGAAGGTATTATTTGAATATTAGTTCTAGTTCTACTCAACCTTTGTGAATTTTGAGAAAAAAAAGCCTTAGAGTTCAACGAGTGCATTGTTTTTCCTATCTCATCCGTATGGGTGCTCTTCGTTTTAATTCAGAAATAATCTGAAGTTTTACTAGTTTTAAATCTTTCATCTCAAAGAACGAGATAACACGCCTTACAGGAATATTTAGTGTAAGCTAGAAACGAGATAATTCGTCCTTTACATAAAGTATTTCACTATTATAGCAGCATTTACAGCGATTTATTTACCAATATTTAGTATAGATTATTATTTTCAAATTGTTATTGTTGCAATTGATCATTACTACTGATTGTTACTGATTGCGATTGATCATTATTTTTTTTAAGTTAAATAAATAAGTTTTAAAGAAATTTGCGTTTCAATTTTAGTTCAAAAGGGGAGACAAAGGGGAAACATCATCAGGGATGTTTCCCTGACCGATCTTATGGGTAATCCTACCATTTTATTATCGAACTTAACCGTTTCTTGGGAAAAAGACGTCTAATTCTGAGAAAGTGTGAACTTTTGTGTAGTTAATAATTGAAATTTCAAAAAACTTTGTTACTTTATTGAATGTTACATTTAAATGAGCAGTGTGCAGAATAAAAAAACGAACCACTCAGAATAACTTTTGATCGAATAATTTTCACATTCTAGGACTCAATCTTAAAAGTTTTAATGGGTGACCTCAAATATGCTAATTAATTAGTGCAGACGATATTTTAAGTTACAGAATCAGACACAAAACCGCACTTTCTCTGAAAAAACATACATTTTTTCGACGAATTTTGATTTCTTTTCCCCAAAATATATAGCGTAGCCACAATATGGGAAATAAGGTCCACATAGTTTGGTCAGAAGAGAGATCCAAAGTTTGAGCCCCTTATTGTTAATTTTACTATTTGCGTACTTCACCCTATCTGGAGAACTTTTTAAGCGAATAAAAACATTTTGAACGCAACGAAACAATTCGTTAATCCGAAGATAATTCCATAAAAAAATTTAACGTGTCATAAGGATTTATTATTTTTTATTATTTTATAAAATGGTAGAAAATATTTTGAAAAAAAAAGATATATTTATTCTGAGATAGACCGTTTTTGTGTCTGATTCCGCAATTTCGCCTGCACTCATGAATTAGCATATTTGAGGTCACTCACTAAGATTGAGACCCTAAAATGTGAAAATCTGATCAAAAGTTGCAGGGTGGTCTGTTTTTTATTTTGCGCACTATACTTCAATTTGAAAACATTGAATTAATTATTAATTCCTTCTTCTGTTGAATATAGTCTTCAAAGATAAAAACATTCTCAAAAGTCAAAATTTCATTTAATGCGTACCTAATTATCTGTTTCCTAACACTTTAAATAATTTGAATTTAAAATATTTTTAATGCAAAGAAAAGTCCTGTTTACCATTAAAATGATTTTAAACTACCAATACTTAGAAACCTAATCTGGTTTTTACAGTTTCAATATTTGAATTTGAAAGTCTATAATAACTTTATCCAAAATCTGTATACAATATACTTATTTACAAATATAAAATTTAGGATAAAAAGAAATTGTTATGAATTAATAAATATCTTTGGTGTCGGAATCTATAACGCTAGAGTTTAATTTATTTATTTTTTTTTAAAGTAAAGATTTAGCTCTTAACCTGTTTGTATACTATAGAAGAATACATTAATTTTGTTGAATAAATCTAGTTGAACTTATGTTTCCAGAAAAACTTTCTTAAGTAAAAATATTAAAAAACGAGTACCTAATTAATTAAATTGATGCACATACTTTAAAAAAGCAGCTTTTCTTATTAAAGTTTAGGTCAACTATAGTTAAAAGCAAACTTAGAAAATAAGTAAATGAAGAAATATAGTCATTATTCATTAAGTTAATGGAATGTATGCATTAAACATTTGATCAAAGAAAATAAATTATTCCTTCCGTTTAAACTAAATGAACTTAATAAGAATTGATCTTTAAAAGAAACTGCCTTGCTATAATGTATGTATGCTTATCCAAGATAAAAAAAGAAATTATACGCATAAACTTTTGATATTATGTTGCTGAAACTGAAATTGGGGAATAATTTTCCAATAAAATATTTTCATTAATTTCATTTACTTCACAAGCTTAGTCATTTTATATCCTAAGTTAAATATTTGTTGACAGTCCCTAAAGCTGAATAATTTATAATAAAAAAAAGTAGTTGTTAATCAGCTACCTATTTATTTTACAAATTTATTCAAATTTAAAAGCTATTGCTTGTTATGCGTCTTTTTTTTCCCCTATCATTTTCTTGTTATCATTTTGTATACAAAAAAATACTATTTTCTGGTCTATGTAGTCGTCTATATTATAATATATTTAAATTAAATATATTATTAAATACGTACCTAAATGTATTCAATTTCAAATTTTTTAATAGTATAATTTAAAAGTATATTTACTTTAAATATACCATAAAACTATATTCCTTTTGAGTATACTATTGAATAGATATTGAATTCTAATAAACTATCAAATATATATTTAATTTGAATATACTATTAATATATAATTTGAATATGTTTTTAGATATATGTTTAATCTAAATAAACTCTCTAAATACATTTTATTATTTGGCGATATGAGCCCCTTGTAATAATATCGTCTTGACAAAGCCTATCGTCGTGATAAGAATTCTAACGAGCCATGCCAATACCTCCTAAAAAGGGAGAAGACCTCAGCACGGTTTACCATAAACGAGAAATTTAATCCTTGAGTAGTCTAACCGTCTTTTGTATTTTCCGCCTCTACACAGATTGGTAGTCCGAACAATGTGACATCTTTCATATTTTTCCTTCCATTACGCGGTTTATGTTCGTTACGTCGGACTACTAAATTGATCCGTGTTGAGGCCTTCTCTCTTTTAGGAGGTGTTGGTCATAACCGGGAACGATTATTAATCCATCGGCCTTTAACGACCCGCTCTTCAGTTTGGCATTTCTTTAAATAAAAAAAAGCTTAATTCTTGACTTCTTTTTTCTCTTTTTTTTTAGTTCAGGTAATAAATTTTAAAAGAAATAAAATCTTGCCTGCATCTTAATTCCAACCAACTACAGCCAAGAGGAAAATCTCCAAAAAAAAGTGAGCGAGTTGTTAAAGGCCTTTTGATTGTAAATTAGTTACCCAGGATCGAGAAGAAACAACTGGTAGTAAAATAAACTCTTTCTGAGTTGTTTTATGAATGAGTTGGTTATTTTTCCAGGAAAGAAACAAGTTCTGTAATACAAGTTAATAAGTCGTGGTACTCGCGAATTTTATACCTTTCCCAAAAATAAGCTGGAGATGAAATACTACGGATTTTTTTCTAATTTCCGGCTATAAGGCTTTTAGAAGGATTTTTCTTGTAAAAGTCATTCATTTATATTTTTAAAATAAATTTATATTTTTAATTTCATTCATTAAAAACTAAGCAATATTTATTTTTATGATACCTTCAAAACTTTATACAGTTCAAACTGAAAAGGAAAACAATCTCAAAAAAGTTACAGCTCATATTCGTCGTTGGGGGGAAGGGGAACAGTGAGGATATGTTCCCCTCTGTCATTAGAAATCTTTAAATGTTGTCTTTATATTGCAGACAAATGAAGAAAAAATTTTAGGAAATATCATCGATTTAAATTCCCTAAAGATAAACCCCAGGAAAGAGATAGAAAAAAAATTATTAGCACATATATTTATTTAGCACATTTGAGATTATTTTTTATCTTACGTTTTTTACGTTTTTTATTAATTAACTGTATTCTACAGTTAATTAATTTCGTTTCTATGAAAAATTAGGTTACTGTAATATTTATGTCAAGTGCAAATATTTTTTTTTCGTAAACATGAAATTGTTTTAAAAAAAATTATATAGTATAAATTGTACTACTAGTATAAATTGTAAAAAGAAATTGCTAGCAGTGCAGATTAGTACTTAAATTTGTGCATTTATCAGTTGAAACGTTACTCTGGTAGGAGTGATTTATATTTCAAAAAGATGTGTCTGGACTAATACATTTTTTCATTTATCTTATATCGATATAGATATTCCTGTAATGTACGATTTAAATTTTATTAATGTTTTTGTGTTACCTTATTGCAAAAATTTTTTGTTCCAATAAATAACATTTAAATTATTTTTAAGGGCATGATAGAGTCCCACATTACAAGATTTTAGTTATCAAGTAAAAAAGTACTAATAACATCAAATTTGATACTGATAATGTTATATATAACGCTGCATAACGTTATTAGTAGTTTCTGAGAGCAATTTATGTCAGCTATAGTCCTCAAATCACTAGAAAAACATAAAAACCTATGAACATTAAAAGGCTGTACGGTAATTATAGGATAATATTTCGAATTTTTGAAATGTAGTGTCTCAAGCTTTTTTTTCTAAGGTTTCACATTGTTTCAAATTAAATCTTTAATTATCGAAAATTTTTCAAATATTTTAAAAATTGCAAACTTGTTTAAGAAGATTTGATTTTCAACAACATTAATTGATAAAAAAAACTGAAGCAAGAGATGAGTTTGAAGAAAACTAGTTCTTAATTGGTTTAAAAGAATTTTAAAAATAGATTTTCAAAAAAACAAAAACTTGAAATAAAATTAATATCTAATACCTACGTTCAGTATCATAATGTTAAATTGTTAAAGAAGTTTTATGGGTAAAAATTTCCAGAATTTGAAGTTAAAAAATTCGATTCCAATAGCATATAATGACGATACACAAGTAAATTCAAATCCTGAGACATATGAGTTATTTTTAGTTTCCTGACTCTGGATTTCATTTAATCACCTGGAAAATTCGGTATTTTTAATTATAAATTAATTAGAATAACAAAGCTTCTTAAAATTCTTAGCCTAAAGGGAAAAGTGTTTTTTTAGATAAAGCGCCGCGTGTAATGTCAGTGGCTTAAATACAGAATTAATTAGTGGGGGCTCCAACGAATATTCATATAATTGTAAAAATTTTCCTTGTGGATAAACTGGGATAATGTTTCCTATATTTTCATATTATAACAGATTAAATACGAATAGTATTAAGTTATCTTTGTTGCAGAATAATACTAAAAATTTACTTTCTCTAATTGAAAAAAAAAAAAAATTCGAATGATTTCAATATTTGAATGAAAAAAATTTTATACTCAAAATATCGGAAAGAAAGCCTCAATCTGGGAAGATCATCCTTATAGTTAAGTTAAGAAAATGGACTAAGTTTGGTCTTCGGCAGTTGAATTTCCCTCTTTGGGTACTTCGTCATATATCTTGTATAGGCAGCGATTCATAAAATAATTCGAAAACAGAAATCTTAATTTGCATAAAAGAAATCGCTTTCACAGAAAATCGTGAAACTTTTTTCCAACTTTTATCCAAAGGTTCAAAAATTATTTTTAATATTTCTTATAGTATTTTAAAATTATTAAAAGTATTTTTTGAATGTATATTTATAAAAACATTATTTTCGTAATTTTTATTGTCATTAAATGAAGCGTTCATTATGGGATTAATTAATTTACTTAAAAAGCATGTTTTTGATTAAACAATTTTTTGTTGTTATTTCCTTAATTTTTGATAATAACAATCAATCCAATTCCATTTAAATTAGGGTCCACTATTAGTCTTCCTGTGACATTTATAGTGGTCATTCAGTTACATTTAGTTTGTTTAAAAAAATTAGTTTTATGGAAAAGTGAAAAATTCCTTAAAACGAGAGACCCTAAAAGAAATCAATAATTTTCAAGGGATTAGAAGTTGAGCATATCAGCGTCGTGCATTTCGTCAAAGTACGTTGATAGATCCGAAGAGGGCCTTTCTTATGAAGGATCAAGTTCAAAATTCCATGAACTGTATGGAAAAGATTATCTACAAAAAGTCCAAAACCAACAATGAAATACTTATTTTATAAGAAGTTGCTGTTGTTGTTGTAGTGCATTTACGTCGCACTAGAGCTGCACATAGGCTATTGGTGACGGCCAGGGAAACATCCTTGAGGATGATTAGAAGACATGCCATCACAATTTTGATCCTCTTCAGAGGGGGTGGCACCCCAGCTTCTGCGAGCTCTTAACTGTAGAACAGTTTAACGAGGACCCATCCCGCACACCCTCGGTCCCTACGAAGACTGACCCAAGTGGTCACCCATCCGGACACTGACCGCAGACAGTGATGCTTGGCTTCAGTGATCCGCTGGGAACCGTGTCTTAACTATCAGGTACTGTACAAAAGGAATTGTACTGTACAAAAGGTACTATACAAAAAAGATTTTTTTTAAATGCATTTTTAAGAGACAAAGCGTCTTTCTTATTTGCTAAGGTCCACGGAAAGCTTTTGAGACTCTCGACCAAAATCCACGGTCCGGCACTAAGCTGTCCTTGGTCCATGAGTCCGAAACCGGTGATCTAGCAGATGAATGGCTCAAGAATTCCCGAATTTATTGACTAGTCCCGCAGGTGCAAAAGTTTGAAGATCCTTGAATCAAATCAAGACTATAGTATTTCAGTAATTAACACTTTATTGCAATGAATTTTTTTACCAAATAATCACGCGAATGTACTTTTTAGTTGAGGAATTTAGTCAATTGTTTAACAGTTTAAAGAATTTATTCTTGTATCTGTAACTGCTTTTTTCTGTACCTATGCAGTTTCGCTCCTGGAGTGCTAAGTACACGGCTTGATTCAGATATCAGATGTCCTTCTTTTTTAAGATCATCATTGCTTTCTTCTTTTTTAAGATCTTTTGTTGCGTTCTTCCCAAGAAACCAAAACTTAATTGTATCCAGAACTCCAACTGCAACCGTTGCTGAAATAAAACATAATTTAGACTATTAAAAATTGAAAAAGAATTCAAGGTTTTATCAAACTACCGTAGAACCATTACGAACAGGATAAATGAATTTGTCAATTGCATGAAAATTGTCCTTTTTTTCTAAACGAAGAGCTTTAGTAATTGAAAATTGAGGGACATTTATGGAAAGGTGAGATTTCTCGGGAAAAATCTGTTACTTTAGTCTTAACTACTTATCATTTCATTTATTTTGCCAAATTTATATATATATATGTTCGCAGATCTTAGAGATGCAGTTACTAACTGACCACCTTGAGTGTTTCGAAGTGGAAGAAACTTCCAAATGCATTTGGCAAGAAAATGGCGATGAGTAAGAGCAACCGATATGATGAGATCAGTTAAAGTTATTTTTAGGGATCAATATATTCTTCTATATATTCTTCCATTTGCTAATAGGCAAAAAGAACATTTACTCGATATGCCATGAGAATACATCAAGAAAAGAAAATAGTTCACTTTTTTCATTTATTATTAAACACACACCCATATATTTTTTATATGTTCTACTAAATAAGTACTAAATAAGCTAAAAAAGTATCTACTAAGTATACAGTATGACTACATATAAAGTACTTAGTATATACTTGAAAGAAAGTAGAAATTATATACTCGATTTCACTTCATTTTCTTCAGTTACAGTATAATTAAAGATGAGTTCTTCATAATCTGGATTCAATTTCTTTCCATAGAATATCTTCCCTTCAGACGATCTTTCTTTCATTTCTTTTGATCTTGCAAACGATGTCAAACTTCTTTTCTCTAAATGCAATTAACAATAATTTTATCCATAAATCTGATTTTAAAGTTAAGGATATAAATAAAATGAAAGTTATTCAAATATTTATTTTTATTAAATTGAAATTTATTAGATTAAAATTTTTCTTTATGATGTTAATAAGATTTTCATACCAAGTGTTCCAAAAATCTCCAATAAATTGAAAATCAATTTTTAAAAAAACGGTTAGAGTTATATAAAAGAAAGAAACATTCTGCTAAATGTGTTCTAATTATATTATTCGCGAAAATGAATGGCTCCGCATGATCCGCGAAATTAAAGAACACAAATAAAAGAAACTGAAGTACAACTTTGAACACTATTAGATATAATTGACACCGTGGACGACAAACTGCGTGGGACGAACTCCATTACGGATTAATAGTTTATCATGGTGCAGAAAAGTCACACATCAAACTTAACCAAACTTTTTTTAAAAAATTAACCAAAATATAACTAAAGAGAGCTTTTCATATTTTTTCCTTTATTTCGTGCAACGTGTTGTGTAATATTAAGAATAATTTTTAAACTATTAAAGTTTGCGATCCGGTTATTTGTGTTAGCAAATGATATTTGCACACGTTTTAAAAATCGTTACAAAGTTTGTGAACAGATGGCGCAGCATACTAAAATAATAATAAAACAATATTTTCTGTATATATTTTGATTAAAATATTTTTTCGGGTGTCTGCTAATTTTGCCATTTGATTGCGTCATGAGAACATTATTGATAATGGCTGCTATTAAAGCATAGTTTTACATTTATTTTTCCTCAATAAGCAGCACCATCTGTTTACGACATTTGTATCAAATTTGAAAAAAGCAATGGGACCGCAGCAAATCATACGGTTCAATCTTTTCCTTTCTTTCTTAAATTAATTTTTCAAAATATCGAAATTATTTCAATCAAACAAAGAAATTAGAAATAAAGTGTATATTATTTTTGATTTATTAACTCAGATACTGGTATCGGAACTTAAACACTAAAACTTCTAACTACTTAGCACTTAAGGTATGCACTTAGGCTATTGTCATTTCATGATTTGTGAATAGTGTATCACGACGAAAATCAATAATGAATAATTCTTGACAGCAAGTCGATAAGGAAAAGAATGAGAGAGTAAAGGAAGTAGATAAGTGATCACGTGACTCAGTGAATCAGCTTTGTAGTGAATAAAAAGAAATGTCAAAATAACAGGGATAACTTTGAACTGCATGTGAATAAAGAAATAAAATCGTGAACAAACCACAAGAAATACAGCATGAGAAGACATATGATAGTTTCGGTATGTACGGTAGTACATTCTTCCGTGTAGAAACACAGAACAAAAGAGGGAAACACAAAGATGCAGAAGAAATTACAAAGATATATAAGTTTGAACAACTAGGTTAGAAAACATTGCAATAATGTTGTTCGATCTTGTTCTTGTTAAGAAAACTAGGAATATCTTGTTAGGAATTAGAAAATTTTGTTACTGAACTGTGGTCGGTTGTAGCAGTTAGTATTAATAAAAGAAGGCAT
Organism: Parasteatoda lunata; assembly: GCA_949128135.1. NCBI lineage: Eukaryota > Metazoa > Arthropoda > Arachnida > Araneae > Theridiidae > Parasteatoda > Parasteatoda lunata. Next base: position 8,422,403 of record OX421976.1, on the reverse strand, counting down.
TTAAAGTATTTTTTAAAATAATGGTAAATATTGCTAGGTACATTTCCAAAATGAAGAAAAATTTTGAGAAACGAGCTAGAAATAACGTAATTTTCAGAATATTATAAAATATTCATAATAATTTCATATTTATTAACCCCTTCCTTCTCGCTCCCGTGAAAATGACGGAGTGGGGTTTCTCCCTCCATTTCTCACTCCCGTGATATTTCCGGGCTGGAGTTCTCAGTAGTAACGCGAAAATATGAATAAAACTAATTCCTTTCTTTTGCCCGGAAAACATTTTATTTCTCATTTTACACACCAGATGGCAGTAACAGGATATTTTTAAGATAATTGTAGATAGTTTATTTTATTAGAAGAGATGAAAACAATAATATCTGCAGGAAGGAAACTCGGTACTACTGTCCAGATTGTGACGTTGGCCTCTGTATGTCATGCTTTGAAATTTATCACACAAGAAAAAATTACTACACTTAATTTATATTATACATAAGTTAAATAAAATTATTTTTTAATGGTTAAAATACATATTTTTTAAATTTTCCTTGCTTGCTGGAAAACCAACATTAAGTCATAGTAACCCTGAATGTTGGCTCTTCCTAAAAATTAAATTTTTTAGAAATTCCAAGCTAGAAACAAATAAAAAATTAAAAATGAATATCTATATTGTTCATACACATATTATTATACAATTTTCAGGGATAAAAAAAATAGGCACTTTTATGACCATTTTCTTGAAAATTAACCGATCGTTAAGGGGTTAAAAACATCATATAAAAAATGCACATAGAAGGCCTCTTTTAACAAAAAAAAGTGGCGATTGGGTGGCAAACATTTTTTCAGTCACCCTGTAGACTGCGGCAACAGCTATTTTTGCCATATATCACATGTCTACCATTAACTGTGACCGATTTTTATTTATGAAAAATTAAATTTAAATTTACCGTTCCTACTTGGACGCCCATATTTTTTAATATTAAATGGAAAAAAAATTTTCTGGAAAAGTACAGAAAAATTTATCACCTTGCTTCCTGCACTGGTAATACAATTAATTCAACTTTTTATTCTACTTCAATTTTTTAAACTATAATCATAATAGGAAATTAAAGTAAAGAAATGGTGGAAATATCCTTTAAAAATACGATATTTCGTGTTTAGCTGACAGTGTTCTACTAAAAATAAAAATGCATAACACGTAGAAAAGAATAAAAATTAGAAGCATTTCTTGTACCTTCGGGTGAATTGTGTACGTCATTCTGAGTGAAATACAAAACTTCTTTCTTTGGCGTCATTCTATATTGACTGTAGTAATTGCTTCTTCGCTTTTGACAGTTATGACATAAAATCCTGTAATTTTTCCTTGAGCGATCACCCTTAATTCCTGGGAGATGAAAAGATTTTAAGAAAGTGAGATAAAAATGAATTTTTAAAAATATTTATGAAAAAAGGCTTTTCACGACCTCAAATAAAAAATTTTTAAAAAAAATACGATAGGTAAGCTTAGATTTATGCTACACGGTTTCTATAGTTTTTGTTCGCATTTTTATTATTTATATTTTATATACTACATAGAATTATGGTATTTTTTACTTCATAAAACTACTTAATTTTTAAAACATTTTTCTTGTCGGATTCAAGACACAAGTATGTTACAGTGAATGATCGAAATCAAGAGTCGACTTTCACCGGTGAATGTCAACAATCACATAGTCGCATTGGTGAATGTCCGAAATATTTGTTATATTCGATTTGATGTTAATTTATTCGTTGATATGCTATATTTATTAGATATTTTAGTACTTGTTGAGGATAGATTAGGCGAAACATCAGTACCGGTTAAATGCATACTGGGTAGTGGCACTTCACCTTAAAAAAACATTGATGTAGGGCATACCGGACAATGTATACCGGGCAGTGGCACTTAACTTTATATATATTTATTTTAGTTATTATTATTATTATTATTGTTATTATACGAAACACATTGCTACGAAATAATTTAATAATTTTTAAAATATGTTATTACACAAATTTGTTTGCTCTTGTATATAGTTTGGAATATATAAGGAAAAAAGGCTATGTGCGTATCTATACAATTATAAAAATGTTGCCCTACATCTAGAATTATCATTTTTAAAGAAATATTTTGTTTATTTTTTCTTAATTTTAAAGTATTTCTATTATGTCTGGAAGAAATTAATTAATCATAACTGTTGTAATTTGTAATAAAAAATACCAAGAGGACTACTCTGTTGTCTGCAAGAATACAATTACAGAGTTAAACGTGCTGAAAAGACTGTTTTCATTCATAAATTTATCGCTATGTTTTATTTAAATTTTAATTTGTTCGTAAATTATTGCAATTTTAAGCCATTGCATCGCGATTTTTTTTTTTTTTTTTTTTACTTTCTTTGCTTTAAATAATGACAACATAAAACTATGTATAATGTTTCCCTTCAATAGAAAATATTTATATAACATTAAATAAAAACATACTTTTATTTTTATTTAATTTATATTATCAATATTTTGAAATAGTTTTCCAAAGCTAGAGTATGCAAAAATTAAAATGATTTAATTTGTATTAGTTCAAAATAAAGAAAAATTATTTTGCTTAAAAAAAAAACTTATTTTTATCTTATATAGTCACATATAGATTTTGGTATTTTTAGACAATCTAATAGAAAGCCAATTAAAAGTGGTTCAAAAATTATTTGTGCATTAGATTTAAAAATTGATTAGACTAATTAGTGATTCAAAAAACATTTTGCATAAGGAATGATTTGAAACAATGATTTGTGATTCAAATCTTTATCTTAGCATTGATTTCTTGCTGGTGTGGTTTGATACAATTGATAGATTTAATAATTTGAAATAAGTGAAAAGAATTAAATCTTTTGTGTAAAATAAAGTAATTGAATTAATTTATTCTAATCAGTTGTTTCGAGTTAGTTGATATTGACCCTTTAATTCTAATAAGATGCTACTAATTCCTTGAATCTAATAAATTGATATAACCACTTGAGTCTAAGAACATAACGCTAATCACTTGATTCTAAGAAAATAGTACTATTCCCTTAAAATATAATAAGATTTAGACAAAAGACTGATTCCTTTATTCTAGTAAGGTGATATATATACTTTTGATTCTAATAATTTGATTTAATCTCTTAAACTTAATTAGAGGCCAAGAATTAGCCCGCTTTAACTGCCTTGATACATTTTGACACAGATTGCGACCTCTGGTCTTAAATTATTTAATTGAATTTCTTAATAAAATAGAATTAAAATTTTGAAAACTTGCTTTTTCAGTAGACTAAAAAATTTTGTCAGCTGAAAAAAAAAATTTTTTTCTTCCTTTTTTTGCTTTATTTCGTTTTTTTTTAAATCATTTCAGGACCGAAAAAAAATAAAATACTTTTCTCTCTTTGTTGCTTTTACTTGTTTGAATTATTTCAGAACCGAAAAAGAATTCTCCTTTTCAGTTGACTTAAAAAACGTTTTTTTTTTTTTTTTTTTTTTTTTTTCTAATTTTTATACTACTTTATTATTTTTTTTTCTTTTTATGTTTGTCTTCTCGAAAGCGGTCAAAATTTCGATTGACAAAAAAATCTCTAAGTTTTGTCTCCACCGTTAAGAAAACAACTGTAACTGTAATTCACACCAAACACAGAGTTGAAATAGATATTAGGCATGCAGAAAGCGGGAAAGTAGTGATTGGCAATATATCGTCGCTTTGAAACTAAACCGTGGCAACTCAAAAAAGCAAGTTTTTCAGGAGAGCGATTTCAAACTTTTCAATAACGTGCATCGCGCTATTGCTATAACGATTTATCGCGCTCTAAATTAATTTTATGGAACTTATGAAGATAGCACGTTGTTTCTCTAAAAAGGTATTTTTTTTACACAAAATGACCCAAATATCTCATTTTTGGATTTTTTTGAGTTACTACGGTTTAGTTTCAAAGCGACGATATATCCTCTTAATCGATAAGATGGCAATAAGTTCTACTTCTGTCGATCAGGCAATGACCGATACTTACACGGTCGTCAAAGCACTAAGCTATCGTAGAGAGTTTAGTGCTCTAATTAAGAAATTATTTTAATTTCTACTCCAAAATTGCCTCTTAACCGATACAAAAGCGTGTTAATGAAAACCTAACAATTAGAAAAGGTTTTTTACCATGCCTAATTAGACGATGAAGTTTGTTCTGCTTTCCGTCCTGATATTGCTTGTGTCTAGATCTTCTCAATCTGAAACACTCAGTAGAAAGGTGATCAACACACAGGTTTCCTTTTAAATGCTCGTTCAGTCCTCTGCGATGCATGCCCCGTTTTAGCATTAATGCAATCTCAGCATTATCATGCAAAACAGGCTGCAAATGCATCTCTGAACCTGGAATAAAACTTACATTCAATCTGTTAGTAATCTATAATCAACCATTTCTGTGCTTGGGCATTGTTTGATTTATCTTCTGAGGTCGTGTGTCTGTTATTATAATATTATTATGAGTCTGTAAGCTATCACCCAACAAGTTATTATCCAACGTCTATCTATGTTTAAGTCCATATCCTTGTAATCTTGAACTCAAACCAGAAGACAAGAAAACTCCTTAATCAAGCAGTAGGACAAACTAGCCTTCATGAAGGACTCATTGATGGAACAAACCCGTATTTGTGTTACATGGAGAGAAAAACCACGATAACCTTACATGGTTTGCCGTTACTAACCAGGCGCAGAGTTCGTATCAGCCAGCCATCACTGGTATTCGAACCTGGGTCATCTCATTGGCTGGGGACCAACATTTTACAAATAGTGTTTAAGCAGCCGTGGTGAATTATGAGATAGAGCGTTCTCATCCCAATTATGTGAACCGGTTCAACAATGGCTCTGGAATCCCAACAATGGCTGGTCGATACGAATTCCGCTCCCGGCTCGCAACGACCACAGTGCTGACGTAAAATATCCTCTGTGGTAGACGGGTCATGGGTAAGAGTTCCCTTGCCGTCTGACTAACCGTTGGATGTTTTCGTGGTTTTCCTTTCCATGTTACGCGAATGCGGGTTATTTCCATCCAAAAAGCCATCACGACGGCAAAATTGATCCCAATGCTTGATTCTGGCGTTCCCTTGTCTTCTGGGTTGGGTTCAAAAATTACAAGGCTGCGGCTTTGAACATTGGTAGTCGTAAACTCAAAATTTCCTCGGTTTTTCAGCGACGGTTATAAAATTAAATAAAATAGTGTTTAAGTGTAATAACGTTTTTAAATATTAAAAAACAATTCATTTTTTCATCATAATTCTGCACATTATTTTCGTCCAATAATAAGATGATTCAATTTCAACCAGTATGACAACTACATAGAAATTTAATACGTACTACATAGAAATTAATAATAATTAATTACCTTTTCCTTTCAAGCATTAAATGCACTTAACATAAGTATTTTCTCGAACACAAACTAACTTAACTCAGTTTTAAAAACACTGTTGCAAATTTTGGTAAGCGTTGAACCATTATATCTTTCAATTAGACTACAACCTTATAACGGCATCAAATTGAACCATATATCCAGTAAATTAATTATTTTTGGTAATGTGGTTTAACTTAAATGGAAAGATTAGTTTTACACCTTAATAAGGTGGTAGAAAGTTAACAAGGTAGTGCAAATCAATGTAGTACCTATTTTATGGTTCAGCATTTAACCAATTTTTCTGAGATTGTAGAATTAGTTTGGCTCAGGATATTGAACATGATCGCATCTGAAAAACTAAATACGCATTCGGATTCCGGTTATGGCTGGTTAATTTGTATACATTTGCCAGAAAACATCGGACTTTTGAGATAGTATTATTCAGATAAAGTAGTTTATGCCTGATTTTGTTACCTAATTTATCATCTGCATTAATTTATTAGGAATTTTTAGGCGTTTTTTTTAAAACCGTTAATACTGCATCATTCCAGGAATCACTCAGCAGTAATTAAAGTAAGTTGGTTAACAATCGCATCGTGTACGAGAACTCTCGTTTAAGGAAAGATAAAAAGTTACACTTGCTTTCTATGATCGAAGAAAAATTTTAAAATTGATGTAAGAACTATTTCATTTCAAATTTGTGTTTAAAAGAATTAAGACATTCTTCACTACCACACTGGTAGTAAAAACTTCTCTGCAACGCGGCAGTGGGCGCTGCAGATTATCATAGCATCTGCAGATTATTTATAATCTCAAATAAATCAGAAGCTGCAGATTAACTTAATGCATTCTGCTACCAAGATTTCAACTCATGGAAATAAGTCAGAAGCTACAGATTGGATAACCACTCGTAGAAATAAATCAGAAGCTGCAGATTGACTTAATGCATTCTGCTACTAGGATTACCACTCATATTAATAAATCAGAGCTTCAGATTTACTCCATAATTTCTGCTATCAGGATTATCATTCGTAAAAATAAATTAGAAGCTACAGATTGACTTAATGCATTCTGCTACCAGGGTTACCACTAATAGAAATAAATTAGAAACTACAGATTGACTTAATGCATTCTGCTACCAGGATTACCACTAATAAATAAGAAGCTGCAGATTGACTTAATGCATTCTGCTACTAGGATTGTCACTTATATAAATTAATCAGAAGCTTCAGATTTACTCAATAAATTCTGCTATCAGGATTACCATTCGTAAAAATAAATAAGAAGCTGCAAATTGACACGATAAATTTTGACCAGGATTGCCACTGATACAAATATATCAGGAGATGCAGATTGACTCAAAAATTCAGTTACCGGGGTTCTGCAGCAATAACCCCGCAAAAACAAAAGTTTCATGGAAGTCGTAGCTATACGTAGCTTAGCTTACGTAGCGTAGTATACGTAGCTATACGTAGTGCTTTTAATTTTTTAGCAAAAATATTTTTAAAAAAACTTTTATCTTAACCTTTTAGATGCTAGTTTTTTTCTGTGGTTGCTAAGTAACAGACTACTCTTACTGGTTAGTGTATATCTCTAATTTTCAGTAATCTGAAATTCATATAAATAATTCTTGCAAAAATTTTCCAATGTTCCATTTAATAAAGAAAGTCATTTTCAACACTGCTAGAAAGTTAATATATTATTCTTCAAAATTGTTTAAATGTACAGTAAATATTTACTTACTCTTAACATACACTGATCGGACTGGTAACTTATGATTTCTGATAACGAATGCACTTTTAATATTATTGTTAAAGTCTATTTGATGGTTTGTTGCCTTTGCAGTTGCTAAAGAGTAAATAAAATTAAACGTTATACACTAAAAATTAAACTTTTTTTCCACACAAAAAATAGCATATTTTTTATAAAATAATAACAGGAATTGCAAAGGTTTTATTAATACTATTATAACACTACTATTGATGGTGGCCGCAATAAACTGGTTGGCAGAACGCTGGACTCACGTTCGAATCCAGCCGGCTGAAGACTCCTCGTGTAGTAAATGGTGACTGATGCGTGTTAAATCTGTCGTGTCACAAAGTCATTCTATTTTCCATAGCAAATTATACCTCTGGGGGTATTGAATTAGATAGATTGTTCTCTGGTTCAGGTCAAAATTACGATCCATGAATGAACGAATGAATGTATGAATGGGTCCGTCCTATAAACGGATGCGACGTATGGGTGTGGCACAAGTCAAATTCTTGGCCATAAATGACACCACTGTAAGACAAGAACAATCGCACTCCTTGCCTTAATGACCTACGATAACATCAAGAATAAAACGGAAATTAGATTAATGAGCTTACCGAGGGACAAGATACGGAATTACGTATGTAGTGTGCGTGATTACGAAGGCGCTTCTTTGGAGGGGGAACATTTTTAGTCCATTTTCTAAATTAACGTACATTAATTTTATAATTCTTTAATTTTAAAATCCCATTCTGGACTATTCATAAGACACGATTCCCAGTAGAACACCGAAATCAAACATCACTAACTACTGTCAGTGTGTGGGTGTATAACTTCTTTGATCAGGCTACGAAGGGACCGGGGGTGAGCGGTATCAGATCTCGTTAAATTCTTCTACCGTAAAGTGCTCGTCTTGCTCCACGCCGTTCGGGTTGCCAAAGCGGGTGAGGCATTCCCCTCCTCAGAACATCAAAACTGAGATGGCGTGTGTTCGGATCATCCTCAAGGATGTTTTCCTGACTGTCCCCAATAGCCCATTATGCAGCTCTAGTGTGACGTAAATAAAATACCGCCCTACCTATAACATTAAAATATAAATGAAAATGCTTATTAGCATTAATAATGTCCAAGATATTCGTGCAGTTTCACTGGATTATATATTTATAAACATAAGACGTACAAAGACGAGTAATACATGTAAAGATATCAATACTCACTGAATATCTAGAACTTACTGGTCACTACCATTATTCGATATGTTTACTTTTAGTTAGCCGGGACTTATCTTAATACTAAACCATTTCTGTCCATACGTTCAGCAGCATATATCTATCAGTATTCTCTACAACAGTAACGATCTATAGCATTGTTGGCATTGGGGTATGTAAACTTAGTCCATCACAAGTTAGCATTGGAAATGCATGAACTTAGTCCTTCATAGGTAAATGTTGTACCCCCAATGAGAGTAACACTGGAGGAAATATTTAACTGCGGTTGTGACGGATGTTACCGTCAATGACCAAAATCAAGAGAATGTCGACTTTCACCGGTGCTTCGTAGTCGCTTTGGTGAATGTCTGAAATATTTGTTATATCCGATTTGATATTAATTCATTCGTTGATACTATTATATTTATTCGATATTTCAATATCTGCTGAGGACAGATTAGAAGAAAAGTCTGTGTTTGGAGTACCGGTTGCATACTGGGCAGTGGCATTTGACCTTAAAAAAACATTGATGCAGGGCGTACCTGGCAAATGTATACCGGGCAGTGGAACTGAACCTTAAATAAACATTGATTCAGGGCATACCTTGCAAATTTATACCAGGAAGTGGCACTTCACTAGACCTAGTACATATTTCTAACATTTACCAAAGTGACTATGGGATTGTCGACATTCACCAGTGGAAGTCAACAACCACCCATTTCCGTCATTCACAGTATATACGATTGAATGTATATACGGAACTAGTTTACGAATGGCATGTGTGTCTGATGACCAAGAGGCTACACATTGAACATATGTAGTGTACCAGAAACTTGGTGAGATAGCGTATATTTCCATGCATCGTCCGCTTTTGTTCGCCGCATACTTTTCAAAAAACAGTCCTTTGAAACAGTATTAATCACTTGAGCTAACCTTGTACTTAATAAATAAAATCCTAACCTGACTGTTTATCTTCGCTTAGCTGCAGAAAAATTAAAGTTATCAAGAAAACTAAGATAATTGGAGGATTCATGATTACTAATGTCACAACTTCGGTTAAAACTGTATTTCTATTTAAGTTGTTTCAACAGCTATAAATAATACCACAACAATAACAACAATACAATCATAACTAAGGTTATTTAAGAACTCGAAGATAAAAAATAGTTTTTAAACAGAGATGTGTGTCTATTGTTGTATAAACAAAACAAATTGCTCTGATTACAATAAAAAAGAATTTGTAAGTGAAACTATGGATTTACATATTATAATTTTTAAAATGTAATTAAATTTGTAGTTAGATTATAAGGTTTTAAAATATCAAATATGTAAAAAAAGAAATAAATTGATTAAAAATCAAGAAAATAGATAATTAAATAAAGTAAACTCTTTATTTAGTTCATTAACTAAATGAATAAAACAAATTAATGCAAAACTTCTACGACAATTATAAAGTGTTACCTTTTGCAACCCTTCATTTATAACTGTTAAACATTCTCAAGTTTAAAAATGTTAGTGCAAAAAATTTCATTTATATATATATATATATAATAACGCAATATAGACAATAATTTGTGTCTTTTTTTTTCTAATGTCTTTTAATAATTTATTACATCAAGAATAAAGTTTTGAAAAGAGGTAGGAAATGCCTTAATGATCTCTCCTTTCGCCTTAAAGTGTTTGAAACATAATGCATAAGACTGCGTAATTAAGAGCATTGTATATCGCTGAAGGATTCCTTCAGGGTGAATTCTCTTTTAACCTCTTTTAATTTTCATGAGTAATTAAAAAAAAAAAATTTTAAAATATGAGTCAGAAAAGTAAGTGTAGATAACCCAAAAATAAATCCTTCAAGTTTCAAATACTTAATTTTTTTTTTTTTTAAATACAAAAATGAAAATAGATTAGAGCAGGATTACAATGTGGGGAAGTGATTCCACCATGATTTGTTTGCAGTTTGATATTTTGAACAAAAAATAATCTTAACGAAAGAAGTATATATTTTTTTGGTACATCAGAACTTATCTTTTTTTCATATTTCTAAAATCCAACAGAGGTGAAACCGAATTTGAAATGAAGGATTTCTTCCAAGATTCAAAGTTCTCAGATAAAGGGCTCTTCCGCCGTACAAGTTCTCAAAATTTACCATGAAAGATTTTTTCCTCGAAAGAATTCTCTGGATTTACTATGAAGGGTTTCTTCCGCCGTACAAAGTTCTCAGGAATTACCGTAAAAAATTTTTTCCGCTTCATAAAGTTCTCAGAATTTACCATGAAAGATTTCTTCCTCTGTACAAAGATCTCAGGATTTACTATGAATGTTTTCTTCCGCCGTACAAAGTATTCAGAATTTACCATGAAAGGCTTCTTCCACCGTACAAATTTCTCAGCAATTACCATTAAAATTTTCTTCCGCCGTACAAAGTTTTCAGAATTTACCATGAAAGGTTTCTTTCTCGGTGCAAAATTCTGAGAATTCAGGAGCAAGAATTATTTAAATCCAGATTCATGTTGGTAAGTGTCAAATGAAATTAATAAGTATGCGTAGTTTTTCGAGACACTGTTTACCACTTCTTAAGAGAAGACTGCTGTCATAATTAAACTAGTAAAAGCAGTTGCAGTCGTCAGTCAATAACGCAATGAAATACAAAACTGTACAGTGTAAAAAAAAAACACCCTGAATAACTTTTGATCTAATGATCGGATCTTCCCTTTCTAGCACTCAATCTTAATGATTTGAGCTGATGACCTCAAATATGCTAATTAATTCGTTCTGACGATATTTTAAGTTACGAAATCAGACACAAAAACATACTTTCTCTGAATAAGTATACCTTTATTTCGACGAATTATGATTTTTGACCCTCAAAATATGGGAGCAGCTGTAATTTGGGAAATGTAGAGAGAGTTTGTTTAGAAGATAGTTTGGTTCGAAGAGAGGTTTGCGCCCCTTAATGTTAATTTTACTTTTTGTCTATTTCGCTATATCTCGAGAACTTTTTAAGCGAATTTAAAAATTCATGCACACAAATTTAAAATTCGCTTATCCAAAGAAAATTTCATGCAAAAAAAAAATTTTTTTTAGTAATATTTTTTTAAATAACAGTAGAAAAAATTTTTATACGTAATATAGACAATTTTTTAAATTTTAAAGAATGCAATTTTACATGATAAAATATAAACTTTGACAATTTCACAGGAACTATTTGACCGATATAGCTCAAATTATGTAAAGTTACATTTCTTGAAATGATGTCGAAAATTGTACCTTGTATAAAAATTGTGCGTGTACACACACATATATATATATATATATATATATATATATATATACATACATACAGTCAAACCCCGCTATAGTGAACATGGTTTATACACATATAATATTATTTTTTGTGGATATAGTGAACCATAAGAAGACAGGAAATTGGTTATTATGAACTTTTTTCTGTCTTCGACTGATTTTTTTTTTCTTCATTTTTTGGTAATTTTGAAATTTCCACATGGAATACATATACCGATTTTTAAAACCATCTATTAAGTGTAATGTAGCCATAAGCATTTTTTGTTTGCTCCTTCTATCTCATTTCCCACCCCTAAATAAAGGCCATCCATAAATTTTTTGTACGCAAGACGAAGAGTCATAAAAAATAAAAGTTAACACATTTTTTGTTACTACATATTGCTTTTTTAATCATTTTTGTATTTCTTTTTATTGGTCATTTATTTAAATAATGTGTAATAAAAGGTAGCAGTTCGAAATGCAATGAACTCCCGGTTATAGTGAACCAAATTTTCGGTTCCTGGAAGATTCACTATAACGGGGTTTGACTGTATATATATATATATGCATGCGTAATTCATTTATCAAAACCAGAAAAATTTTGTTTGGTAAACAAAAAATAATTGCAGATTCGTTATTTTCCTCCAAAAATATGCAAGTGACGCAAATTTTTATCTAACAGACATTTTTCATATTTTGAAAGATAATTATAAAACAAAGACTTACCTCACTCTTGCACTAACACACTTGCTTTTGAAACCTACAATATGAAAAAAAAATTTTTTAGTTGATTGCAAAAATTCGTGTATGATTTTAAATTAACAAATATTTATTCACAAATATTTTATGTATAATACTTTATTTATAATATAAGTTAAAAAGATTTATATGAATATGAATTTTTTTTAACTCATTTTTTAAGTTTTCATTATTTATTAAGATTTATTATTTCTGCACGTTTTGGAATAACTTATTTTTATTAAAAAAATATGCTGTCTTTCTTCAAAAGAAATCGACAAGGACGGCTTTGATTTCTTTCATGAAATAACTTTTATGCCTTTCAGGCTATTTTGTTGACAACAGAATATATGGAAATCTGAATTGAGAACGTCAGGTAAATATCGTTGATTTCTTTTGCTGTTTGAGCGACATCTAATGAAAAAGGATGTTTTCATTTCTCCTTTGATCGAAGGTAGACATTTTGCTTGGATTTCAACATTTCGTCATTTGCTTACCATTTCTTTTCCACAGTTATTTGCTGATCATATTTATCTTCACTATCCTCGAATACAGTGCTGAGAATAAACAATTACAATATTCTAAAACCGGAAAGGAATATTGAAAACTTCCGGTGTATCCCTCCGCCTTTATTAGGTTTACGAAATGATGTGTAAACTGGCTTGATATCCTTAGGAAGTTTTATTGTTGAGTTCGCATTTGAGTTGACGCTCACGCTTTTCTATAGTATCAGAAAAAATGGACTCTTGGCTTTTGGAATAAAACTTATTGAATCCGTAACAAATGTTGTATGATGAGAATAATGTGTTCACTTCTTCGTAGAACGGACTTTTTTCTGATAAGTAGTTTGAGATAAGTGGGAACAGAAAAAGTATCGTGGTGAACATAAAGAAGGAAATAAACGTTCTATTCAAATTTTGAAGGGGGCTAAAACTCAAATTTTCGTGCATAAAAAATAAGTAAATAAAGTAAAAAATTAAAATAATAATTTCTGCTCTGGTTACGAAAGTATTAACCAGTTTTCGATGGAAAAAATAAGCAGTAAATTCATATAATTGGATAAATTCAATCACCTGTTTATAAAGGAGAAAATACCTTATTTTTTATTACTTTTTTAAATATTTCTGTGGTAATTTGAAATTTAGTAAGAGGAATTTAAATAAAAAGTAATGTAAGTATTTTCTTCCTTAAAAGATTTATTCTTAATTCGACAGCACATCAAAATAATTTTTTATCCTTTAAGTGTTCAGAAAAAATACAGCCTTCAGAAAAATACTTTTCGAATAAAACTTGTTGAATCTCTAGTAAATGTTGTATGCTAAGGTATGCTAAGAATAAGCAATGTGTCCACTTCTTCTTTGCGAAAGAATTAAGGTTTTTTGATAAGCAGCTTAAGATAAGTGACAACAGAAAAGTATCGTGATGAATATAGAGAAGGTGACAAACGTTTTATTCCAGTTTTTCTTTTGTGGTTCAAAATAACATGTTTGTTTTTTGTTTTCTTTTAAAAAACTGTAGAATTTTTTTAAAGAAGCACTTTGTTTTCTGTTCTAATCCTACTTAAGTACCAAATGTGCTTTAAAAAAATACTGTAGTAACGTAAGATAATGGCTGAGATACTATTAGCTCATATTTGATTAATTTAATGAACTTAATGTAAAAAGAATTAGTACTTCAACATGAACTTTATCACCTATTTATAAGAGAGAGAGAATGTTTGATTTATTGTATTAAATTATGTAAAAAAGGTATTGTTCGATACCTTTTTTACATAATTTTGTCGTATTTTGAAACAGATGTCTTTTTTTGAAACAGAACATTTTTACAGGAATTCCTGAACATTTAAATACCGGAAAATAAATTTAAATAAAAAGTAATCTTAGTCTTTTAATCTTTGAAAAATTTATTCTTAATTCCACAGCATCAAAATAAAACATCTTTTTAACTTTTAAGTGTTCAGAAAAATACAGTCTGGCTTTCGGAATAAAACTTGTTGAATCTGTAGTAAATGTTGTATGCTAAGAATAAAGAATGTGTCGGCTTCTGCTTCACAGAATGGAATTCTTTTGTGAAAGAATTAAGGTCTTCTGATAAGTAGCTTAAGATAAGTGGCAACAGAAAAGTATCGTGGTGAATATAAAGAAGGCGACGAACGTTCGATTCACGTTTTGTAAAAAAACATTTCTTCTGCTGGTTCAAACTCAAATGAGTTTTTTTTTTTTTTTTTTTTCCTTGAATTTTTATAAACAGAGAACACAACTTTTTCTTTTCGTTCTATACTAATCCTTTTTAAACAGATCGAGTATTTTCATAAAATGACTGGAAAAAAATACAGTTTAGTTTTTTAAAAAAAAATATGAAGAATTACGTTGCATTATTTTATTCTGGCTGAAGAACTTAAATATATTTATTTGCAAATAATTTGATAAACTAGATCGAAAAGAACGCAGCACATCAACGAACTAATTCACAGAGAGCTGGAAATTATTCTATTTCACTTTAGGCATTCATACTTCATATTTGTATATTTTTGAAGAAAAGGAAGTTTTCAATAAGCAATATCTAATCGATTCAATTTCTAAAGAATCATTTACTTAAGAATGATATGAGTTGGCGATGGTTCAGCTAAGTCAGCTAAACTTTCGTATCAAAAATAAATTAAAATTTTCACAACATTTTTAGTTTTTGCTTAATAAAATATCTAAAAAATGCAAAATTTAATTGAAATAAAACTGAAAATCAGTAAATGTCACATCGAATGATAAACTTAAACATTAAATTTGATTTAGCGGTATTGTCAGAATCAGTAATCAAAAATGAGCAAAATCCGGTAACGGTCCTGTGTTTCATAGAAGCTATTTTTTGAAGTGAAACTTCTTATGCGACTTCCAACAAGGTTGCGTTAAACGTTTAACGCTACCGTTGCCATGGAAACTAGATTTCTCTTTACGTTCGTTGAGCGCACGAGGTAAGAGAAAAACATAGTAGGTAATATTGGCGTTAAAGAAAACAAAGCGATATTTTTTTTAAATTCGCTAAAAATACCTTACTGAAATTTAGAACATTTAGAAATAAGCTGATTTCTTATTATAATTTTTTTTTAAATATATTTTATTATTAATATTTTTTAACTAAGCGAAAAAAATTTTAAATGAAACAAAGTATTGTATTTAAAAAAGTTAATAAGTATATTTTTTTATTAAATACAATTAAAAAAATACTTTGAGGCACATAGATACTCTGCTTTAGATACTTATTTTTCTATGTTTTTTTTTTTATTTTTGCCGGTTATTATTTTATAAGTGAAACTTCTAATGCGACTTCCAACAAGGTTGCGTAAACGTTTAACGCTACCATGGAGGGGGTATGAAAGCACTGTTGCGTTAAACGTTCAACGCTCCTGGGGAGGGGCAATAGAAAGAGATAGAGCGAGAGAATGCGTGGCACTCGAACGCATGCGCGTAGAAAATGATAATTAAAAGATGCGATCAATTGTGAATTGTAAGCAATGTTAATAAAGTTTGTCTTAAAGAAACAATATGATTTCCCTAAAAATCAATTTCTACCCCTTCCTATTTTCATTTCCACATTATGAAGTTTCACTTCTTCCGCGCGGAGTGACTCCACGCACTATTCTTTTTTTTTTTTTTTTTTTTTTCCCATTACGGTGCACATGACTTTTTTCATATGCAATTAACGTGGAAAGGTGAATGGGGATTTTTTTAATAACTATCCCTACACGCCTTCATTGGCTGCGATAGTACAGGCAAGGCAAAATAACAATTTTCAAGGTTTTCCTGAAGGCTGTTTTCAAAGGCTCGGTCGTAATACGAAATGATGCTTTTTATATGATATAATAATATGGTATTTTTATAAGTGCAGTGAGTTTGGAACAGTACTCGTGACTGTCGGGACAAGTTTAGCCTATCTGAAGCCAGCGCTTATTCTGAAATTGCGCAAAACGTCCATATAGAGAAAAGCCACAGTTTTGCAGAAATGAAAACCATTTGTGTTTCAATTTTTTAATATTTTAAATTTACTCTAATGCTACATTGCCTGGACTCATTAAAGTTTGCAAAAACTGAGAATAAGGCAGTGGTTTTGATAATTTTCATCTAGATGGAAAAATGTCAAATTGGCGATTTTATTAATAATGTTTAAAATATTTAAGTTATTTGTCTGTTCTAAAGCCCAGATAATTATTCATAGCAAGATTATATATATATAGCTTAAAATCATCGCATTGCTGCTAGCGTAAGGCAATTAAACTATGGCTTTTTTATTTTCCTTGGTGACACAGCTTCGAAAAACAGTGTTAAGATCCCCAGCTTTCAAAGGAAATCGACGTGGGATCCGGTTTCTGAATCAGGAACTAAACTTATAAGGACATCTATATAAGGGAAACAACAAAGCTTTTTCTTAACCTAACTTGTTTACATGCACTCTCAGAAATAAAACCATTGCTTTTGACGGTTCAGCAATCCTTCAGCTGTATTTCGTTAATTTTGAAAATCATTTCGTCCCGATATCATATGATTTGTGACGAAACGCGAACTCACAAATTTACGATGAAAATATTTCCTCAACTCAGAACCTCATCGCAGTGCATTGTGGGAAGATTGTTAACTAAAATACCGAAACTAGAATAAAGACTAGACGATCGAAACTATAATGACGAAATATTTCTCTACTTTTGAGGAAATACGTTTCCTCGCAGAAGTGACGATTGTTATTTCATCACTTTGACGATATGTTTGCTCTAAGTATATTCCAGGAAATGGTTTCGTCAAAAACGAAACAAATTTCGTAAAATATGAGTATCCATTTTTACAGTGCTCTTTTTGGAAAGCTATAATGAACTCTTCAGTGATATGTGCGAACTACAAGGGCCACGCTTGTGCGAATTGTAGATAGCAGAGCTTTTACAGAACTTCGAGAAATGCTGATGGGTTGAGTTGTACACTTTTCTGAAGTTCTAACTACGTGGTATATACTGCAAAGTAATCAACCCATACCTCATTTCAGTTTTGATTAAAATGTAGCGAATCTAGGACACGCGCAAATGCATTGAATTCACCTAAGCTGATTTCTTTGATGGGGACATCGTAGGATTTCGATAGTTTTTGTATGATTCTTGATAGTCTGAAATATTTTGATGCTACATCTACAATCATACTGCATCCACACCGACCACAGTGTTGACGTAAAATATCCTCAGTGGTAGATAGATCATGTGGGTTAGAATCACGTTGCTGTCTGGCTGACCATGAGAGGTTTTCGTGATTTTCCTCTCCACGTAACGCAAGTGAGGGTTAGTCCCATCAAATAGTCCTCCGCAATGGCTAGTTTCTAAATGCTTGATCCAGGCGTTTCCTAGTTCTCTGAGTTTGGGATCAAAATTATAGGTTACGTTGTTGCACATTAGTAGTCGTAGACAGTACATATCAAAATTTGCTTCACTTATTGTTCTTTTTGCTACATTTGTTGTTTAATTTTTTTTTAAATTGACTAATGTGATGCATATTATTGTCATCTGTATTGCGCAATTGTGCTTTGTAATTGTAGTGCAGTTATGAATTTTGTAATTTATTGGCTTATGTGTTGTGTATTATGCGAGCTAGGCTGTAGTCTAGACGTGGACTATACGGTTAAGGGTTTTGCAAACCTAGGTACGTGTCCACGTCTGGAAGAAAAGAATAAAGAAAAGTAGTCGTAGACTCAGATTTGAGTCGGCTGTTCAACGCCATTTATAAAATAGAATAAAACTATACAAGAATAAATCGTAATTGAGCAGTGGTGGAGCAAGGGATAGAACGTTCGTTTTCCAATAAGGTTAACTGGGTTAGAATGCTTGCGATAACTGGTCGATTTGAATTCCGAAACCCGGCTAGAACCCACCACAGTGCTCACGTAAAGTATCTTCAATTTTAGAAAAATCATGGGGAAAAGTCTCCTTGTCTTTAGGCTCACCGTGGGAGGCTTTCGTGCTTTTCCTATCCATGTAACGCAAGTTCAGGTTAGATCCACCAAAAAGTCTTCCACGAAAGCAAATTTCTCCCAATACTTGATCCAGAAGTTCCCTTGTCTTCTGGTTTCAAAATTGGCTACGAAGGTTCAGAAATTGGTTCAAATTGGCTGGGCTCCGAAGTTGAACTTTACTAGTCATAAACCCAAAAAATTGGGTCGGCTGTACAACGACCGTTATAAAATAAAATACATCCTAACCTACAATATCCATCAGGTTGTAGTAGCTTTTGGTGGTTCATCGAGCTTCCATCATTTCAAAATGAAAATGTAGCTTTAGTGCAACGATGGTACATACCATAAAGTAATTTTTAGTTTTCATGGGCCAATAAAACCATCATATTATTGTGGAATATGTGGTTGAAGCATTATGATGGTCAAACGTTAAGTTTCTTATTGTTCAACGAACAACAAACTGAGCCGCGATGGCTCAGGGGATAGAGCATTCGCTTTCCAATGAGGCGAACCGGGTTCAGATCTCAGTCGATACGAATTCCGCATCCGGCTTGCACCGACCTCAGTGCTGACGTGAAATATCCTCAGTGATAGACGAATCATGGGTTAAAGTCCCCTTGCTTTCAGGCTAACCGTGGGAGGTTTTCATGGTCTCCCTCTTCATGTAACGCAAATGCGGGTTAGCTCAATCTAAAAGTCCTCAACGAAGGCAAAATTTCTCCCCATACTCGATCCAGGAGTTCCCTTGTCTTCTGGATTGGGTTCAAAATTACAAGGCTACGGAATTGAACATTAGTAGTCGTAAACCTAAAATTGGGTCGGCTGTTCAACGACTGATATATATATATATATATATATATATATATATATATATATGCACTCAAGAGCCAAAACATTATAACCACCCTTACATTTTGCAATGAACTCTCCTGGATGACGTGAAAAGCACGTGATCAGGTGGAAGTGGTATTTAGCTGTTGCTGGAGAGTTTGAAGAATCATTCCTTCACTTACTTCTGTGTGTGATGTGAAAGGCTGCGGATCTAAGTGACTTTAATAGAGGGCAGATTGTAATGACTCAAAGGCTCGGAACAATTATTTCCGAAACTGCACGACTGGTGGGTTGTTCGCGATCTACAGTTGTTAGTACTTATGCAAAGTGGATGAATGGCTACGCAGTAAACGTCCCACTCGTGTGCCTTTCCTGACCAAGCGTCATCGCCAACTACGCCTGCGCTGGACCCGGGAACATCGCGACTGGTCCATGGATCAGTGGGAGAGAGTTGCCTGGTCAGATGAATCACGGTTTGTCATTCATCACGCCGGTGTCCGTGTCAGGATACACCGTCTCCCAAGCGAACAGTTGCTCCCTCAATGTACAGTAGGTCATACACAGGCCGGTCGTGGCGGCATTATGCTTTGGGGGACGTTCTCTTGGGCGTCTCTGGGACCCGTGGTTGTGATAAAGCAGACCATGAATGCTAAAGGGTATCTGAACATCATTGCGGACCAGTTGCACCCTTACATGACCTCTGTTTTTCCAGCTGGAAATAGAATTTTCCAACAGGACAACGCCCTGTGTCTCAAGGCTAAAATTGTGTTGGAGTGGTTCCAGGAAGATGATGCTGAATTCCAGTTAATGTCCTGGCCGCCTAACTCACCGGATCTCAATCCGATAGAACACATTTGGGATGTCATGGAACGGCAGCTCAGAGTTCAAAAACCACTAAGTCGCAATATCTCGGATTTGCGTGACCGTTGCTTAAAAATCTGGTACAATCTGTCTCCGGCCATCTATCAAGGACTTGCGGCATCCATGCCAAGGCGGCTTGCAGCTGTGCTGCGGGCTAAAGGTGGGCCAACTCGTTATTAAGAGGTGGTCATAATGTTTTGGCTTTTGAGTGCATATGTTACGGCCAAAGCCCGAAGTCGGTCCCAATTCGCGATCTGGCCGGCCAGATCGCGAATTGGCCAAGGACGCTGTAAATTAACTGGCCAAAGTCCGAAATTTTTCTTGATTTCGGGAATGGGCCGAGGATGGCTGGCCAAAGTCCGAAATTGTTCTGGATTTCGGGAATTCGTCGCCCAAATCGCGAATTGGCATGGGAAGATCAGCCAAAGTTGGAAGAAAAAAAATCATTATACCGGGCAAAACCGGACAAATGTATACCGGGCAGTGACACTTGACCTTAAAAAAACATCAGTGTAGGATATACCGGGCAAATGTATACCGGGCAGTGACACTTGACCTTAAAAAAACATCAGTGTAGGATATACCGGGCAGTGGCACTTAACAAGACCTAGTATGATTAGACCTTTAGTGTATGTATGACTAGACAATTAAATAGACAATTTAATAATTATTATTAAATTACTGATTATTTAATAGACAATTTAAAAGCTTCTATTTTTTATATTTTTAAATTTGAAGATTTATAAGAATTGTTTATATAATTATAGAAGGTCGCCAAAGTAAAATATTCACTGATCGTTTCAAATATTTCGGAATTTGGCCAGCCATCCTCGGCTACCTCGCGATCTGGCCGGCCAACTCCCGAAATAAAGAAAATTTCGGACTTTGGCCGGACTTCGGGCTGTGGCCGTAACATATATACTATCAAAGTATGATGATAATAGAATTATTTTTACAATTAGGATGGTCAATCAAAAAGTTATGTTTATTATGTTGAACCTACAATCATTTCATGATAGAAAATATTTCAGTATTATAATGATCAACTAACAAAATAAGTTTGGTATTGGTAACTCTATAGCAACCATTACGTCACGATAGGATGTAAATGATACAATAGTTACTTTTTTAATGATAGTTCAAAAGTAAAGTTTAAATTAAACATAAACATTTTTACTAGCTTTATGAAAAAGTTATTAGTTTTTAAAAGTTTACAATTTAACGTTTATTGATAAAATTCACCAAATTATAACACACATAGTTTTGACAATAGTTTTAAGAAAAAAAACATTTTATAGTAAAGTTTGAAAACTAAATACAATATGTCAATATGTAAGGTTTCTGCGTGACGAGTTTATTACAAAAAAACAGTAACTTCTTCGAAAACTATATCCAGAACAAGTTGTAATCCATTGGTATCTCAATGACTTTGAAAAGGATGAAAAGATATCAATCTATCGGCTGGATAAAACTTTCAAGAAAGGTGATATTTTTGAAGGGATGAAAGGAAAACATGAGGCATAAAAAATCATATCCATAATCTGAAGGAAAAAAATCTTTGAACCTTAGTTTTACTTTATGCAGTGCCAAAAATTACCAGTAAAGATAATTTTTCTTTAAAAGAAATTATTTCAGTATGTTTACATTAAAAAAATTTAAATTTACCTCCCTCTTTGAACTACGCTATATCTTGTTTCCATAGCAGCAAACGGCCTTAGACTTTGTAGCGAGGGAGTTTTTTCTGTAGTCAAACTATGCTCTAAATAAAGTTTACGGTTGAATATAATAAGAGCTTCTTTTACTCCTTACCTGATAAATAAAATACGCCGTACTTTCAGTTGTAATTCATTTACGTCGCACTAGAGCTGCACAATGGGCTATTGGCGACGGTCTGGGAAACATCCCTGAGGAAGATCCGAAGACATGCCATAACAATTTTGATCTTCTGCAGAGGGGATGGCACCCCCGCTTCGGTAGCCCGATGCGAAGTCGAGCACTTTACGGTAGAATAGTTTAACGAGGACCAAGCGCCTTACTTTCAGCCTTTGATTAGAAGTGAGAGCTTTTGGATCGAATGCTTCATATTCTTATATTCAAATTAAGAATGTCTAGAACTCACTCGTGGGGCCAATGCTGGCAGGGACCGATCAAGACAAATTCAGGCCCAAGACCCACAAAATTTACCGGGCTCCTAACAAAATATTTTGAAATTATATTTCTGAAGAGTAGTCCTAACGATGAAAAGAATCTATTGAACTGCATGATTCAAGAGAAACATTCTAAAAAATTTTTAAAGCAGACAATTGAAGATTATTTTTCTAAGATAAAGTTTACGCATCTAAATATTAAAGCAAAAGATAAGATATTGTGTGAAAATAAAAATAGTTTGGTGACCATAAACAAGTGAAATCAGTGATTTTTGCTAAAAGTCACTGATTAGCTGAATTATTTTAAAGATTGTAGCCTTCCATATACAGCTTTACATATTTGTTAAGAATAAGCTTTTAGTTGTTGACACTAATCATTTATAAGAGACTTTGCGAATATGCATTCTCGTTGCATTTGCTTAAGCCATTGGAGTAAAAATTGCAACAATTAAGCTGTTCTTTCGAATTTGATGAGTGCAATGTTTACACGAGTTTGGTTTATCACAATATAAAGAAAATTTTAGATAAAAAAAATGCCTTTTTCGAGAAAAACTGTTTCTTTCAGTATTTAAAAAAAGGAATATTGTGGTCTTTTAACTACTTTTTGAGGCCCCCCAGAAAGTGTGGGCCCTAGGCCCGTGCCTATTGGGCCTAGGCGATAATCAGGCCCTATGCTGGTGCAGAATCTGAAAAATTATTAGCCACTAAATTGCGACTTATAATATAAATGTAATATACTAGATTAATTTAAGAATTCAGTGAAGGCAGATGTAATCCTAATGTACCAAAATAAATTTTTGTTATTGTTTGAAACGAGAGAGATCATCTTTGAATTTTACAACTGGCTCTGCTAAGCGTTTACGCAAATCAACGCTTGCCGCCTACATAAGGAATTGGTTTCGGGCCGCGAGCCCCGCAATATAAAAGCCTTGACAGTTCTATTTAGATAAAGGAAACATACCACCAAATAATTTTTTATTTTTTTTTATTTATTGCAATTTAGAGTTTTGATAATTGTATTTTTTATTTTTGTTTTATAGGAGTAAACACGCCAACGCGATACGCAACAGAGATTTGTTCCGACGTGAATAAAATAAAAGTCAAACGAGCTTAACTGCGATTAAATCGTTGTTTATCTTCTTTCCTAAGCTACAATTTAATTTTTGTGATACCCCTGAAACAGGTAATTGAAATCACGTGGAAACAAAAGTAAAAAGTGCAAGCGTCGATATCTGTAAGCAAAAGATAATTTACAATAACTCACCGAGATTAAAAAATTAAATAGCTAAGTATAAAAAAAAAAAGAAAATAATTCTTTCAAAAGCATCTGACCCACATTTATCAACACCCACAACTTAACATTCATGTTCACAGTTCTCATGAAATCAGAATTTCATATGAACGAAACAAGATTATAGCGCAGTGAAACCAAATTTCTTTTCGATTATGAAAATAAAAAATTAAATAAACCAAAAAAGCACTATTTTGAATAAAATAAGGTAAATAAAAATAATAAAAAAATTTCTGTGAGGTATCAAGTGACAAAAAGAAATTAAATTTTTTTGAACATATGATTCAACTGAAAAAAAAAATTTTAAAAAAAAAGGAAAAAAAACATATTTTTATTAATTAATTTCGAATTTAATTTCAAATTATTCTATAGAAATAAATTTCAAGTTGTGTCAAACGAAAAAAATTTAAAACACACTAAATTGAAGGAAACATTCAATAAGTTAAAAGAATTTTATTTACCTAATGGAATTAAAATATCAACAATATTTACATGGAGACAGTATTCAAATGCATAGTATAAAATAGTTAAAAAACTTTAACACACAATAAGTAAAATTCTGGACAGATATTTCGAAGATCAAAACAATACCTATACGTATTTCACCATACAATTATTAAGTATTATATAGTAATATGGAAGAGCTTCAGAGCGACAATTGCAAGCTAATATTCTTTTGAATTTTTAAGAATAAATTGGTATAAAAAAAAAATCGTTTGAGTTTCTACTTAGTGTTCTAAAAGTTAATAGTAAACCCTCGAGTGCCCCGACCTCACCCCCACCCCATTAGTTAACAGGCACTAAACCTCATACAGGGCTGTTTACATTCAGCATTCATGTCTAGTAAAAATTTCATTTAAAAAAAAAAATCCTATTAGATAAGGAATGGAAATGTATTTAAAGCTTGGAATATAAATACCTATTATTTGCTTGGTCTCCCAATTCTGAAAAGTTAACTATCTTATATAAACTCTCTTTTTTTATTAATAGATTTTAAAATAAAATAAATTTTTAAGAGTTTTTTTTTTTGTTTTTTTTTAACTTTTGATATAAAATTTACAATTAAATAAAAACTAAAATGAATGTGTTCTAAATTTCAAATCTTGAACATCTTTTTAAAGTGCAAATATTTCATAATTGCTCACAATTTTGTTTTCTTAACAGGGTTGGCCTTTCATACAGAAAAATATTGGACGAAATAGAAGAAATTAAAAACAACCAATATACTAATTGTTTAGCGATAAGTTGATGAGAATAGCTTAATATAGTACTAATACAGTACCAGAAAGTTATTGCTATTTCAATATTATTATTATTATTTGTAGTTTCATGCAGAACTTCAAAATCTATCCTATTACTTAAAAGTCTCTTAAAATACTATTCATTTTTAATAAAATAAGATCATAAAAGTTATTTATAATTATTAATTCAATATATGATTTTTAGTAGTGCATATGTAAAGTATGTGATTTGTTAATTGAGTCATATTAATAAAATTTGATTTTTTTTTTTAACTGTTCTTAATTATAAAATTAGGTTTTACTGTGTACTTACTATAACATAAAACATTGAAAAACAACATTTAATTTAATTTATTAAGAAATGTATTTATTTCCAATTGTTGCTTTTAAGTTTCACTTATTTAAAAATTATATATTAAATAGCTTGATGTAATAAATCATACATTAGACTAGATTGTAATTATAAACTGTTTTAATATTTGAAATTTCATTTTGAAAAAGTTTCTTCTGGGAAAGTTTTTTTTTTATTTATTTATATATATATATATATTTTTTTTTTCAGTTTTTTCCATTGTGGAAGAAACCTGACATCTTTGCTTAACAACTGCACTGGGAGGTTCATGTGCAGGTGAACAATGAGATTTATACATTACCATCATTTAACAGAACAAAAAATAACATATAAAATAATGATATTCATATAATAAATTAAGAATGTAACAGTAATTTTCGAGGTATGAGCCTTATTACAAAAACTAAAATAAATTCTCCAACATTATAGACTTAACAGCAACAAGAATAAAATATAAAAAACTTATTTTAAATATGCTTTCTTGTTTAAGAAGAAATAAAAACTTCACAGAAAGGTTATATTAAGTGTCATTTAAAACAATGTAAACAGGATTCACAAATCCTGAGTAAAGTGGATAAAAAAAATGGAATGATTAATCAGTCAAGAACTACTATTTTTGTAACTTAAAATAAACAATGAGATCTGGTGATATATGATATTTGTTGATATGTAAATAATGGAGATTTTTTAATTCTTACGTACAAGTTAGCAGCTATGCAAACACAATAGTCACTTAATTCCTTTAGATATGAAAAAAAAAACGTTCTTTATTTGCCAACTACCTTTTCAAATTTCAAAAAAATTCAAAATTATATTTAAACTATTGATAACCCCAATCTTTAATCACCATTACTGATATTTATATTAAATATCATGAAATCTAGGAAAAACCTGTCTGAAAACTTTATGTTTTAGTGGAAGAATTAAAAACATTTTATAACCATTGTTTAACAGCCAACAGAATTTAGGGTTTACGACTACTAATGTTCAATTCCGCAGACTTGTAATTTTGAACCCAATCCAGAAGACAAGGGAACTTCTGAATCAAGTATTGAGAGAAATTTGCCATAGTGAAACTTTTTGATGGAACTAACCTGCATTTGCATTGTGTGGAGGGGAAAACTACGGATAGCCTGACAGCAAGAGAACTCTAACCAATGATCCGTCTACCACTGAAGACATTTTATGTCAGCACTGTGGTCAGTGCAAGCCAGGTGCGGAATTCATATCGTTTAATCGTCTCTGGGATTAAAACCCGGTTCACCACATTGGAAGGTGAACACTCTATCCCCTGAGCATTCACAGCTCAAGTAAAAACATTGGCAACATTTTGGAATGCACATCAATTACTTATTTTTCACATCTAAAATATTGGGATAACCTTTTTTTTCCCTTCTTATTTTTACACTTACGTGTTTCAACACAATAACATATATAAGTATATATTTTTTTATAATAAGTGCATTAAAGAAGTAAAAAAACAACTAAACAATTCAAACCAGAAAATGGATGCTTAAAAAAGTAGAAAATGAAAAGACACATAATTAAAACAAATCAAATTGTATCAATATTATGAAACTACTTAAATTTGGATTTCATAATGGTTTGATTTTTTAAAAAAAGTAATCTTCAATTAAACTCTAAAATTTAAAAAAAAATCGATATTAAAACAAGTTTAAAAATGTTAAAAAAGGAGACTATTTTTAATTACAAATTTAAATACTACTTTAACACAAATGAAAAACAATATAAAAAGATCTTAATCGTTTTAGAGTATATTTAAAATCAAACAAATTTAGATATTCCATATAATTTTTTTTAATCTGGCCTATTAAAAATTTTATTTTAATATTGAAGTGTTATTTAAAGTGCAATTAAAATAACCCCTCACCAGTTAATAAATAAAACCACACAACACATATATTACAATTGCAACATGGTATCAGCAATAAAGTAATTAAGTACAGAGTACTTTTTTAGTCCAGAAAAAAAATATCAAAGAATAAAACTAATTACAAAAATAATATAAAAATTTTCAAAATATTTCTTTAAGTTGTTAGTTTTGAATAAAATTTAAATAGTTAATATTTTATACAAATTAAAAGATAATACACAGTAGTGTCTTTTCTAAAAAAAATTACTATAAATACTTAATATCAAATATACAAGAAATATAAAAAACATCAAAATAATAATTTATCGAAAAATACATATCTTACAACTAGCAGAATTTACAAATATGTAAAGTATAAAATTGAGTGCTTAAAAAAATACCAAACCATAAAATAGAAAATATTAAAAATAATATCCAAAATTCAGATATGTTGATTATTTTAAAACAAACAACAAAACATTCAGTTCAAGATATCTATCTTGATTTACTCACATATCACAAAATCGTAATAGAAAAAAACAACCTAAATAAACAATTTCAAAAATAATTAATGAAATGAAATTGACCAGAATAAAAAGTTTTCACACACAATTATAAACATAAGGTACAATGAGATTCTGGTAGTCCTTCTCACATTATATTTATAGTACAATATCTATGTTTAATTTCATTTTGAACAATAGTTGTTTCAGGACTATCAAATCTTCAATTGAAATATAAAAGGTCCCAGGCCACGTAGAAATATATATAATAAAAATATAGTTTGAGCTCCTTTCCTATAAATGGTGTTGCACAACCAAATCTTTAAATAAGAAAAAAAGAAATGCCTTATTTAAATGTTATTGTAAAAAGTATAGTTTTTTGTGCATAATAACATCACACATTTTAGATTAAAATAATTCATATAAAATTAGGGAAACAACTCTTTGTGACACATTAAACTTATAGTTGAAATAAATGACTTGTAATAATTTAAAACTTTATTTTTAGTCATAAGTCAATTTATAGTTATACTCTGTGAAACACTTTTAAATTCTTGGCATCATGACATCAAGGATTGTTGAAATAAAGAAAAAAATTAAATTTGATAAATTAAAGTTAATTTGTGCATTTTTCATAATTTTTTACAGTTCAAAAATAATTTTTACTGATATAAAGAATGAAACTTTTTAACCTAAATATTATAACCGATATCATATCAATTTGAAACATTTCACTATTTCTTAGAATCAATTAGGAAGATTTCATATTCATTACTTAAATAAACCAAAATAATAACACAAGCAGAACAGAGTTAAAATTAAATACATATTAACACATAATAAGTTCTTGTTTAAAAAATTCAACAGTATTAATATATCTTCTTTACATCAAGCCATAAAATCTAGTTAAAGAATATTCATTCCGCAGAACATTTATTTTATTGCTTTAAAGATTTGCATAGATATTTATAGAATAAACCAAATGTAAACTCTCAGCCAAATGTCAACAGTAGAGCTTAAACACATTTGAAGAACATTCAGATTTGTTGGATTAAAAATAAGTTATCATCATCAGCAGGTATAGAACATTTATTTAAAAGCTTATTTCCATTTTAAGTGATTTATTTTTATATGATGCTTTGAAAACAGCTTTCTGATGTTTTTTATACATTTGTAAGTCACTTGTCTCGAATTCGTTACACTGGGTGTTTCACTAACAGAACGACAACTTTCTAGGGAAGACAGGGAAAATTATTAAGAATTTGCATTGCCGGCCATGATCGGAAACGTCACGATGGGGCGATTCCCCATTATGAGCTGTTTTAATGTGCGCCTTTGAGCAGGTTATCTTAATTTATTTTAATTTCCTGTTCATTTTAGGCTTTTTAATAATTGTCAAAAGTTGCATTCAAATAGGCTCATAAATAGATGTTTAATCATAGTTGAATGATTTGGCGACTCACTTGACGAATCTTGCCAAATCATTCAACTAAGATAAAACATTTATTTCTGAGCCTCTATTTTTGACAGTGCTTCTTAGAAAACAAAAAATTAAGATTAAAAAGATAAAAGTACTTGTTTGAAGGCACACGCAGAAACAGTTCAGCACTACTAACAGTGTACAATGCCATTTCCATTATTGGGTGCTTATGCAATTCTTGATCCTTACGATTTTCCCTACATCCCCTAGAAGTTTGTCGGTATGGTAGTAAAACACTCTGCTGCTATTTTCAAATTGATATACAACTTAACAAATTCTTCCACTAAACTCTGAATCAAAAAACAATAGTAGTAACATAAGAACGTTTGAAAAAAGAATTAGTTAGTTAAAGAGCATTTAGATAAAAAAAAAAAAAGTTATGGTCAGTTACTAGTTTAGAACACTAATTCATCTTCATAAGTTTCTAAATAAAATCATTTTCAATGGAAATATGTTTTTAAACATTTTAAAGTCGCTATCCTCAATTCTACTTAATACATAACTTAACATGTTCTTCCACTAAGTTCCAGATTTTATGTACAGAATATGCATAATATTTAACATAGGTTTAGAAAGGTTGCATTCCAGTAAAACAACAAATAAACAAAATCTTTCAAACAGCATTAACATGTAAAGGTTTAAGGCTCTTTTCCCTCATGTTAAAGAAAAGGCAATTTCTACACTCACATTTTCCGTAAGAAATAGTTTTTTTCTTTTTTATTTCATTAAAGTGTTGCAAGCAAAACGTACGCTTTATACATTATGTAATCTGTTACAGCATGTATCTTATAACAGAGGTTTTAAAGTAGATGATGCATGCTTATAGAAGGATTTCAATTCCTGTGGAAATTGAGAAATAGGAACACAATTTTTTGTGCAAAAGCTTGGAGACATTAAACTTCTGATTTTGAGTGGATTAAGTATTGGTATACACTAATATATAATTGATAACATTTAACCAGATTTCAAATAGAAAATGTGAACATAAAAATTAAATTACTACAAAACAATCACATAACACTAGACTTAAAACAGCAATATTAACAGAAGTCTGAAATAAATTTTTTATTAATGACCTTTTGCTACATAATCACATATTTCCTGATTAATCCTTTGCTTACAGTGTTTAACACGGTAAAAATTATCACTCGGATCCACCGTAAGCAATAGGTTAATCACACAACAACAAAAAACTAATTGAATGAAAGTAACATTTGAAATTGGCAGAGAGGTTTTTAAAAATAATTTTATAACAGTCCAGCTTTTCATATCAGGATTTAAATATATTTTATAAGAATCAACCATTACAAAATATTGAAGAAAGCAGGGAGGATGAAAATTTTTAACACGCATAACACAGCAACCTGGTTTGAATTTTGTTTTCATGTATCACAAACAATAATTTAAATTCTTTCTTTCAAATTTAACTTCAAAGCTAGTCTGATTTGATTTAATAAACCTTAAGTCTTTTATAATCTCAGTCTCACTCTCCCCTTGAATCTCGCATTAAAAAAAAAACCACAATCTTAATATGATATTACACTTTTGCTAAGTCAACATGAATAAACATTCGCATTGATAACAAATCATTAGCACCACTCATTCAAAGACCCTATTATTAATATTTAACCCAACAACTCATCTCTTAATCGATATATTTTGCTGCTGCAATATACTTTGCTCTTTTTTCTTCATTGGCACTGCAGATGAATCTGCATACACTAAGTTCTCAGATAGCTCCATAGACGCAGGTAGGCTAGACGTTGGTTGGATAGATGCGCTATCTTCATTACCAGATTTAAATTTTGACTTCATGGTATCACTAGTGTGCTTCTTCATTCGCGCTTGGACGATAGATAAATGTCTGTGCAGATATTCTTCTTTTGGTGCTAAGGATATGGCCTTTAGGAGACAAGCCTCTGCATATTGCAAGAAGCCCCTTTCTACATAAACAACGCACAAGTTGTGAATTGCTTGAATGTTTGTAGGTTCCAATACCAATATTTTTTCATAGCACTAGAACAAAAGAATGAAGTAAATATTAGCAATAAATTAAATGAAATTCATGATTTTTTTCTTTAAAAAAAATTTTTTTCATCAGATTTTTTTTTACTTATGGAAATTTATTTACAAATTTTTAGGTTTTATTATTAACATTGCACTTGAGCTACTCTTAGACTTAGAGGGTGGACAGCTCTGAGGAACAAGGCACATCGACCAGCGGTCTATTGTACCCAGACCCTACATCATGACTAGTGGATAAGCTTTATAGCTGAAACAAAGTTCAGCGAATACCTGACAGGAATATCCTGTAGTTCCCAGGCCCTAACACAATGTTGTCTCTGATGCTCAAATATTTGAGCACAACAGACCTCACACTCACACTCTTAATCGATATATTTTGCTGCTGCAATATACTTTGCTCATGAAATCAAAATGATAACCACAACAATGAAGATCAGGTGTACTACCCATAATCTAGAGGTGTCTCCTAATGGTGCAGTGACCAGATAGAAGACCAAAGAACTTCCTCAAGCTATTCTTGTTAAACTTAACAAGCTCTTTTTGACCTACACCAGAGCAGTCACAATTTAACTTCTTAGCCGTTCAAGTTGAACCATTGCTCATGGGCAATTTTCCCATAGAACTTGAGCTACTCAAATGGGCCATTAGCAACAGTCAACTATTTATTCCTAATGATAAGAAGACAATATTTATGCTTGCATTACCACAATTTAGAACGAAGAGCAGATGGTGATAGCTCACTATTGCATCACGCATCCAAAGTGTTCTCAAGCACCCAACATTGGGTGGGGTCTTTAGCGGCTCTGAAACTATTGGGAAAATCAGATTACACTTTAATGGGTAGTCTTTGTCTCAATAAACTTAATAAACAGTAGCTTTGAGAACATTAAGGCACTAAATTTTAAATTTAAAGCTCAATGAAATAACTTATACAAAAATTATGTTCCAAAATATAAGTGAGTGACCTCATAAATAGGGAATTAGCAATTATAAAATTTTTCAGGAGTTAACATAGAAAACAGAAGTATAAAATAACTTCAGGTTAATCTTAAATAATAATAAGATTAATCTTAATAATCTGTTATTCAACACAAGATGAAGAATGGCTTTGTAGGCATTAATTTTGTTACCTCTAAGTACACTGCCTGTCTAAAATGATCATGTAAAAGAGCAGAGACAGATTTCAACCATGTGTTGCACATATGATTTGAAATTAAAGTGATCATTATAAGTTATAAATCATGCAATTAGTTAGTATTAAAAATGAAGATGAAGAATGGCTTTGTAGGCATTAATTTTGTTACCTCTAAGTACACTGCCTGTCTAAAATGATCATGTAAAAGAGCAGAGACAGATTTCAACCATGTGTTGCACATATGATTTGAAATTAAAGTGATCATTATAAGTTATAAATCATGCAATTAGTTAGTATTAAAAATGTCCTTCACACATTCATATTTATAAATGATTTAATCATTTAGAATTTAAATTATATGCTTTAATGCAGTCAAATAACTTAAATCTAAATAACTGATTACTGTTGCTGACGATTCTAAGACTGGTTATTTTCCAGGTATAATATAGGAATTTTCCAGGTTTTCAAAAAAAATTTCAACTTTCCCTTATTTTTGGAGCTAAAATAAAATTCCCTGACAATTCCAGATTTTCCCTGTTCCCTGACCAGTGAGAACCCTGTACGAATGAAACCTTTAATAAATGTCACAACGGATAAAATTTCTTAAAAATTTTAAAAAAGAACTGAAGCAAAAGTTGGATTGAAAAAAATAAAGCTTTTGATCATGAATGGGATAGTTTAGATCTAAAAGTACTATATAACTATAAATAATAAAGTATACGATGAATACATAAATATAAACAATACCTTTTGGGCAGCATCAAGATCTTTAATATGGTTGATATAAATGTCACCAAGGAGAATTAGACCTTTCACATGCTCAGGATGATGCTGAAATAAATTTTATTCAATAATGAATTAAAGGAAACCTCTCTTAAACAAAGAATCTGGAACTCACTTCAATCGATTTAGCTTTAATTCCTTTTGCAATTAATTGGTAGACTTTATGAACTTAAGTATCTCAAACAGATTAATTTCACTCTTAGTTGTTTTCAGCTGCATTGTTAGAAAACAAAAAAGATTTTTGCAACTGAGCATATCAGATCATAAAAATGCTCTGCTGAGTTTAGAGCAGTGGTCAGAAAAACTACATTATTTTTGTAGTTTACTATAACTACTTTGCAGTTGTAGTAACTACTGTAAGATGATGAGCTTGGCTGGAGAACTTAATTTAAACCTATGTTCAAAATGATTTTGAATAAGAAATTGGCTTACATTTAATATAAGGGAATAATTAAGAATTATTTATTCATGTTTACACGAGCCAGTTTGCTATTCCGAAACTTTTTTTTTTCGAATTAGTTCATTTAACCTTCAACGTTTTATGCCTTTTTTGGACAATGAATATTTAATTAAAGAAAGGTGAAACTATCAAATTGTTTAATACTTTTTTATTTCCTCTAAGAAATACATCGAAAATAAGTTCCCTTCCTTTGAAATAACATCCATGTTTCACGAGTCTGTGTTCGCATGTGAAAGTTTAACTGAAATAATTAATTAATTATTTTTCGTAATGGTCAGTTTATATTTTAGTTATATTTGATTTTAAATATGTAATTTCGATTAATGCTCAGCTGCAGCCATAGGGTCATTTTCATCGCATCCATTGACGGACCCGCGAAACTTTATACCCATCAAATTCAAAAAATTAGTAAATTAACATTAAAAGTAGTTGCCAGGAATCGCAACTAACTACTGTTTTTTTATATCACACTACTCACGACACTACTTTTTAAAAAATGTAGCGAGCTACACTATAAACTACAAAAAAAGTATCAACTAAAATAGTTTTACTACTTCTGACCATTGGTGTAGATTTTAGTTTAATAGCACAAAGGCCAAAATCAGCTATATTGCATCAAACACTTATTACACCTCTTAATACAACAAAAATAGTATCACAAATTAAATCAACTTCAGAAATAAAGGAGTAAACAAGCAAAATAGGAGAAGTGAGATTTATATTTAATTGTAAACCCCATAAGGGAGAGAAGATCATAAAGAGGTAAGTATAAAAAAATTTTAATAATTATAAGAGTAATGAATAACTACTTAAAAAATTAGAAAGCATCATGAAAGTTAAATAAAGTTAATTTTAATGAATTTATAAAAATTTTTAACTATATTTTTTTAAAAAACTTTTTTTTTATTAATATAATTTTTTTAATATAAAAACTTGTTTTGATGATTGCAAAAAAAAAAAAAAAAAAAAAAAAAAAAAGAGTTGATAAAATCTAATTTTTTAACAAATTGCATACAAAAATAAAAGAAAAAGATGTAAAATTCTGAAAATGTTTGTTTTATAATTTAAAATATAAAAAACATTAACTAAGCCAAACTAAAAGCTTTTAATTGTGCAGATAAAATGCAGTCTAACAATTAACTGCCAAAGAATAAGTATACAAAAAAAAAGATTAATATTAAAACTCAAAATTAGATTAAGTAGGTACAAGTTAAAAAAAAAAAAAAATTTGATAAAATTCATATTTCAAATACAAAATTTACATTTATACATTTGATAAATATCAGCTACCTTCTAAATAAGAGGATGCAAGATTTAAAATACATAAAGCAGTAGAAATATGGGGCAAAATAAGAAATTTCCCATAAATTGGATAAATGTTTTTTTTTTTTTTTTTAATGAGTCTCACACTTCTAAAAACTATCAAGTGATATTTATTTTAGAAAATACTTTAAGAAAACAAATTGATCATAAACTGATCATATATAAATAAAATTCTAATTCCACAAAGCATTACGTAAGACAGAAACAATTTAGTTTTTTTTATTATTTACTCTTTTCATTTAAAGCATAAAATAAGAGGTGCCAACTTTCCAAACTGGCTACCAGCAATCAGAAGTACAACAACACATACATCTAAATAGTTAGCCCTTACAAAATTAAATTTAACAGAATTTTAAAGTGTACAGTGATAAAAACAATTTAAAAAAAAAAAAAAAAAACTAATTAACCACTCTGAATAACTTTTGATTTTCACATTGTAGAACTCAATCTTAATAGTTCAAATGACTGTTATCAAATAAAAGAATAAAAAATAATAAATATTTACTAAAATGTATTTTTTACATGGAATTATTTTTTAATAAACAAATTTTATAATTGTGTGCAAAGACTTTTCAATTTGCTTAAAAATTTCTCACAATATGGCAAAATACGCAAAAAAAACAATTAACATGAAGGGGTCCAAACTTAAGATCAGTCTTGTGACTATATTTCCTAGATTGATGTTACTTGAGAGTCAGAAATCAAAATCCGTCACAAAAAAGGTACGTTTATTCAGAGAAAATACGTTTTTGTGTCTGATTCCGTAAATTAAAATACGGTTAGCACTAATTTATAAGCATATCTTAGGTCATCCCCTCTAACAATTAAGATGGAATCCTAAAAGGTAAAGATCCGTTAATTAGATCAAAAGTTATTCTGGGTGGTCCTTTAATTTGGCACACTGTTCAAGCTATTTAATTCTAAAATGGTATATAATGTTAGTATTTTTTGCATGAATTTACTATTAAATAAAAAAAAGTAACACTTTGATAAAGTTATTAAATTAGGCAAAGATGTAGATACTACTTAATTCTATAATGATATTATTGATTTTAGAATCATTTAGGGAATGGAAAAAAAGTCGTCATAGATTAATTGCGAACAGCAAAATTTTTATAACTCTTAGTAGTCGAGGTGGGAAAAAAATTTAAATATTATATAGTAAATTCTCAAAACTGCAACTTTTTTTCACTCAAATTTAAGACGGTACTCTTGACTATGAGTCACGGATAAACCGTATGTTTGGTTTGGTACCTCTGCAAATGGATCATTTCTATTTGCGGCACAAACAGTAATGATCACTTAATAAAGTTACTACTTACAAGTTGTTATTTAGCCATAATTACCTTAAGAAGTTGTTTTAGAAAAGGCACTGCTTCCAGAGGACGGTGATCATCAGTAAGCAAAAGTGCTAAGTTAAAAAGTGCACTTCGAAAGTTTTTCTTTATCTAGAAAAGGAAAACAAATAATAAATGACTACGCACAAATAATAAAATGAAGAATACAACTGAAAAACTCATTTAAAAAAGAGAAAAGCCTATAAGTTATCAATATTGATATGGAAAATAAAAGCATATTTATATCTAACATATATGTATTTAAAAATGTTAACAATGATTTAGAAAAGCCGAACAGTATAGTGTGAATTTACAAATAAATGTGACAGATACTATTTGCTTTTGTAAAGAAAGGCAACCTAAGAAATTCATCAATTTGTTATTTTAACTACAACAATACAGTATGCTCCCAATAGGTGGTGTATAAGTTATCAATGCTTGATTTAAGCTTATTTTAAAAAATAGAAGTATGGAATAGCAAATTTATAATAATTTTCAAATTAACTTGGCTCAAAAACTAGCTTTGCATTGTTACATTACTAATAGTTACATCAATAATAGGCAAATGAATGCATTTACATAACAAAGCTATAGAAACTTTAACAGGGTTCAGACTCAATTTCAGGAAAAAAAAACTTCCAGACTTTTCCAGGTATATCAGGAAAATTTCAATGAAAATCAAAGCCATATTTTATCTATACCATGCAATCTTTAATCAGACAACTTTGATTTTTTACTTGTAATGACAAATATTAGATTTTGTGAGAAAAGAAATATCATTGAATGAGGATAAAAGCATGTAAGTTTCACTAAAATGTGAAATTTTTATAACAAATAATTGTTATAGATGTCAGAATTATGTAACTCGAATCTCAATAACTGATCACTGTTACTGACAATGGACAATTACAGCATATCATAAATTTTATTATTTTCATACCTAACTTATAGGAAATTCTCTCCTGAAACCGAAAATCTGATTGTTTTTTTTCCGGCAAATATTAATTTATTTAGTTATTAAACATTTAAATTGCCCCAAAAGGCCTCCGTAAGTAATGCAATCAAAAACGATCCCTGATTGGTTATGACGTCCCATGTGCCAAATGGAAACATCCGCCGTCTCCATTCGCTAAGGCTATTTCAATGCTCTTTTAGTTTTTATATCACGTATATCGTATGAACATCCCTTGAAAAATATTAGTAAAAATTTTGTGAAATAAATTTAGGATTTTGAGATTGTGTGCAAAATGAAAGAAAGATTTTAAAACTTCAAACGCTGTTATTTATCACTAAAATATCTGAAGAAATGATTATGCAGCTCTTTACAGCGAATCAACATTTCTTTTCGCCAGAAATCAGTGGTGTTAAAGTTCATAGAAAATACTATTTTATTTCACTTACTTATAAATTAAAATAATGCTCCATTACAGCCTAATTACTTAAATAAGTCGCAGATTGGATAGAAATAGCATACATTTAGATATAGGATGGATGATTTTATAATTCGTTATTGCACTAAAACAAATCAGTATTTTCATAAATCTAGTCCATTGAAAAAATATCAGTCTATCATCGTTACAATCATTGTGCTAATGTTCAAGAATTCAAAAAATGTAATTTAATGTTGCTTCTTTTATTTATTTTATTACTAGAGTTGAAGGATTTTCTTTTTAAGTAAATATTTACTAATGCAGTTCATGTCATCTTTTTTTTTACTATGTATTAATTATTTAAATACACATTAACGCTTATATTTATAATTCCTTGCGTAAATAGGAATTTCGTTACGGTTAGAAATTATTTTTATTTTTAGATTTAGAAATTTTAATTCCTTTCTCTGCAATATAGTATTAATAAAGTATGGTTATAGTTCATTTCTCTCCTTATTTTTGCAAACTATTTGTTAGTGCTTGTAATGAAGAATTCTAAAATAGTAAAAATAATACATTATACATTTTTAATTAAAAAATATTTTTAAAATAGTTGAAAAAAATCTCAGGTTAAGCATTTGGTATAGCCAAAAACGTATTAACACTTTCAAGAATCTAGTCCATTGAAATATATCTGACCATCATCATCACCATAATCTAGTTAGACTTAAAATTTCACTTAATTTCTCATTTATCCACATCTAATTAACTCATTTATCCACAAAATTTCAGCGAATATCATTAAGCTAGAAGTTTTTGTTTCACTAAAGCTAAAGAACAATAATAAAAAATTAACTTATAAGAAAATGGAAAGAAATTCTAATGCACATTCTTCATTATTTATTAGATAATTAAAAAACAAACAGTAAAGTTGATATTTTTTCACAATATTTTTATTCTTTGAGTAAATAGGAACTTTGCTGTAGCGAAAAATTATTTTTATATGCATTTATAAAATTGAATTCCTGTTTCTGTAATAAAGAACTAAATAAATGCATAATCTTGATTTCAAATACTCATATAACATAGATTAAGGCAATTAAAATAGAGTTAGCAAAATCCACTGGAATATATAATTTTTTTTCTTTTTAACTTTAAATTTTTTTGTTGACAGAATGAATTTAAAGTTTTGCTGGAATCGCAAGTTTTTTAAAAGGCTATTGCTATGCTGAAGACAATTACATGTTTTGAATTCACACTAGAATAAATAAATAAAAATTATCAATAACTTGAGCTTTCCTACATTTTAAAATCTAAAACTATTTATTCTACATAAAAAATTGATCTAACATTTCTTTCACTTGAGATGAAAATAAATCTTTAAAATGAATTTGAATTAAGATTAATATGGTTAAAAAAAAATGAAAAAGCGAAATTATTTTGCATTTATAACGCATCATTTAATAAGCAAACAACAAACTATTTTTATCGAACTAAAAAATCTTAAATATTCAGACTTAGAAAATTTCATCAACTATTAACAATGTTTCAGTAGGTACCACTGAAATTTAGCATCATAAAAATACGTTATATTAAACGCACATTTTTATTAAGCGATATTAGACTGCAATTTTTTATACAGATAGTTATTGACCAAAGCAAGAACGTATTGGCTTTCACAGCACAGCAATTATAAGTGAACGGCAGATGGACACGTGTGACGTCAGTTCGTGAATAATCACTTGACTCTCTGTTTCAGGTGAATACGAAAGTAAGAGTTTTTTTATTAAAAATAACTTTCAAAAATAGCCTTCTTAGGAAAGTAATAAAATGTTTTCTGGGAGTTTTGAGGGATTCTGAATACATTAAAATTTTTAAAAAAATTGACTGTAATTGTCAATTATTGAAACTGGTTTTTATGGGTATAGTGTAGAAGTTCTCCAGTTTTTTTTTTTTTTTTTGTTTTTTTTTAATAATAATAATAAAAATAATAATTTTCTGACTATTTAAAGCTACAAAATAAAATTCTTTGAAATTCAAGGTTTTCCCTGTTCCCTCCTCACCTGTAGGAGCCCTGTTTAAGTGAACAAGTATGAACATAATATCTTTTTATCTATCAATAACCAATTTTTTTAATAGAAATAGAACAAAGAAAGGTTTTTTTTTTCTTTCAATAGAGATAAGGTTCAATAGAAATAAATTTGTTTGTTTTTTTTTCAATTTAAGTTTTAAAACAGTTAAACTTCTATATTTATTCAAATGCATTTACATGACTGAGAAGCTTTATGAAAGAGTATAATATTATATAGATATATATCAAATAAATATTATGCTAACTTATTTTAGAATGTCAAATTTTATTAATATATTTATAAAAAGGAAGTTAAATTAATACTTGACCTTTAAATAAGTCAGTTTTTAGCTTTAAAAAATGTCTTGGAAAAACTTTCGTATTGCTCTTATACAAATTTTTAAATTCACGGAAATTGTAACTAAACAATTGTAATTTTTTTTTACACAGCTCTTTAATTTGCAAATTACAATTATATAATTAATTAGTATAAATGAAAAAAAATCATAGATTTAGAATAGAGTTGTGAGAAGAGACATATTTTTTTTCATAATATAACAGAATCATATAGAATAATGTTACAAATTAAAAATGAATGTCTATGTGACTTTTATTGAAATTTATTCATCGAAGTGTTATTAATTACCTCAATAGCTTCTTTAAACCATCTCTCAGCGAGCAAATTTTCTTTATCATCCATGGCAAGCATAGCAAGATTAAAATAAATTCGCTCGTTTACTTTCCCTTTCTTCAGTAACTTGTGAAGTCTTAAACAGTATAATGAATACTTCATTGAAAAAAATTAATTAACAATTTTGAACATGATAAAAATAAATAATTATCAGAATCAGATTTATTTCAATCATCGCAAAATAAACAGACCTAAGACATAAAATTAAAAACAAAATACAATTACCATTAAGTAACTATGTCATGTTTAGCTTTGTGCTTTGAATAAAACATATTATTTTAGAAGTTTAATATTTCAAAATTATTCCATTGGGAGAAACACACACAAAAATATTTGATAAAGAAATTTATTCATAAAACAATTTGATGTGTCTACAAATTTGAATTACTGGGTAAAGGTGGCTTGAAAATTGAAAATCTTTACATATCTTAATATTTCAATTAGATTTTATTCAGAAAAACATTTTAAGGATAAAAACTTGAAAAAGTAAATTTGATTTAATGGGTCATTGCAAAATATCAAATTTAAAATATTATTGAAAAAAAAAATTTATTCAACTTGATAGGCCAGATATTTGAAGCTCAGTTATTAAAACAATATGTTAGCCAAAACTTTCATAAAAAAACTAAACTTAAAAAATGGCACAACATAGTTTTATAGCAATACTTGTTTTGATTTTTTTTAAAGAAAATTTCTATTTGTTTATTTATTTTAATGTTCAGACTTCAAGTCCCATTTTGTGGAATACCTGAAATATAAAATTCAATGTAATTTCATCAGTAGTTTTTTAATAATAAGGCTCCAAACTTCTTTTTGAAAATAAATAAAAAAAATTAACTAATTTGTTATTTCTTAGCTGAAAACAATTTTTTTTTCTGCATACCTGTCATAGGCCACTTTTCTCTTCAGAGCATTGCCACTCTCTTGTATAAGAACAGCAGAGTTCATCAGTGCTTGCTGAAATATGGAGTAATAAATATTAAAAATAATAACAATCTTTCGTTTTTAAATTATTCATTTTCACTAATATAACAAGCATCCTATAACACAACATTAAAAAATTAACAATAAAAAGAGGAAGAAAAGAAAAAGCACTATCACACCGCAGGTACTAGTTTGAAAAACAAATTATAACTATTATTTCTTTAATTATATTAAAAATACATTAATACAAAATGTAACATAAATTATAAAACATTAATTATTTTACTTCATGCTCTGGATCTAACTCTAAGGCTTTATCAAAATATTCCAAAGCTTCAGTAAGTTTGCTCTGTTCAAGATGCACAACACCCAACTAAAAAAGAAAAACAAGATTATTTATTTTCAATTAGCCATAACTAAACAATGATAAACTTAAATTCATAATAAACTCTTCTCTGTTTGATACTTCACTGAGAGAGTGTCATACCGGTTTTCAACAGCCAACATTTATGTATGGAAAAATTTGTTCATTATTTTTTCACTTTCTTTTTATTTATTTTTTTAACAAAAGTAGAAAATTTGTTTAACTAACATAAAAAAATATATGATTGGTCTGTAAATACAAGCACAATTTATGCAACATTATCAAAAATAAAAATCTTTCACTTACATTATAATATATATCCGGATTGTTGTTATCGAGAGACAATGCTTTTTCGTAAACTTCCCTTGCCTCAGAAGTCCTAAAAAAAAGTTCTCCATTCAGATATTAAATACAACCTCCCTATACTTATGTAAACTTGTCCTTTTTATCTAAAATAAATTATTTTTAAAAGAGATTTTTTTTTCTGAAAAAAGAAATTTAATGCTTTCTGCAAAAATACTCAAGAGAATGCAAGCATTTTGTGTAACAATTAAGAAGCTTAACAGTTTAGTACATAAAATAGCTTAAATTAAAATGTTTTAGAAAACATTGATAAAAAATAAATAGTTATTTAACTATTAAATTAATACAATTAAGTGAAATGTTTATTTTCAGAAGAGGGGACAATTTACAAGTGTGCAAGTTTTATACATTTTAAACTAAAAAATAGCAGTTTAAAATAAAAGATTTTTTATTTCTTTATTTATTTGATTATTTATTTATTTATTTGAATGAGACAGCATCCAAATATTTCCTTGGTGTCCATGTGTATATCACATGTTATTTGTATCTGAAGTCTTATTCGTGTTTGTTTTCATTTAAAAGTATCCCCTTGGTTGATTATATATTCTTAGTTCATTTCAAGTAAACTAAGAAAGAATATAATTTTACATTAGAAGGTCTGTTCAGATATATTTAAATAAATAAAATTTTCCATGATTCAAATCTCTAAAATGTGACAATTCTTTTTTGTTTACAAGTTATTGAAAATAAATTTAAATATAACTTATTATTATGTTTTCCAAAGTAACAAGTATATTATTGTTAAAATATTACACAACATGCATACATTGCATAAATTTGTGACTATGCTTCTCCGATATTTTGTAGAAAAAAAAGGAAAAAGAAAATTTTTTCATTAAAGTTATAGTTTTTACTATGTTTAGTTTAATTTTTTACCCTATTTATTTTTTTTTCTTAATCCTAAAAATTGGATAAGGCCAAAAATTGGCATCTCTATTTTAAGCTGAACTTAGAAAACAAATGAATTTGTGAGTCAAACACATGACAAAACTCCTTTTGAGAGTGAAACTTTTTTTAACCTATAGAAATTAATTCATATTTACAATTTACAGTTTACAGTTTTTTAACATCTTACAATATATTTGATTATCTTACAAACATAAAATTGCAAGATAGTCATTAATAAATTGTAATATTTTAACCTAAATTATTCTAATACTAAGTATACTGATCAAGAACATTTGTCCTTTTCTGTCTCAACATAAG
This sequence comes from Parasteatoda lunata, assembly GCA_949128135.1. NCBI lineage: Eukaryota > Metazoa > Arthropoda > Arachnida > Araneae > Theridiidae > Parasteatoda > Parasteatoda lunata. The sequence continues at coordinate 8,379,399 of OX421976.1, read as the reverse complement.
TATAGTCAATAAACTGAAATATAAGAACATTTTAGTTTGTAAGATCATACAGCATTAAGAAAACGACATACTTGTTCAACTTTATGAGAATATCCCCTCTATTTATATAGGCTTGTATATAGTCAGAACGCATCCTAATAGCTTGACGATATAGCTGTAAATAAAGTAATCAAACTACATTATCAGAATAATTTGTATATATATATTAAAAAATTTGTTTAGTAACATGGCTAATAAATTTTTTAATATTATGTAATAGCTCTTTAGTTTATATAGTACATGGAATTATTCTGCAATCAACATAAACTTTTACAAGAAATAGACAATGAAAAAAAAAACTACTACTGAGTATTTTTTTTTTTTTTTTTTTTTTTTTTTACAGATCTAGTATAAGAAGAGCAATGAATTTGTGAGAGTAAAAAAAATGTAGGGAAAGCAGTTGAATTACACTATCAAAACAAACAAATAAAAGAAGAGATTGGAAATTTAGAAGAAAGCTGTTGGCTTTATGTTCAGATATTCGTTTTAAAAAAAATAATAGTAAATTACAATAATTTGAAAAACATTCTTTTTATTGAACCAAATTTTTATATTCAATTAATTTCTTTTGGATAAAATAAACTATGATTCCTTGCCAAGGAGAATGCAGAAAAATTTCATGCAGAACTTGAATCTAATCTGTGATAATTTTAAACTGTAAAACCAGAAATATTTATTTCTCAACTAATATTTTTTTGCATATCAAGCTATAGATCTAAAAATTAATATTATAATTTTAATTATTAGAATTTGTATTAATATTAATTTATTATTTATAATAAGAAATTATAATTTAGTATCAAAGCCTATACCGCACATATGAAGAAGATAAATGCAATCCTCAATTAGCATTGGCTTTACTATTTTTATGAAGGAAAGAGGAAAATGATTAATAAAAGTGAGACTATTTCATTCTGTGTGTATGAAACTTATTATTTAATCTTGAAATATTTAATTAATATTGAATATTTTCTATTTAAGACGGTCATAAAATAAACATAATTTTTTTTAAATTCTTTAATTCTTAATCTTGATCTGCAACGGATATCGAATTCATTTTAAATAGTTGTAACTAATTCATCATACCGTTTACACATTTTTATGATAAATTAAAGTATAATAAAAAAAGATTACAAATAGCACCTATAATTCACCTATTATGAATCATAGAATGCTATTCTCATTAGATCCTTTTTAAAACTCATCCACTGTTGTTTCCACTAAGATGTTTAAGATTTTTCATGCCTGGTTGGATTTTAGTTTAGACTAAGATATAATGAAAGCAAATATTCTAAGTAAAAAAACTTACTGCATCGGCTTCTTGAAGTCTGGTGCCGTTTCTAGATATTAAGTTTGCGAGATTTAAAAAGACATTAAGGTGGCTTGGAGCGATACGAGCCTGATATGTTTCACCTGGACGAGCTCGAGGTAAAAGATTTTTAGCCTGTGGAAGAAAATGTTAAAAATGATTTGTAATATCCAGTAAAGTAATACAAAAGTAATGAAATAAAAAAAAGTAATACAAAAGTATCTGCACACCCAGTGGTATAATCTTAGAGCATCCTGAGGCACATATTAATATGATGTAGTTCCCCCTTTTACATCAACGATAGTCTGAACTCATCTGGGAAGTCTTTCCACCAGTTTTTGATAGGTGGCCATTGGAATTAACTTCCATTGCAGAGAGGATGGATTGTCGATTTAGCTGGCTACGTAATGTGCACTCTAATTCATCCCAAAGGTGTTCTATGGGATTTAGAACTGAGAAGGCCAGTCCAGATTTTGAACACCCATTTCGTCAAACAACGTCATTGCAAACCTCGATGTGTGAATGGAGCTGTTATCCAGGTGGAAGAGAATATTGCAGCATTGTCCAGAATGTTCACATACATCTGAGAGTTCATATGTCCAACCACAGGAACTAGTGGACACAAGCCAAACCAAGGGAAACAGCCCCACACCATTATACCTCCCACACCATTATACCTCCCCCACCATAATAACCCGGTGTCCGGATATTTTTGGCCAGATAGTGTATTCGAAAATAAAGATTTTTATTGGTTCAGTTGAATAAAAGTTGAAAAAATTAATTGGGTTTATAAGACCTATCTAACTTTCAAGATATAAAGCATGGACTACCCTGTAGTCTTACAGATGACACACGACATCATTACAATGACTAGGAATATCATTACCTTAAATTATTGCTATATTTTTAAAAAATACTTTTCAACACAAGGTTTGGAATATAGCTCACCTTCCAAAATGCTTGTTCTGCTTCATCGTACATTTTTAAGTTGTTGTAGGTTCTCCCCACATTCATATGAGCACCAATGTCATCAGGTTGGACACTAAAAAGATTTTACCACATGGTAAATAATTCATAAAGACCAAAATAATAACATAAATGTGGATAATGCCAGTCATTTATTAAAAATCATATTTTTTGAGGATAGTTGATTTTATAACAAGCTGATCTTATAAATGAACATATCTAGTCTTGGTGGTAAAAAAAGTTTTTAAAGTAAATCTTTACAAGTATACTAAAAGCTAAATTAGTTTCTTCAATTTACATTGTAACATTTTTAATTTACAAAAGGGTTGTAAAATATTGGCATACTGTAGTTAGATTAGTAGAATTTAAAACAGAACGTTCAACATCACTTGAAAGTTCAAGAGTTTTTGTAATGTCAAGTGTGAAGGATAAATTTAAATTAGACGTCTTTCCTGGAGGTTTCACTGTATTTAACTTAGTAAAATAAAAATTCCTTTTTAACCCTGCTATCTACTGCAGCTGCTTCATTCTTAATGAGTGAGTGATGACCAATGACACTGAATAATGATGGGCATTCAATAATCTTAAATCATAAGCAGTTTTTATTTGGAGATATATAGTTTTTATTTAACAGTTATTATTTTCAAAGACATGATGTTTTGGCAACCTAAAATGCTCTCAAACGAAACAATAGTCTAGTTTTATATGAAATAATGATAATGACTATTGTCTCCTCAATTGTTTTATTCAGAATTATTTATAAATTTGTCTCAACTGGTAGATCATTATTATGTACATATTTCATGGAATGCCACAGATAATGTAATTTTCCCCACTGTTGTGGCGGTGATCGTTTTAAATTAATTAGTGGATTCGTACAGGTAGCATCATTGTAGTTTTAAGCATATTTCTAGTTGTTGCAGATACATCTTAATTTGGATGTGATATAGTGATAATTATCTCAGAGAAATTAATAAAATCGTTTAAGAAAAGGTTGATTTATTAAGTAACTATTAGTAGATTAAAAATGGCCATATTTAAAAGATAAAAATATAAAAAAACTCTTTAAGCCAAATCATTCTCCTTGATCAAGAATTTCAGTTAAGATTTTTTTTTTTGATATTCAACAGTTGGGACTGGGATGCCCAAAAGGGCACTCTAGTCGCCAAAAATTGGAAATTGAGAGTGAATGAATTGTTCCCAAAGGACAGTTAGGAGTATGGAAAGAGATCCAAGGTTGGTCATTTTTCAAACGATAACATCGCCAAAAATAAAGCCAATCCCCCATAATCAATATCAGATTTGAAAATACTTTGGCCATTGCGAATCGCCAACAAGACTGTGAGAATTAGCATAAACATGTAACTGAAACATATTTGTGGTAAGAAATAAAGAATAAAAAATAAAGAATTATAAATAGATTTTTGTTTTAGATTTTGTGAATTAATGAGTCTACATTAGTTAGCTGTTACATTGATCAATACGAAAAAAATAAAATATTTTATATTCGTTTTTTATAAATTGCAATAAAAGTTAAATAATTGATTTAATTTAATTACAATTTAATTAAGAATGATTTTTTAAAAAATAAGTTTAAGAAATTAATGAAATTTTAAAAGCTAGGAAATATGTAAAGCATTTTGTGGCATCACACCCACACAAACTGTAATGTGTACATTAATCTTTCAAACATTAGAGAGAAAATGATCACCTTGCAGCTTGCAGAAAATAATGCAGAGCTTCACTGAATTGGCCTTTACTTTCTAAGGCATGGCCAACATTATTATACAGCTTAGCATTTCTTTTATTTACTTTTAAGCCAGCAGCAAATATTTCTTTCTCAGACACCCTAAAATAGAGATAAAATAAAATAAAATAGTAAAATAAAATAAACTAAAAGCAAATGATTTTTAATAAGCACTGGTATGATTGTGCTTAATTTTAAAAAAAAGAAGAAAAAAATTTTTATTAAAAGAAATACAATAGAGCTTTTCCAAAGTTTAAATATTCAATTACATTTAAATATATGAAGGCAACAATATTTTAAAACTAATAAAAAAAAGCCCAAAAAATTTTACAATTTCCCAAATGAAAATATTTAATATTTTTAGCATTTGGGCAGTCTTAAACTGTCATTATTGTGATATTAGCTGCTGCTTTGAGTATTCAATATTTATTTGCTCTGATTTAAAATGTAATATAATATTAATTAGTATGCGTAAATAATATTAAATGTGACCATTTAACACCTACAATACATTGATATAAGCAACCCTTAACATTTTCCATTTTTCCCAATCTGCATTAGTTTTGCCTTTTAATAATATAATTAATGATATTAATGTAAGTTATTAATATTAATTAAGTAATACATGTTAATACAGATCCTTTTTAACTTAACCTTAAAAATGTGTTATTGAGCAATTTTTCAAGCGCTAAAACTTTTTATAAAAAAAAAATAAATAAATAAAAAAAACTTTAATGTTAGATTATTTTGAGGGGGGAAAAACGTTCTATTGTTGTTTTCATCTTGTTTAATGTACCTATTAGGTAATATTGTATAATATAAAGTTGAAAATTTGATCTTTTGTAATATTAATAATCCTTGTAATAATAATATGTAAATACCTTGTAATAAACAAGGAATTCAAAATAAATTAGACTTATCTGATTAAGCAAATTTAAACAAGTATTATAAGAAATTTAGATTAAATCTCTGTTAAAGGCAATATACAAAAAAAAAATTATTCCCTTTTTATGACTACTTAAAATTTTTTGTAGTTTAGCTTTTAACACTACTTGACTACTTTTACTACTACATTTTCAATGTGTCTTATTTATTAAAAAAAAATAAAACATACTATTAAAACATCACTGCGTTTTCAAAAATAAACCTAAAAATAGTTTAACTGACCACCTAGAATTCAAATTCTAAACATCATAACAATTTGTAACACAGAACTTGAACTCTTTGCATAAAAATTGCAAAACTGGTTCACATTTGTTTTTTATCTCTCTTGAATTTTTTTTCATTTATAAACCAAGAATGAACAAATAAGTAGCAAACTTGCTTAATATTTTTTGAGAAATTTTTACAAATTTAAAATCTATTTAAAAAAAAAAAACTATTGTATGTAAGTAATGCAAATTTTTTTATGATCTGAATAAACCAGGGATCCTTAACACTGCCTATAGGTGCAAATTCCTAACTTCGTTGCAATTGAGAATAATGTGTGCAGAAGGGTTCCATGCAAGCTGATTCAGAGGAAAAAAAAAAATTATTTTGTGCACAGACAGGAGCGTCATTCTTCAGCATGACCCAGCTTTATTGTGTAAAAACTCTCTAACAAACAAACAAAACAAAATCCACATTATTAAATTGTCAAAACTTAACCTGCAAAATGTAACAGATAGTGATCCAAACATCATTTTTGTAAAAAATGAACATAATTTATTCCTCCCTCTTGATCTTTAACTGTCATACATCAGTGTGAAAAATAATACAGATTAATCAGAAAGTTAGAGAATACAATAGTTTGAAAATATACTGATTTTTTGCAGAGAAAAATATGAAATTAGAAACAAATATCATAAAATACTATTATTAAGCATAGATACATCAATTAAAATTTCTAAGAATCATTTTTTCAGATTGACAGTTTTGCTGACTTAGTAAAACTTTTTTACATAGTACTTTGAACTGATAACAATTCATAACTGTATCACAATTGTCACAGGTCAATGTTGAAAATGATACAAGTTAATCAGAACACAATTTATTGAAAATATACTGGATTTATGTTTTAAAAAAAAATGAAATATCAGAAAAACAACAATTTCATAAAGACAGTTATTATTACTTACCAATCAAAATTTCTTAGAATCGTTTTCATAGAATGAAATATAATGACTACTAGTATAAGATATATCAAATAACGTTTTCTTCCCCTGAAAAGAGCAAAGAAAATTAGTTTTAAAATTTGCACCCTTTTGTGAAGCAAATTTTTTATATATTTTTTTAATAATTTGTACCTCACAAAATTAAATAAAAATACATTATAATTTTTTTTTAATTCTAATGTAGTAAAAATATAGATTATACAGAATATTTTGAACTGATTTCAGTGTGAAGAAGTCAAGTTTTCTTTCTGTATAATAAAAGGTCCATTTGATAATCAAGCATAATTACAATGATAAAATGTCTGGTTTGATAAATTAAGCCTGTCTTTAATGGTTAATTTAACTATCTTTATTGAAGCAATTTTTTTAAGTAAGTTCTTCTGAAACAACACAGGTTAAACTAATAATGATAAATAAATAAAGGTTTGCACTTTCTTTTAGTATTAAAAATGCTTATTTAATTTTCTGTATTAAAAGAAATACAAATAATTAAAAGCCAGCAAAAATCAGTGAAATAAGTGAATGCATACAAAGAACTTGGCCGCATGACTATAGAAATAACTATAATATAAATAGTATGCACAAGAAGCTAAAACTTTCTTTTTTTTACAAGGAAGCTTTGTTGAGCCGTGATGGCTCAGGAGATAGAGCGTTCCCCTTCCAATGAGGTGAACCGGGTTTGAATCCAAGCGATGGCTGGTCAATACCAATCCGCATCCGACTTGCAATGACCACAGTGCTGACGTGAAGCATCCTCAGTGGTAGACAGATCATGGGTCAGAGTCCTTTTGCCCCCAGGCTTACCGGGGGAGATTCTTCTGGTCTTTATATCCATGTAGTGCAAATACGTGTTAGTTCCATCAAAAATTTCTCCACAAAGAAAGATTTCCCTCAATACTTGATTCAGGAATTCCTTTGTCTTCTGGATTGGGTTCAAAATTACAAGGCTACAGAGTTAAACATTAGTAGTCACAAACCAAAAATTGGGTCGGCTGTTCAATGACAGTTATAAAATATAAAACGCTTCGTTGGCCCATTTAGAAAGCCTCAAAGGAATATGCTAAAAACCCTTAAAACATTACTTTACTGACACAATTTTTTTTCTTCCATCATTTTCTAAAATAATATTTAGTACAAAATCATTAAGAAATACAAAACGGAAGTTGCAAAACACTATTGTTTTGCGATTTTTTTCATTCAGAAATAACTAAGGTTTAGATTTTTTTTTATTAATATTGACTTAAAAATAGTTAAGGAAATAACACATACATTCAGAACCTATTTTGGTATAAATGTTTAGTAAATCTTTAGTTTTAAGTGAAATACAATAAAATTCTGATGCTAAAAAGTTAGTATCACCATTTTATTGTGTTTATTGAATGATGTAGTGCAAAAATCAATGCCATAAGCAAATGTGTGGGATTAATTTTATATTGTGGTTGTTGAAATTTAAATAACATTTTAATGTAGATTTTATGCAGAAAAAAAAAATTTTGAAAAAGAAAACTTGTATCATTTCTTATTATATAGAAAACTTATGCCATTTTATATTATTTAAGGCACTGTATGAAATATTATGTCAAATAATTAAAAAAAAAAGATGTTTTTGAGACACAGGAAAGCTAATCACGAATATTTGGAGAAAAAGACTCTAAGCATCATAACATTGATATAAAAGTTTATCAACACATAAACATTATTAAAGTAGAGTTTTAATTCATATTTAAAAGGAGACAAACAGTTTATCCTATGTAAACAATAAATATAGTTTTTTTGGGGATCCTACTGAATCAATTTTTGAAAATAAATTATGTCATGTCTTTCTTTTTTTGATGTACAGTTTTTATTTTTTTTTAATTCTCATATCTTTTAAAGTAAATTTTTATGGCAACCTTATAATACAGTTTTTTCTAAAGAACTAATGAATAATTTTTAAGATTTTTTTCATTTTTATTTTCTTTATTTTTTTATGATAAAGAATTTCACACCGTTTTATTTTTTTTTTACATTTTAGTTGCCAATATTTTATTTATGTTTGTCTTCATTATAGCATGTATATTAATAATGATTATTGTTATAATGTATGAGCATAATTTCTAAAGTGCATTTTAAATGGTGACTTACATTCTTCTGTATATAAGGCTCCATCCATAGGCTATAAGAAAACAAAAGCCCATACTTGGTATGTACAATATCCGTTCTGCCACCACAAAGCCCACAGGGAAAAACATATTTGAAGCAGGTAGAAATGGAAGCACCAGAAGTGACATTGACTAAACAAAAACAATTTCATACATAATTAATGACAAATTCATGAATAAAACTTGAATTTTAAATTGTTTCAAATAACAAATTTTGAATTCTCTATTTTGTAGGTGGAGATATAGTTTTGATAGCTCATAGAATCTAGACAAATTTGCATTTATGTCTATTTATTTGTTAGATAATAAATATTTTATTATATATATTTTATTATATATATTTCATTATATATATTTTATTATATATATTTTATTATATATATTTTATTATATATATTTTATTATATATATTATATTTATAGTATTTATTTCTTAGATAAAAAAAAGTAAGATATTATCTCACAGAATTTCATTCAAACTTTCTTTCTTATAAAAATATTGATTGAATATCATCTATATCAGTAACCCAACATCTACTTATAAATATAATCAAAAGAAATTGATAGATTATAAAGTTAATAAAACAACTTACTATAGATATAATTTGGAAGTGTTTAGGGTCTGCGGTCAAAGCAACCCATAACATAGCAGCTAACGTGGCATAAAGGGCAAGAGTGGCTAAATTACGAGGATCTAACAGTGAAGTTATAAGTGGAATAGTTCCCATCGTCCAATCACAGCACAAGTCAGAAGGAAACAAAAGAAGCCAAGCATTAACTGGTAGTAAGTAATTGAATGTTAATTGTCTAACTGGAGTAGAAGAAGCAGCAGCTGGATTATCAAATCTAAAAATTCAGGAATTAATCAGTTAAACTGAAAATTAAATATCACACTTATTCAATTATCAATACTACAGAGACAGTATTATTTTATGTAGCTACTAACATAAAAATAAGAAAGAAATAATAGATTTTATGAAATATTATAAATTTCCTGTGATAACTATTACAAATAAAATATTCCCCCCTTTATGTTTGTCATTAAATGAATTTGAATATAAAATATTTTTATTCTGTTTATTTATACTTTTAAGCTCATAATTTTGAATAGCAATATATACTTAATTTATTAAATAAAGTTATAGGATTTCTTTTTAGTTAATTGAGGATATAAAAAAAATGGTATCATTAAAAAAGAGAGGAAAAAGTTTCACATTGATTAATTTAAATGAGGCTTGTTTCATTATTTAATAGTAATACTCATAAATCAAAACAACAACAGAAGATTTCTAATATTCAAAGACAACTAGGGTTGATTTCTGAACAATAACACAAGACCAGGTAACAAAATATTGTATTATATCTGAAATACATTGAATACTAAAAATGCATTTGCATTTATAACATATTATTTTAATTGGAAAAAAAATGCACTGAATACTTTTTATAACAACCTCTGTTGTCCAAATGAAAATTAATATTAGAAAATGAGGTTATAACATCCTGAGAGAGTGGAAAAAAAATTTCAGATATTAACTCACTATATGAGATACATTTTGTCAAAATAATGAAGAGAAAAACTTTAAAGTGCTCTAAAAGTTTCTTTTATGTACATAAATTAAAATTAAGCTATGTGAAGCTGTAATATCTAATCAAAAACTAAATTTATTTTCTTAATGACAAATTTAAATAAAACACCAATGTCACAAAAAATTCTCTTCTGTGTAAAGTTCTGTTCAAATTTTTAAACATATAAATTTAATTCTCAATATTCTGGATTTTTAGCAAATGATACACGAGATCATGAAGTGCGTTAAACTTACTTTGTGAATATTGGCAACTGCGCTCCCATAATTTTAACTCTAGCTATTAGAAGGCAAATGGTAATGGCTGCAACAAAGCTAACTCTAATTACCATGTTTCTAAGCCACATGGGTAATCCTTTGAATATAGATCCATATTGTAAAAGTTGTGCCAAATCACTGAAACGAAGCTGAAATAGCAAATATAAGAATATAAGATGAAAACAAAACTGAAGTAATATGAATTTTAAAAAATACAAAAATGTGTTACAGGATTTGAACGAGAAAAATCCTTGTTATTTTTAAATAGAACTAGTTTTACTTTCTTTTTTTAAAAAAAAATTTCTTTGGTCTATCTACAAAATTTCCATATCAAATAGGCATTTAAGGCTACATTGCAGTTCAAATAAAAAATTTAAATTCTCTCTGCTGCTGAACATTCTGGAGCTGTAGAGTAGTTATTATTATTTCATTAATTTTGTATTTACATATGAAATATTTTTAAAAATAAGACAAATTTTGTATAAATTATAAATATCCAAAGCTGCGAATATGCAAACGATAAACAAAAACAGTAGATTTTTCAAAATAATATTAATGTAATGTTACCTATTGCTTAATATCTAAAATATTACAAACACATGAATTTTCAGGATTTTTATAGTCAATAAAATTCCCCTACATTTCACTAATAAATAAAACTACATTCCACTAATAATTAAAAATTTATATATTTTCTGGAATATTTCTATATATGATTGACATTAAATGAGTTTGGATGTAGATTATTTTATTATTTTACATCCTTTTAGATAGCTCTAAACACACTCTTCAATTAATTTAAAATTAGAGAGTTGCAAAAAAAGGAAAATTTTACGATACTGTAACAAAACGAAACAAAAAGGATCCAAACTGATTATTTTAAATTTGAATTACTTTAATATTTAGAAGTATTACTTATTTAAATACTCAAACAAGCAATGACTGAGAAAAGTACAATATCTATCTATAATTTTTAGGGAATATATAAAATCCAGGAGAAATTTTGATTAATTCAATATTGCAAAGAAGACTGGCAAAATACAGTAGGGTTGGCAGCTAATAATATATCTATTCAGCAATGAATAAATATTTACAGCATGAGAAAAGCAAGCACAAATAAAAAGTCATTTAAGAGTCATTCAGAAAGAATAACAAACTTTGGTCAAATGGTTGTTTCTTTATAGCTCAAATGTGAACTAATAGTAAAAGTTAAAACAAGACTTTTATGAAAATCAAAAGCTTTGTTACAAAACAGCTAATATTATTAAATTCTGTTGATAGGATTGTAACTAAGAAGCACAAATATTAATATAATATTCTAACCTTTTGAACAACAAAAATTTCATACAAGAAGCACACACCAGCAACTGTAATGCCTTGTTCTTTAGACAATGTAGCACAAATGATGAAAAACAGACAACAGCTCAAAGGAAGGCGATCTAAATAATTAAATAGTTATGGTTATCATAAAAATATATTGAACATTAATTAAATTTAAAAAGTTAATCTTTAGTGATGTTTAAATTTATTTAATAATAAAACACTGTTCCGTAGAGATAAAAAAATCATACTAAATTTCTGAATCAGCTTTAAATCATTTTTTAATAATCATCTGGAAAAAAATTTTTAACTTTTATGAGAAGAAAAGTTTTTAATTCTGAAAAGGTACATTTCAGATTTGACTTTTAGGCAAAATATAAACATATTTTTGTCAAAATGCTTCTTTGTCTCACTTTAACAATCAAATTTAAATTACATTATATAATAATTTATAAATCAAATTATTAAAAATGAAACACATTTTTTTATTAGATAAAATCACTTTTTCCCGTTTCAGTAAAAAGTAACAAAAATAAATAAAATGTCTTCATGATCAATAGGAACTAATACGAATATATTACACCAGTATATTTTTCATATATATATATAGCCATGGCTGTACAGCCAACTCAATTTTGAGTGTATGACTACTGTTCAACTCCATAGGATTGTGATTTTGAACCCAATCCAGAAGACAAGGGAACTGCTGGATCAAGCTTTGGGAGAAATTTGTCTTCGTGGAGGAGGTTTTGATGGAACTAATCCATATTTGAATTACATGGAGAGGAAAACGACGAAAACTTCTCACTGTTAGCTTCACGGCAAGGGAACTCTAACCCATGCTCCGTCTACCACTGAGGATACTTTATGTCAGCACTGTGGTCAGTGCCAGCCAAGTGCAGAATTCGTTTTGACCAGCGACCCCTGGAATTCAAACCTAGTTCACCTAATTGGAAGGCGAACGCTCTATTCCCTGAGCCATCACGGCTCCCTACATATATATATTTACTTTACAACTGTCGTTTAACAGCCGACCCATCTTTGGGGGGGGGGGTTACGACTTCAAATGTTCGAGCCAGTAGCCTTGTAATTTGGAACCCAATCCAGAAGACAAAGGAACTTTTGGATTAAGTATTGGGAGAAATTGCCTTCGTGGAGCACTCTTTGATGGAACAAACACCCATGTGTTGAATAGAGGGGAAAACCACGAAACCCTTCGTCAAAATGCAAAAATTACAGTTGTCCTTGAATTTGAATAGAGAGAAAGGTGTGGGAACTTTTTTTCTGCTGGTGTAGTCATATTTCTTTCTTAACCTTGAAGATCTTTAGGTCAACAATGGGTAGTGAAGGGACAAATTAGTTATTTTCGATAAACTACCATCAATCAAACATAAAGAAACGTCATGCTGATTTAATATTCTCTTTGATTTACGAGAAGGAAATGCATTACAAATGCATATCAGTAAACAGAAGGTGAAACGGTAATAAAAAAACTTATCACTATACTTTCCCACAAAATGCAATAAAGTAAAAATGCAAATTTTTAATTAGAATACTAAAACGGCTAAGATGGTTAACATAGGTTTATAGTCAAGCTGTATTGAATAATTTTTTAGTAATCCAGAAAATCAAGAAATTCAGACATTCGCGATAGTACTCAGCCTTCCAGATAATTCAGTTTGTACTCTATAATTATTATTTAACAAAAATTGTCTTAATGCAAGTGAGAAACTAAAAAATTAAATGTAATTTATGTTAAGTTTAACTTTTAGAAATACTATAACTACATATGGGGAAAAAATACAAAGGGGGGAGCGGATTTTGCGTTCCTAGATGTAGTTTGATATGGTGTACATCATTTCTTAACAACATTAGGGGGAAATCATTTAATGTAAAACATATATATTTGCAACTTACTTATGCCAGAATTATGCAGAGGTAAAGTGGATTTAATATAAGCTATAAAAGCTAGAAGGAAGAAAATTGAAGAAAGAATTTCAGCCCTTCCTACAATACCAGTTACCTGAAGAAAAAAAATAAAGTCATCTTGATTGTTCCATACTTAAACAAAACCACAATAACTATGAACAAATATTCATTTTTTCACACTTATAATTAAACTTATATATATATAAACATGGTTTTTGAATAAAATTCAATTTTCTTTAAAAAAAATGCATTTTAAAGTCAATAATATGTTTTATAAGTTTTTACAACCAAATTCTATATCTAGCCCATTAGTAACCCTGATCCATTTTTAAAGAGGGTAGTAAATTGCATTAAAAGAACATTAAAATTTTTTTTTAATAAATTACTCTTTATTTCTGAACTCTGACAAAAAAGCAATTCCATTGCAACAGAAAAGTAAATTGCTCAAGTTTTCTTTTTTTTTTTTCTTAATTGACCTGTATTCAGCAAATATTTCAAGAAGCACAATTATAATAATGTTTTTTTTTTTTTCAATAAACCTTATAAAAAATTTAGATTTTCCTTTTATTTTTGCAGTTCTAATTTTTCATTTTTGCTTTATTTATATATATTTTTTTTTTTAGAAAATTTCCTGTTGACGTTTGAAAAAATTTAAAGAGTTAAAAAAGTTTAAAAAAAGCATTTAAAAAAAAGAAAATAAGTATTAATAGGTCAAATAATATTTTCCAGAAAGTCCTGTAGTTCATAAAAACGTCTAAAATACAAAACGGGGCGTTATTCTAGAATAGATTCGAAAACAATGTTAGCCTTTCAATTTGCATTACCCAACTTTGTTCCATCTTTATTTTTGGACAAAAAAAATTGAAATTACAATATGATTTTATCATAACTATTAGAAGAAATAATATTTTAAATATAAAAAAAAAGCAATGAAAAAAGAAAGAAAAATAGAAACTTCTATCGTTGTGAAAAGCATAAAAATTATATTACCCTGTATTATGCTAAATATGGTTCTTTATTGTCTTAAACATTTTTTTTACCACAAATTTCACTTTATAATTTTAACAACATATTTTTTAAAAAAATAAAGCCATCAAATTTTATAAAATTAATATTTAAATATCTGAATTAGAATTAACATTTAACATATAATTGAATTAATTCCTCAGTGATATGAGCAACTATTAATCTGAGCAAATATTTTAATTATGTTTACATAATGAACATGTACCAAGATTGTGAATAAAAAAAGTATTATGAATTTAGCATTGCAACAAATATTATTACAAAACTTCATATTAACCTTTTAATCAACAACTTTGAACTCAATTTTAGAATAGGTCCTCATTAAATAACAGACTGGATATTTATTTAATGAAGAAACAAAGAAATTTGCTTCAAAGATCAATAGTTAAAATATGGATTAAAAAAATTTGAGATTTCATAGATATAGTTGCCAATTTTAATTTATAATTCAAAGATAATTTAATGCAAATGAATTCAACAATTCTAATAGTTATTTTACTTTATTATTTTCTTTTTTAATAAAAAAAGAAAATAATAAAGTAAAATAACTAAAAGAATATTTTCAAGTGCATATAAAAAAAAACAATTTAAAAATTTTTTTTTTTTACTAAGGATAATTTTTTTAAGGGACGTACATAAGTGAATGGCAGTATATAAGTATCTAATATAATATCAATCAGTTTTAAATAATTAAACTCACCGCTTCTGTGTGGATAGGATGTACAGCAAATAAAAGCGCAGCAATGAAACTAGCAGTAGAAGATAAAAAATATTGACATAATCTGAAACAAATTAAGGAATGAAAATAAGATATAGTTGAAAGTAAATACAAAGGTTAACACATAATTGTTGAAAAAAGTTGTAAAATGTTGCTATCCTAACGGGCTTCACAATTCATCTGACCCTATATATTTATTTGAAAACATGTAAATCTTGAAACAATTATAGAAACCTGTTATTTTAAAAATAAGAGTACTAAAATTCACCTGACTCAAAATCTAGGAATTTTGCCAACAATTTTAATATAATTTTACTTAATTCTGTTTAGTTCATTACAAGCAGTAATGATTTTTCTTTTTTAAATTTGTTAACATTCTATACTTTTATTTGTTATTTTCAAGCCAGGATAGCTTGGTTGGAAGGGTGTTGGATGCTTGTGAGAATGGGAGTTCATATCTAGCCGGCCGAAGACGCTCCGTGCATTAAATGGTGGCTGGTGCAAGTTAAATCTGTCTGGTTTAATAGTTCCAGATTTAAAATAAGCAAAATAAGCAAATAGTGTAGTTAACATTAAGAAACATAAGCAATTAATCGCTCTTCCGTCTAAACTACTTTACCATATTTTTAAGATCTGGGGGGGGGGGGTCATTTCATGGAAAGTGAACACAAAAAATAAAAACTAAGATACAAGACCTATAACAAGCGGCCAGGATAGCCTAGCTGGTAGGACATTGGCCCATGTCCAAGAAGTCACGAGTTCAATCCCTGCCAGCCGAAGATTCCCTGTGTAGTAAATGGTGACGGATGCACATTAAACCTCTCAGGTTACAAAGTCCTCCATCTTCCCATAACAAATTATATCTCTGGGTGTACTGAATTGGAGATTTTATTTTTTACATATAATTGTTGTTGAACAGCCAACCCAATGTTGGGTTTACGACTACTAATGTTCAACTCCGCAGCCTAGTAATTTTGAGTCAATCAGAAAACAAGGAATCTCCTAGATCAGTACCCCCAGAGGTCTGATTTGTTATGGGAACATGAAGATTTTTGTGAATCGACAGATTAAGCGTGCATCAGTCACCATTTACTACACGAGGAGCTTGGACATGGGCCCAGTGCTCTACCAAACAGGCTATCCCGTCCCTGAATTGGAGATTGATCATTCTCTGGTTCAGGTCAAAATTACGATCTCTGGATGAGAGAATGGGCCCGTCCTATAAACGGGTGTGACGTATAGGTGTAGCAGATGTCGAATTCTTGGCTATAGATGGCGCTACTGAGAAACAAGAATAATTGCACCCCTTGCTTTAATGGCCTACAACAACCTTCGTTATTTTTTAATCAAGACACTATAGAATACCCATTTTTGTATCATTTCTGATTTACTCAAGACTTTTTGATTTATTAACATCACTAATATAAAGTTTAATTTAGAATTTGATGAACTACTAGGATGTAATGAATATATTTTTTATCTAGTTACAAAGTTAATACTTTATAACTTTTACAAAATTTAAGGTTTGAAAGCTACTTACAATCTTAAAACTTAAAATTTGGTGATTAGATTGAGTAGAGTACATTTCATTAATTGATAAAATATTAATTAGTTATGTAACAAATAAGAACTCTGTACGTTAAGATGGAAAAAGTTGTAACCTATTTCTGCAGTATTCTTAAACGAACTGTGTGACATTGGACAGTAAATTTTTTTTTTAGTACAAAATGCCTTGAAATCTAACAAAAGTAAAATAAACATCAAATAATTACTAATGAACAATAAAAAATTCTTCTAAAAAAGTGAATGGATATAATATTCTTAAAATAAAAAGGTGCACAAATAAGCCTCACCGTAAGTACAAAATGCAGACGAAAATATGTAGAATAATATTGAAAAAATGGTATCCCCAAGCACTAAGTTGATGAAGATAATAGTTGATACGAAAAGTGATAACCGTTAACGGTCGATATGATTTATGGCTGTGTTCCTGAAAGAAAAATTGTCAATTAAGAAAATGTCAATTCAATATATATCAATTATTGAATAGGTTAGAAGAAATATATTAATTTCAATGACAAAGAGCTATGGAAGCTTTGATAGAGAGCTCACTTCCCAATGAATGGCCCAGGGTTTGATATCCCAGAGATAGCTGATTGATAGGAATTTTGCATCGACCACAGCATTAACGTAAAATATCCTAAGTGGTAGACAGATCATCTATTAGAGTCCCCTTGCCCTACACCAACTGTAGAAGGCTTTTCTTTCCATGTAACACAAATGTGGGTTAGTTCCCTCAAAAAGTCCTCCATGGAGGAAAATTTCACCCAAAATTTCTCTCTTGATCCAGAGTCATGGTGGCTCAGGGGATAGAGCGCTTGTCTTCCAGCAATTGCCCCGGGGGTAAATCCCAGCGATGGCTGGTTGATAAGAACACCACACCCGGCTTGCATTGATCACAGTGTAAATGTAAAATATCCTCTGTGGTAGACGGATCATGGGTTAGAGACCCCTTGCCGTCAGACTAAAGGTGTAAAATCATCAACTAACTACAGAATTCAGGTCCAAAATTTGAAAATGAAAACCATCATAAATCAGAAAATACAGATCATAAAATAGAATATTTATTTATGAAAAAATTTTAATTGAGTAATATAACACCTATATCAACTATTTAACGACAGATACTAATCAAACTATTAAAAACTATTAATCAAACTACTAATTAAGATTTCCTAGGGTTGTAATTAATTTCCATATGGTTGTCAATTATTTTTGAGAATTATTATTTTTTTTTACAATTCTGTAATATACTCTTAAAATTTTTATATTAAATGCTAACCTTTTGATATTTTAATTAATTTATAAATATAATTATTTATTTGAAAACGTCAATTTAAAAGTTCCCTTAAATGAACCAAAAAAAAAAGATACAAAGAAACAAAAAGATTTTACTTCTGCTATGTTAATCTACAGATAATTATATCTGTGGAATTTCCTTATTTATGCAATAAATAATTAATATTTTTGAATATTTTTTGTAAATATTAGTAAAACCTTTTTAAAGTTTAAAGAAGTTTAAAATTCAATCTTTAAAAATATTTGCAACCTTAAAATTCAATATTCATTAACTGAGATCAATGAAACACATTTGAATGAATAAAATGAAACAAAAGTATTTAAAAATAATAATTAGCTACAGAATAAATATGGAAAAACCGGTTCATATAATTCTCAATTAGTTACCGGTTCATATAATTCTCAATTAGTTAAGTTTTTTTAATGAAGTGAAAACTCAAGACTAAAGTTAATTCCCTCGAGTTAAAACTCATTTAAAATTACATTTACATAACCTGTTAATTCATTAGTAATCTTTACATAAAAGTTAAAACATTAAACAGTTTAGACACTAAAATAAAATAATGCGTAAGAAAAGTAATTTTTATCTTTCATTAATTTTTAAATGGATGGCATTAAATCCATTTATAATTGCAGTCTATAGTCAAACACATAGTTGCATGAAAATATATGCAATAAATCAAGCTCAACTACATAAAAATATTAGAAGCATGGGAGACTGTAATTAAAACACAATGTAATGACATTTAATAAATACAGCACCTGTTGTTTGAATCCTTATCAAAAGTGAAATTGAAAAAGGGGGTTTGCAAATAAATATTTAAGCCAAAATAATAGAATAACAGAACCGTAATTAAAACTTGTAGAAGCATTTACGAGGAAGAAAATATCAAATACATGAAAACCTCTTTAGTTGCTTGTGAAAACTGAGTGAAGGTATAAGAAAAACTATAAAAAAAAATAAAAAAAAGTTTCATCAGGCAATAAAACAGGTTAGCCAGTTTTGAATCATGTCTTCCTCACAAAGCATTCATTTTTCATTAAATATTATTTTGCAGCACACAATATTTTACCTATTTCTTTTATTTTATAACCATCATTGAACAGCTGACCCAATTTTTAGATTACAACTACAAATGTCCAAAAACAAACCCTTGAAATTTCGAACCCAATCAGGAAAACAAGGGAGCTCCTGGATGAAGTATTGGGAGAAATTCGCTTTTATGGAAGACTTTTTGATGGTACTAATCTGCATTGGGGAAAAAAACGAAAACCTCCCTTTGGTTAACCTGGCGGCAAGTGGACTCTTAGCTCATTATTCGTCCACGATTAAGGAACTTTTACGTCAGCACTGAGGTCGATGCAAGCTGGGTGCAGAATTCGCATCGATCAGCCATCGCTGGATTGAAACCTGGGTCACTTCACAGGGAGATGAGCATTGTATAGCCCCTGAGCCACCACGGCTCTTTACTCCATTTTTGACGAGAATTCTATTTAAAAAAAAGAACATATAAAGTTTGGAGATTATGAACAAAGACATTTTAAGATCAGACTGACCTTATGTATAGGTGTTCCCCAAAAATCATTAAAGAAAAGATTAAGTATAGGTGTGGAAGGTCTGAGATCTTTGTTGTCTCGAATTGCAGACATGTCATCAAAGACAAATCCACAGTACAGGGAATTATAGTAACATAGAAAGGCTGCGACTACTAATACAACAAAGTGTAAAGGTCTTTGTGTAGAAGTTTCACCACTTGCAGTCATCTAAAACAAAACAAAGACAAATCAGGCAAAAATCAATTTCACAATCAATATTTACACTATTTAATAGTTTTTAATAATTTTAGACTCAATAATGCAGCTTAAAATTACAAGGCTTTAAACAGTTTTAAAGGTAAATAACATAATAAAAAATAACATCACTCAAACCGAACTGTGTAGGGGGCAGGGAACAGGCCTTGCATCAGAAAGGTTCTAGGTTCGAATCCTGGACAAGGCATGGATGTTCTTTCATTCTCTGTACCAACTGTCCTTACTGTTGGAGCAATGTTGGCCCACCTAATAGGGTGCCTCTGAAAGAATGGCCAACAAATCTGCCCTAATAAGCCTGAATTGAGGTGGGCATTGGAAAAAAATAATAAATAAATAACATCCTGGTACCTACGCAGAGAGGGGGTCTACAAGATTTAAGAGCACACTTACCAAAAAAATAAGCACCATGAGTTATGTTAAAATCAAAATATTTTTTAATTATAAAATAAATTTTAATTCGTTCATATATAATAATAACCCTAAACTTTGAATGCAATTACCATAAGATGAGTTATTTTCTCGTATTGTTAAAAAAAAAAAAAAAAAAAAAACATTAAAATATGATAAATGTATACAGTGTTTCAATTTAGTACCTTAATTCTATCTTTTCATCACAATTACTATTTTAAAATTGATGATTATAAATATCTGAATATCACTTCACCACAGTGTTCTTGCTTCATATTATAAATATAAATTTCTTAAGGTAAGTCTGAGATAGGATGCACTTTACTTCTAAATCTTGCTGGGGTGCGCACCTAAGTCTATGTACACTACTGAACCAAAATAGTTAAGAAACCTATATCAGAAAGGGGAAAGAAAAAAATATGTTTTTCGAATAATAATTCATTTTTAGAGCGATTCCCCACATTCAAACATCAATCATTCCATATTTAGTTAATTAAAAAAATCAAGCAGTTCTAATAATTTTGTTAAAATAATTCAATGCTATTAACACTTACTCCAATTTTTAATAACTTTTAGATACATAATTTCATAAAGTTTAACATAAAATTTTACTTTATGTGGTTTAAATTTAACCTATATTTAATATAATAAATACTTAAGCTTTACCTAAGAAAAGAGAAATGCGATGTTTATACTAAGCCTAATAATATAAATCAAAAAGCTAAGTTCAACTGGCAGATGATAATACTAAAATTAAAATCTTTCAATTGACAAAATTGTAATATTTGGTGTTTTGATTTGTATCAATTTAAAGTTTTGTCAATTTAAAGTTTCTTCAAATAAAATTCATGAAGATACCATCACAGATACTTTGCAGACAAATAAAACAATAACTAGAAAAATGAAGTCTTTTTTTTTTTCGACATAAATTTCTTTTAAAAGTGTGGTAATTCATTTCCTTTCAAAAATTCATTTAATAAATACAGAAAAATATTTAATCTTTCGTTTCATCTTCAATTTTTATTTGTTTTCGTACCAGGCCAATCTCGTACCTGAACATTATAAAGTATGGAAAGCCAATTATATATCGAGGCATTATTGATTGTCTTATTGAAATATAGAATCAGCTCCCTCCACAAGATCTGAAAAAGGAAACATATGTTTCCGCAACGTATCTCGATATGGTTTAGATGTTTGTGTTCCCTCAAGGAAATGCAGGGATATCTGCCCTTTAAATCCAAATGCTCCCCAAGCCATTAGAGTTTTACCTCCTAGATGATTGGGCTCTTTTCGGAGATCGTGCGCCAATGCGGCGAAACTGTGATTGTGCAATATTAAAAACATATTTAAAAAAATAGATGTGTTGATGTCCTATATCACTGCCTGTTGAAAACAAAACCATTTAAGATATCAATATGTCATACAACCTTAGCACACGCACAAATTATTTTTTTTTTTACTCATCTATAAAATGTTTTAATAAAGTAATTTTCGAAAAGACCTTTCTTATTGTATATGGGAATCGAGTCCCAGTTCAGCTTAAATGTTCATACGTTGAAATCTTCCTAATCAAAAGTTCTGATAGGCCCAATGTTAAAAAATGAACAGATTTTGAGGTACGGAGCTTTAAAATGGACCGAATTGCTTCGAACAACTAACTAGAAATGACACCTAAAACATTTACGGGACACCCTATATAACCTTCATTTAGTTTTTAATATTATTAGCAAATAAAAAAAAAATTTAATCAACACAAAATTCATCAACACAAATTCAACAACCTCCCGTTGAAATAAAAATGACTGATTCTAAATCTTTAAAAATAATAATAATAATAATTATATAAAGAGAAGCCTTGAGATTAAATTAGATTATAAAATCATAAAATTTAAGAAATGCCAATTGGAGCGATATGCAAAACAAATAGAAATCTACTCTTTCAAAAAAAAAAAAAAAAAAACTACCCATATCTTCTCACTGAAAGCACTTTATTTCCCCTCATATTTCGAAAGGAAAAAATGAGATAGTGAAAAAAAAAAAGTTAATTTCAAAGGGATGCGGTTTTTGCATTTCATTTCTAAGATCTAATTTACTATATGAATTCTCACTCTAATGCCGCTAAAGTAAGAAAAACTCATATTGATTGGACGAAAATGGAAATAAAGCTTTTTCTGCTGGTTGGCATTTAGTACACGTCCACACAGAAAATACTGAAGTTAGCTAAAGAGAGGGAAAGAAAATCCCTTTGTTTTGCAAATGGCGGGAAGAAAATTATTCCACCATTATCTGGAAAGTATCCGACAGAAATGAAAATTCTTATTGTAACAACTAGATAGAAAAGAATAATATTAAATATACACTTAATTTAAAAGAGAGTGAAAAAAAATTTATTGAAAAAGAAGAAAAAACGCTTCTTGAAAATAAGGGGGGGAAATAGTTATTTTTCAATTTTGTTGAATAAAACATATTTTATAGTATCTAAAGGCGCCCTTAGAAAATAATCCCCTTTTATGGTGTGCCTGGAAAAGGCATCTTCATGTTATCGCTTAAATGCATTTATTTTAATAAAATAAAAAAAGATTTAAAATAAAAAAAAACGGTGATAAGCATTTCAATTGAAAATTAGAGTCGAAACGTGCCAGAACTCGAAATTCGAAATATTAAAAATGTATTCAATTTACTTTATTAATTTGACTATTATAAAAAACTATAATAAAAAAAAAGAATACATATAACATTCGCATAAAAACATCAAAGGATGCATTATTAAATTTATCAGTAAAGTAAAGAATTAAAATAAGGAAAATAAAAATAACAAAAAAAAAACTTAGTTTTGTTTACTTATTACAGAGCTTTATCTACGCCCACGATGTTTGAAAACGAGTGTTAGTCAGTGTACGATTTTTACCCATCCGATTTATACTTAAAATATTTAATGCAAAAGATTTTTAATCCAATGTATGTTTAAAATAAATAAATAAAATAAAATAACAGCGAGACGTGAAAAGATTAAGGGTTCAGAGTAATGCAAGGTAGTACTAACATAATTTCGATCAAAAATGTTTAAAGTAAATTAAATAATAAAATGTTAAATAATAAATGTATCATTAAATAATAAAATATGTAAAAGGCTGAGGAAAGAAATAAAAAGATAAAAAATGAGCAATAATAAGTTTGGTAGAAAAAAATAATGAAATTAGAATAGAATATTTTATGTTTCAATTATTGTGAAATGGAATCTACAAAACAATTGGAATCGTTTTAATTCCATGCAAGTTTTTAAAATTATATTTATATCATTTTTAATTGCAAAATAAGATCTAGATTACTCTTAGATTTTTTTAATTTTTTTTTAAAAAGATATCTAGTAAAATAAATTATTTAGTTCAATAATTTAAATAAATTATTTTATTTTTAACAACAAAATTAAAGACAGTAAAACAAATATGAAGTTAATTGAATAAAAATTTGGTTACCAAAGTGCATTTTAGGTAAGATAAAATAATAAAAATAAGATGTGATGTGAAAGTTAAAAAATAAATTGTTTATATTTAAAACTGATAATAATGGAACAATTTTGTAAATGTGCCATTCAAAAATACTGCAAAAGTATGTAGTCAGCAATACCTTTATTAATAAATAAATAAAATACAATATTTTCATAATGACGGAGTAAATATCATAAATGTAAAAATAGAAAGGGAAAATAGAAACTTTCATTGGGCATGGGGGAAAAAAAAAAAAGAGTTAAACTAGAAATAAACAAATTTTTAAAAAGATTTTGCAGATCAAATTAATAGTTAAAAATATTCTGGTTACAAAACTATCTCATTAGAAACATAAAAAAATTCGCCAGTAGTAATCCAATGGAACGATTAACGAGAATTGCTTTCCTAATATTAAAAAATCAACATATTAAAAGGAAGGAAAATTACCATGGCAGTTTAAAGTGCAACAACGTAGACCCAGAAAACTGCGATCCTCACGTTCCGAGTGTTGATTTTAGTTACTTCACTTTTCCGGATCTGAAAAGGATGCGCAAGAGCAAGGGGGGGGGAGGGACACTGGCATTTATCTGAACAGATAAGAGAAAAGGATGAGCTCTTCCAGAATATCTGAGGGAGAGAATGATAGACGGCAGAACATTTTGCCATTGCTCTATGAAACGTTGGCTTTCAATGCTTTTTTATATTCTAAACGCAGTATGTAAACGTAACATATTACATTAAAAGAGAGGGTAAATTTTGAAAACAATTGAAACTTCTTTTTTTTTCTCTCCCTTACATCAAAATTCCTACGGCAGAATTTTTTCGGGCTTTCTGCGACATACCTCTCTAATACTAATATCTTTCTGCAAGATACTTTTAAAAATAACAAATATACATGATACTAATTTAAAATAACAAAAGCGTCAACTTCAAGGGAAAAAAGCTTTTCGGTTAAAATAAAATAATATAACTTTTTTATTTGAATAAGTAATTTTTATTTATTTTTTTTTTTTTAAATTCTAATATTATGACCGATATTCTCACATTTTGTAGGGGGAAAACACGCTAATTATTCCCTTTTTCGCATTTTGTAAATTATCATCACATTATTAAAAAATCACATCACATTATCACAAATTATGAAAAAAATCGTGAAATCGGTACGAACTAAAAAATCGACGGCAAAATCACGCTAATCGGACTATTCGAAAAGGGATTACTAAATGCGTGTTTTCATTTCGAGATTCGGTTGCTGTAATAAATAATATCGCATTCAAAATATAGGATTTTAAAAACTATGTGGAAATCAATAGTAATAACTACATAAAAAAAAATGGAACGAAAATTTCTACAGAAAACAAAACCACAATTTTTTACTTCATCACTCTTTATTTTTCATTATTCTCAAATGAGAACAAAAAAAAAATCAGGAGCATTTTTATCTACTCCGATGAGCGAGAAAGGCATCCTTTGAATATAATTCAGAAGAAAAGATAAAATCTTTCAAAATTTCTGCAGAATAGAAAACTGGAATTTTTTTACTTCATTATTCTTTATTTTTCATTAATCTCAAATGAGAAGAGAAAAATCAAAAGCGTTTTCTTTTTTTTTTAACTCTTCGATGCGCGAAAAAGATAAAACTAGTTCCTAAAAAGCTAGAAATGATATTATTTTAAATAGGGCATCTCAAAAAAGAATAAGGTGAATTCGTCACGGTTTCTAACAAGAGCTCAACTTTTGAGAGCCGAAAAAATGCAAAATTTTAAGAATTTTTTTAATTTAATTTTTTATTACAGCTAAACGATACATCGTACACACAATGTAGTACGTACCAAATTTAAAAAGCATTAAATTCTGGGCCGATGGTTTATTTTTAAATGTCGAATTTAATTGAATAGTTTGGTCAGAATTAGTAGTCGCAAATTTTTCGCTTCTCATGAAAAAGGCGTTAAGCTCACTAACAACTGTGACTAAAGTTTAACCTTTAGCATGGTAAAATAGAGAAATTTAACTTGTTTTATTTACACATTAGAAATAGTTGAATTAATTATATTAGACGTCATTGAGTGTAAAAGCTAGAAAGATACGCAAGAGTCACATTGTAGAAAGGGTAGATAAATGTAGAGGTGCAATTGTTTTTGGAGTATAGGGCCACTAGCACAGTAAGTTGACTTACGAAGGGACGCACACATATATAGTTATGTTGACGGCAATACCGTAATTTTTAAATAAACCTAAGTGTTTTAATCGCTAAATCAAATCCTTTTTACCAGTTAACTTAGTTAGATATTTGCAGAAAATAAAATACTTTTAAAAATTTAATTTTTGAAAGTATAAAAAGTGGGTAAAATATATTTGAATGGATATTTTAGCTCTTTTAAATACCTGACATTTTCCATAAATTTTATCAAAATAAATGTCTTTGGATAAATCATTAGGAAAGAGTAATGGGTTGTTTTTTTTTTCATCACAACAAATGAAAATATTCTGACAATAAAAACTGCAATGCTCACAGAATGAAAGTTTTTTAAAAAAAGGGGAAGGTTAAAATGATTTAAGTTTAAACAAAACTATTATATAGTACAAATTCATTATTAAGATTCATTATTTAGTTGGGAATGTACTTCAAGTTTAGAATACTTATATTTATAAATTATTAGAAGTTTTATAATAAAATTTTTATACAGTTAAAGGTTTTTTTTTTTTTTAATAA
Source organism: Parasteatoda lunata (assembly GCA_949128135.1). Lineage (NCBI taxonomy): Eukaryota > Metazoa > Arthropoda > Arachnida > Araneae > Theridiidae > Parasteatoda > Parasteatoda lunata. The sequence goes on along the minus strand of OX421976.1, from coordinate 8,352,928 downwards.
ATAAATAAATTGAGTTACAAAAATCTGAAAACAAAATTACAGAATAAGCTGTCAAAAATTCGCGTGTACTTGCAACAATATTGTCCAACAAAGGAAAAGGTATACTTTGTGCTAGGTAGACTAAAGCAAAAACAACATAAATAAAGCACAAACGAAAATATATAAAGCTTTCCTCCGTGTCTAAACACCAAATCTCTCTCTTACTTTAGTTTTTAGTCAATAATATTGTATTAAAATATCGAGATTTTAAATACCATGAGGGTTGGTTACCTGCAAGTGACGTCATCGTTAATCATGGCATTTGTCGATTCTGAAGCCAATCAGGTTCGACATCCGAGTGTGACGCCGCTTACAGGTATCCAACTAAATCCAATTTATATCACATGGTTACACAGAATCACTTTAATTCATTTCCAGCTGTGCTTAGCACACAATAGGAAAGGAAACAATGGAAAAATAACTTGATTTTACGAAGAAATCATCCCAGATAAATAGCATTAAAAAGTGATTATTTAAAGCTGCGATTAGAAAATCGCGTGTAGTAATAATTTTGCAGTTAAAATCACAGGAAAAAGTCACAGAAACTGAAAATCGCGTGTAGTAATAATTTTGCAGTTAAAATCACAGGAAAAAGTCACAGAAACTGAAAATCGCGTGTAGTAATAATTTTGAAGTTAAAATCACAGGAAAAAGTCACAGAAACTGAAAATCGCGTGTAGTAATAATTTTGCAGTTAAAATCACAGGAAAAAGTCACAGAAACTGTTAACTGTTTGGCAAAGAACGATCACTAACTGTGAAAGAAAAAGAAAAAAAAACATTTAAATTTGCAATGACATTAGTCAATTTTATAATAATAAGCACTTTTAATAAATAATCACTTTTTAACGCGATTTTCTTTATGATGATTTTATCATAAATCTAAATGATTTTTTAAAGTAATTACTTCTACACCTTTTGAAAATGTTGTATTTTAACGAGGGTATTATTACGACACGCGGGTTTCAAATCGCATTTAAATAATCACTTTTTGACGTATTTCATTTGTGCCGTTTTCATCGTAAATCTAAGTTATTTTTCAACCTTTTTTTGTCAGTTCCGTATACATTCCCACTTGGTTTTAAAAATACCGATATCTTTAATCTGACATGCGAAGTTAAAATCGCAACATGCGATTTTTAAATTACTTATTAACGAACACGCTTTATCTGTCATGACTTCATTGTAATTTTTTTTTCTTTCTATGCTTTGTCACTTGAGTATCACGATTTTGTTACTTGAACCGCAATGTTATTACAACACGCGAGTTTCCAATGGAGCATTTAAATAATCACTTTTTAATACAATTTATTTGGGCACATTTCATCGTGAGATCGAGTTGATTTTCATCGTTTTTTCGGCCGTTAGCAACATGATTTTCCACGAGTACTTTAGTAAACCAATATTTTAATTAAGGAAGAAACGAATTGTGAGCTGTCCGAACATTAAGCTAAAAAATCAGCAGAATACCGAACATTCGGTGGCCGAGTTCCATAAAACACCGTTAAAAGAAATATAATTAATCAGATACGCTTTTCAAAATAGCGCGCTATCATAAAAACGCCCATAAAATTAAAAGATTATTTACAAAAGTGAAACATAAACAATGAAAATTTTAAAGCTGAACATCTCGATTTTCTAATTACCAAATTTTCAAGGGAAAAAAAAAAAGAAAAGAAAGTCTAATAGAAAAGCTCTTAAAAGTTGCCGAGTTATAATAAAAACGACGATTAAGACAAGTTTTTTTAATAAAAGAAAAAGATGGGTAGAAGAAGAAAAAAAAATTCTTAATTCTTATAAAAAGAAAATTTAATGCTGAAAATCTCAATTTAACTTTTCCACTTTGCCGTTTTTTAGAAGGAAAAAAATGCTATAAAAGGATTAAGTTTATTATACACGTAAACGTCCCTTAAAAAATGCTGTCAAAATGAAAACACGGATAGAAAGAAAGAATATTAAAAAACCAAAAAAGGAGGGGGGGAAACAATTGCTCTTAGTTCAAAAAATAAACCTTCAAAATAGAAAATCAGTTTTTTACGCTACAAACAATCTAAATTACGTACAGATAAATAAAAAAAAGGTTACAATAAACGAAGTCGATCTAAAATGCAGCAATGTAATAAAAAGTGCGTTTTGTATCTTAAAATTTAATAAATAATGAAAAAAATAAACTAGGATATGGCGCAGAAGTGCCTCATCGAATTATTCCAACCCAATAAACTTGCTGTCGTTTCACTATTAACAACAGATGCGTTGGTGGTATCACGAAAAGTTGATAATAATTTCATAGTGGTCCAAGACAAGTGGGGATTTAGAGGTATGAAAAATAGACCGAACCACTAAATCCCCACTTTGAACGTTGCATTTTATAGCTAAAATAAGAGGTGGACTTATACAGACATACATATTCCTTTTCACTCTGAATTGAAGCATAGGGATTCTGCCATAGCTTTCCATCTCCCTCTATTTCTGGCCAGTCTGCCTCCCCATGTCTTTGTTTTATTTTTGCTTACAATCATCCTGTGAGAGACATTTTTGGGTCTTCCTCTTTTCCTAATGCTCTGAGGGATCCAATCAATAACTAATTTTGCTTTAAAAATTTTCAAGTTTATCTAGAACAAGATCAATACATTTCTGGATCAATTGGCTCCTGTTTTGCCTTTGTAAGAATTTCTGCATTGCTAATTTTAGGGAACCACTTGATACTTAAGACTCTTCTTAAACAGTTGTTAATGAATACTTGAAGTTTTTTCATGTTATTTTTATTGCAGTGCCATGTCTCAGATTCATATAGTAGGTTAGATTTAACATTAGTATTGAAAATTCTAATTTTTGTTGAATTTGTTATGTTTTTGTTTTTCCAGAATTTATTGAGAATAGCGTAAATGCTTTGGACATTGTTTAATCTATTTAGTATATCTTCACCAGTTCTTTTTTTCCCACCCATTCTTCACCAGTTGTATGAGTATGAGTATAGTAAAGTGCGACGTGCTCTCTGCTTTCGCTTATAGCACTGCGTTTCAATAGATAAGGCTTAATTTAGCCTATCAAGATTTATATGAGCTCAGAGGCTCTTCTTCAAATTCAACATGCTACCACCGAGTCCAACAGGGAACTCTTCACCAGTTGTTTAATCTATTTATTATATCTTCACCAGTTCTTTTTTTGTTGTTAATTATACTTCCAATATAAGTAAAACTGTTTACCTTTTCTAGTTTATTATTTTCTAAAAATATGTCATTTAATTGTTTAGGATTAATTTTCAAAATTTTAGTTTTATTTTGGTTGATAATAAGCCATTTGATTTATAGACCTTGGTCGACTTATACACCAGGATATATGATTAACTATATATAAATAATTAAACATTTCTTAAATAGACTCCTGACTATTGGAAGTTTAGAAAAGATGGGGGGGGGGGGATATTATTGTAAAAAAACAATTTTTACGATTACAAATGTTTAATTTTTTACTCATCAACATTTTAATAAAAATTTGAGAGTATTTCTTTTCAACTAAAGGGCTATCCATAAATGATAACAAGCTTGGAAAGATGTGACAGGTCAACAATAAGAAGTGTGACATTACTCACTTTGGTTAAAATAAAAACATTTACAATGAACAGATTTAATATTTTTAAAATTATTATTTTTATATTTCATAAAAATTACTTATAATTATTATGTTTTCAAATTTCCTTAAAACAAAAAGTTTTATGTTTAAAAATAAAGTTTGAAACGAGATTTCTTATCTGGTGCTTTGTTATTAAACTGCAAGTATCATTTACTAATTAATGTGTGACATGTAACAAGAGGGAGGTAGGGTGTATAGTGAGGTGTGACACTTCGTGACAAGGGAAAGCAGGAGGTCAAAAAATGTTGGGGGAAAATGTGACATCATTTATCAACAACCCTTAAGCTAATATGTGACAAATTAAGGAAATATAAAAACAAGCAAATTTTTAACTCTTTAACTACACTGGTTTGCAAAATTTAAGCCCTGTGGCAGAATTTTTTGGGGCTTTCTGCGACAAACCTCTTTAGCACTAATATCTTTCTGCAAGATACTTTTAATAATAACTAATATACATGCTAATAATTAACTTTAAAGTAACAGAAACGTTGTATTTACAAAGAAAAGCATGTTTGGATATAATAAACTTGTATGTATTTTTTTAAAAATGAATATGTAATATTTTTTTTTATTCTAATATCATGGGCGATATTCTCACATTCTGTACGAGGAAAACACCCTAATTATTTCTTTTTTCGCTTTTCGTAAATCATCATCACATAAAAAAAATAATAATGAAAAATCTTAAAATCAGTGAAAGAAAAGAAAACCAAATTTTATTTTTCCCAAAAGGGAATTTAAAAAAAAAAAAAAACATCATAGGCATTTCTTCCCCACTGATACATGAAAAAGTTATCTCTTGAGTATAATTGTGGAAGGGAAAAAATCTTTAAACATTTCTGCAGAAAAGAAATTTTTTGCTTCAATATTCTTCATTGTTCTCCAATAAGAAACAAAAATTAAGAGCATTTCTTTCCCCTCCGATGCATGAAAAAGGCATCTTTTAAATACAATTTTATAGAAAAAAAAATTTAGAAAATTTTTGCAGAAAAGAAAACCAAAATGTTTTAATTTTTAAAGGAAAAATCTTTCTGCAAAAACTCTGCAACGTTCTGCGACAATGTTGCTGTGTCGCCGCGATTCTGCCACAGGGAACTTAAGCAACAAGTGGTTTTTCGGCCACAGCTCCCCAACAAAGTATAAGATAGCCATTAAATTACAGTATAATATGCATGTAATTCAGTAGAAAGATTATTTGTATGCAAATTTTAGAAATAAAACATCGTAGGTGATGTAAGTGTACGTAAACCTTGTGGGTCAGCGCGCGCAGGTCAAAGCTGTGATAAAAAGATGAAGAGCACCGTAGTTAAAGACATTCGCTGCAAGTGCAAGTGATTTGTTTTGTGAAACATGTCTTCAAGAAATCATTTAGACGACTTTACTCGAGGAAGAATGATTGGGAAGCTTGAGGAGGGGCGTAGTGTGACCAGTGTCGCCGAAGAGTTCGGGATCAACAAAAGTGTTGTTTCTCGTGCTTGGAATGCCTTTAAAACTACTGTTACAGCTGTTTGGAAGGTTGGTGGTAGCTGTCCAAGGAAAACAACACCAAGAGATGACCATTACATTGTCCTCCAGGCGAAAAGAAACAGTTTTCAGTCAGCGAGCGCCATATCTCAGCAACTGTGCACAGCCACAGGACGACAAGTATCAAGATTTACAGTGGCCAGACACCTCCACAAAGGTGGCTTATTTGCTAGACTTCCTGAACGCTGCATACCTTTAAAAGTTAGCCATCGGCGGCACCGTTTAGAGTGGTGCAGAGAACACGAAACCTATTCAAGTAAAACTATTCAAGATAGAATTTTAATATTTACTGGAAGTTTCAGGTTATATGAGATGAGTCCTATGCTACCTTCTTTTGTTTGAAAATCTAATTAGAACTTAAAAGATTTCAAATTTTTAGTGATCAGGAATTACCCCTTCTCTTGATCATTTCTGGGGTAATTCCTGATCACTTCTGGGGTAATTACTGATCTCCAGTTTTTATAGTAAAGGGGCTGTTTAAAAATAATTATACAATGGTAATTAGCAAATAAGACATCAAGATCAAACAAATAAACCAAAAAGATATGTTTAAGCAGCTAATAAAATGATTTATTCAAAAGCAAGAATAAAGATTAACACTTTAAATTTTCCAAAAATCTTTGCATCATTCCATACATTTTAGGCAAGCAGCCAACTCATTCTCATGTTCTGCTGGAATATAAAAAAGAGTTCCCACATGGGTTACTTTTGCTGGATTTTTTAACTTCATTAAGTGAGAGTGTAAAGTTAAGTAAGGTATGTCAACAGCTCTGGCAGTAGCTTTCACACTGAAATTTTCATTTTCAATCATTAAAAGAAATTCACTAATTTTGCTTTCTTGAAGATTAGCATCCTTTTCAGGCTTATAATTTCTCACCATATTTATATTAGGCTAATTTATAAACTTAAAAATTATTCTAAGAATGTACACACATAAATTTAAGATAGAAGCAAGGTAAGACAAACCAGAAATGGTGCTAATCAGAACACATTTGTCTTAAACACAGTTAAAAACAAATTTTGTGATTACAGTTAAAATATATTTTATAGTTGTTCCACTTAATAAATATGAACTGTTATTTAAGACAAGACAATTAGCTATTTCTTATACTATTTATAAGAAGAAATGACAATGATCAGGAATTACCCCAGTGATCAATAATTACCCCATCTGTAGGGGGCAACATTTGATATAGTTTCCTATAGTCAATTATAATGTTTAGAGTAAATGTGAAAGAATTAAACAAAAGCTTACATTATTTTTATATCAAAGAAAAAGAAAGTAACACAAAATATTTATTATTAAGAGAAGGAGAGGGATCTTTTCAAAAATAAGCACATTTTGAAACCCATCTTTGAAGTGGAAAATACGGAAAGCAATTTAAAAGATACTTATTTTGTTAAACAAAAAACTATTATTAAGTAAATGTAGTTATACTTTAGTAAAGTGTACAAGCATTCTTGTCCATGTCTCAAGTTTTTAAAAAAATAATTTTTTTTGAATAAAACTTAGGTGATCATTATTTACCCCAGAAACAGAGTGATCGTGAATTACCCCGGGTCACCCTACAAGTTATACTTTTTAAGTTGATCTCCCTTTATGATTTTGTTTTTAGTTTCTCACAGACACAACCTGGAAATCACCACAATTTAGCAATTATTTTGGTTCAGATATTGATACAAATATCCTCCCTATTAGTCTATAGTAGGTAATAATTAACAATACACTAAGATAAATTTAAGTGCAATTATATAAATTTAGAATTTAAGAAGCTGAAGGGTCAGTTTTCAATTTAACTTTTTTGATTATGTTAGTAAAATTTAATATTAAAAAGAAATTTGACTGAAAACATTTTAATAACTTAATGAATTAAACAAATTTTTTAAAATGTTAGAGATTAATTTTTTTGAGCAACCTTAAAATTTTGCATCCCTTGAATTTCAATCACTAAAAATTTAAGATTTCAGATGTAAGATAACAATACATTTTTTTGAACTGTAAAACTGAATTTCATTATTATAAAAAAATAATACATAACTTTCATAGTGTGGCTCTGTGTTCTGTAAAATAAAGTCAATTAAAGATATAAGAAAAGTTACAACAGAGAATAAATATTCATGAAATAAACCATATATTGATTTCTACACAAGAACAAATGATTTATTGCAAAATCTATATATATATATATATATATATATATGTTTTTACACCAATTGCAAACACACAAAAGCAAAATAATAAAGCATTTATTATCCACATTAAATAATGAGCTCTAAAAAGTTGACAAAAAATTTAGGAAAAAAGAAATAATCAAAAATATTCATCGTATCTTACCTTTAAAGAATTAATAACCTATCACGGATAATTGACTAAGGCACGTATAAGACACAACCAAAATATAATATAGTATCATTTAGAAAGTAAACATAATTTGACAGCCATTTAATTTACCTGGCGATAGCGATGATTTGTATACATCGGTTATCGATTATAAGATGTATCTAAAAGATAAAGTAGTTACTAAAGAACCATTTACACTGCAACCAACATTTCAATGTGATCGTGTGACGCAATGTGACTGAAATCAAACATCACTGGCTGTGGTAATCAGCCTGCAAAGGGACCGAGATTGTGCGGTATCGATCCTCATTAAACTGTTTTATCGTGAAGTGCTCGACTTCACGCACAGGTCATCGGGCTATCGCAGCAAAGGAGTCATCCCCTCTGCAGGGGATTAAAATTGTGATGGCATGTTTCGGAATCATCCTCAGGAAGGTTTTTTAGACCATCAACTACTATGGTATACAGTTCGAATGCTCCGTTAAAAAGCCATTCTCAATGAATACGCTTTCCGTACTTCCGATCACCGTCGAGGGCGAATGCGAGCCAGATAGGGGGCGAAAAACTTTAGAGGAGAACCAGTCTCCCATCCCTCGTTGCAAAGAACATCGTCACGTGATTCCTGGACGATTTTCCCTCCAGTAAACCCTATACCATGCCCTATACCCAATCTTTTTCTATGGAGGTGGATTGATGAGTTGTGTTTTGAACTATACAATTTTTAAAAAATGGTGATATTGGCGATCGAAATGGGCTGCAGGTGGCGTAGAGAAGAACTCTCTACCTATGGCAGCACTTCACATGCTTTCCCCATTAGCGTGAGGAAAGTCATAGAGGAAGGAAGTACATTAGTTTCTCTCTTGATTTTCATATAAATTAAAATCTCATAAGTTGGAAAACTATATGGATCTGAAAACTACATTAAATATAGTTCTAAAGAAAAGTATCACGGAAATTTCAAAAAATAGTTTTATTGAATAAAAAGGGAAAATATCGTAGTACATTCCTATACAACTGAAAAGAGGAGGAGAGGGAATGGAGAAGGGCTAAAGGCATGAAACCGGTCTCTCCCCAAATGGTGTATTCGAGGGTTGCGATCGCCAATGCTGCTGTGAATATGGATGTAACGAAAAATTCATTAAAGGAGGACCTTTTACATTTCACAAATAAAATTTTTATTCTTTTATATTCACTTATAAGCATTTATTTGCAATTTATATGTTAGCACGGCTGGTTATGGAATGAGTTTAATTGTTTTTTAACTAGCAAAATAAATGTGGAATGCAGATCCATCCCAGGAACCCAAGTAGCACAGAAACATCGATCTATACCGTGGCCGTTCCTATCGATATTTTGAAAGCGGAGGAATATAGATACTGTGAACAAGTTATTGAATGAATTCCGTCAATAAAACTTTAAAAGTATTTTTCTTAAAACACTCTATATTAAATATATTTTAGTTCCATAGTTCAAAATATTTGCTAGAAAGATAAAAATGAGTAAAATTTCTTTATACTTGCTCATATTAGTGAAAGTAAAAAATAGAATGCCGTGATAACTTTATGGAACGGGATTGGAAGGTGAAGCGATCTCAGTATTGCTATCAACAAAGTTTATCCGCTTGTCACGTGATCTTCAGCTCTGACGTCGCGCTTTACGATCCATTATTTTTACCATGATCCATGAATTTTTAGCGTAATATTGTCGTCAAAAGTCACCTTACTGATTTAATTTAGGTAAGCAAAGTTTATTCATCTTCTATTTACTTATATAAACTCTATTAATATCGTGTCAGGTCTTCATTTCTAATTGCAATGTTTCACTTTTATATTTAGGTTAAGCCTACATTACCGAAAGAACATTCCATTATAAAAGATCATATGTAGCTGGTTTTGAATTATAATTAAGTAAGTAGTTTTTAACTTTTCGCTAATTTTAAATATTATTATCGGAATAATTTCTAATTAATGACGTAAATTTATTGTCAAAGTTGTTTGTTCTGAATTGTTTACTTCTTGTTTGCTGGGATGTTAAATGTTATGTTTTACATACAATCTATCTAATTTTTATTAAATAAATTCACTAGGTTCGTAAATAATTTTATGTAAGATGAAATGTTTCTAATGTCATTTGTTGTGTGAACAAGGTTCATAGCATTGTAGTTATGAGTGTATAAATACTTTTCATAAAAATTAAGTCTGTCAACGTTAATTCTGTAGCTTATTAACAGTTAATTCGTTTTAAAACATTAAAAATTGTACTCAAAATGATATAAGTATACATAATTTATCAAAATATTAATGTAAGCGAATTTTAATTTCGCTAATTTTAAATATTATTATCGGAATAATTTCTAATTAAAGACGTAAATTTATTGTCAAAGTTGTTTGTTCTGAATTGTTTACTTCTTGTTTGTTGGGATGTTAAATGTTATGTTTTACATACAATCTATCTAATTTTTATTAAATAAATTCACTAGGTTCGTAAATAATTTTATGTAAGATGAAATGTTTCTAATGTCATTTGTTGTGTGAACAAGGTTCATAGCATTGTAGTTATGAGTGTATAAATACTTTTCATAAAAATTAAGTCTGTCAACGTTAATTCTGTAGCTTATTAACAGTTAATTCGTTTTAAAACATTAAAAATTGTGCTCAAAATGATATAAGTATACATAATTTATCAAAATATTAATGTAAGCGAATTGTAAAAGGTTATATAGATTTTAAAATTACGTCTAAAAGTAAAATAAGCAGTATGAAAATATTAAACAATTTTAAAAAAAGAAATAAGTTTAACTTTTCAATTTCTGAAAACAATGATATTCTATTTACCTAAATTTAATCCAGTCTTGTAATATAATTCTCTATATAAAAGTTATTAATATAAGATTTAGTTTATGGTACAGGAATGATTGTTATTCGTTACTACTAAAAAAAATTTTTTAAAGGTGTCAGATATCAAGTAAGGTATGTGTTATGTATAAAGTATGATATGTGTTTGTTATGTAACAAGAGTATACTAAAGGAAAATTAAAATAGAAAAATATATATTATTAGGATATATAAAAAGGAATACTAAAGGCTCAAAATCAAAATAGAGATTTATATGTTTATTAAAACTTCTTTAAAGAATTTTTTGTTTGCTGAAAATTATTAAAAAGATTTATAGATAAAAAGGAAAATTTAATTGTCAAAAATAATATCAAAATGTGTTAATCTTTAAAATAACTTTAAAAACTGAAGTATAATTTGGATAAGAGCACAACAACTAAAACTTATAAGTTTCTAAGATAATGATTAGAAAATATTGATCAAAGCTTTTCTAATTAAATATTTTATTGTTTTTCAGGCTTTGGAAAAACCCGAGGGAAATTGGGTTTTTTCATTTTGTGGTCATAAACTTTAAGTTTTACTGTATAAATATTTTTATTTATTAAAAAGTGTTGTATAAGCTTAAAAATAGAAATAAATCTGAAAAGTTATTTTAATTTTATTATATGTATTTTTTATTATGTTTGAATAACACATTATCACTAATACATAGGTTGAATCTTCTTTACTGTTAAATACATAACGTTTTACAATTTTTAACCCAAGCATTATAAAATATAAATACAGTATTATAAAAGGAACAAGTTTATTAATTTTTTCGTTTTCACGCACATATATTTACTAAACATATATATATATATATATATATCTTACCTATTGTAAAGTTATAACCAGTAAATATTTATAATCAGTAAAAACTAAAATTACATATAATTGAATAAAATTAGATATAGTTTCAGCAAATACTTTTTCTTAAAATTTTATTTTTGTGTCTCGTAAGAAATGATAAATCCATATTTTTGTGTTAATTTTTTAATTTTTACAAATTATGTCTAAATGTTTCACGAAAGGGGTACCTCTCAGAAAAACCTAGACAGACCAGGTATATATATATATATATATATAAATAAATATACATGGTATAAGTATATATATAACACAACAGGTCTATGTGTGATTCTTATTAAATAAGATTATAACTTAGCTGTGATTCATTCTAAAATTAATGTGTAGAAATTAATTTTGTAATGTCTAATCTTATATTGATATCTATTTACAATATATATCAAGAAGAAATTTTATATTTTGATGTGATAATTTGTTACTGTTTTATCTTTCAGTTTGTTACTGTTGTATCTTATTCTCAATGCCTTCTCGTAAATGATTAGAATTTATTTAGAAAATGAGTGCACTTGTTTGTTTATTTATACCAATATCAGTAATTTAATGAATAAATGTCAGACAGTTCTTTCATTGTGTTGCAATTTCACCAACATAGGTGTATATTTTGCTCTACTCAGCCTTTTAGCTTTTAAATAAGTAAATAAATTATGACATCAGACTATTTTATTTTGTTGTCACTGCACAGAGCAATTGCAAGATGAGAAAACTAGTATAAATTTAGGAGCCTCGAGTAACATTTTGTATTTTCAATTTTTTTTCCTAATTTATTTTTCATGAAAAATTTGCATGTTATAATATTTACAAAAATGTATTTAGTTTATGTATTAGTAAGTATAATCATTCCCTAAATTTTTTCTCCATAGAAAGCATTTTATTAAAAATGGAGCTATTATTATTATGATCAAAAAAATTACAATTGCTCTTTGGATCCTTTGGCAAAGGAACCTTCTTTCAAACCTTGTTGTCCCCTTAAAAAGCGAAAAAGACTTTCACCATCTTATTTGTTCTGTACTTAAGGGTGTATGGAGAGAGTTTAAATGATTATTCTATATAGGACTGGGCAATAAATCTATGTATCTCAAAATATCTACGTAACACATATATCGGCAGGCCAATATGATGACTTTTGTTTTAGATGATGCATCAGAAATCTGATTTAAGCAACTGATAGTGACTTTCATTTTAAGCGATGTATCAGCTGCGGAGTTGTTTATAGCATCGATTTTCTTATTATTAACAAGTGTACATATAAATAATACTGGAAAGTGGGCTAGCTAATATAAATATTTTAATACTTTTTTAGATTAAATTTTTACATAATTTGTATTGTCTTGTAGCTGTTTGAATAAATTAACAAACTTTTGTTTTCAGATTCGGTATTTTGACAGCATATGCCGGTATTTTGACTGAGGCGAAAAGAAAAAAAGTCATTTGAAAGAGTGCCTGCCATCACTAATGTCATTTGGGTAAAATTGTTGATTAAAATATTATTTATTTTTATTAATATATATATGTGATATTTTTTTCCTTCCAGTTTTTAAATGCTTTAAGAAAAAAAATTTAAAAAATTTTTAATCTGAATAACAATTCCAATTGCTAATAATAAATCAAAATATTTAGAATTCCTCTCCTTTTTGTATTAAATTTTACAAACATTGATCTGCAGTTAATCCTTAACATTTCTAAGTTTATTCAGGATTTTTCGTGTATACTCACAATTTTTTAATATGTATTAATATATATATCATCAGTCGATTTTTATCTTTACAAGCTTTAGTTAAAGGCAGCATTACAATTAAATTTAATTTAAAAATAATGATAGAAAGAGATTCTCTCTATTTGAAAAATACAAAATAAAAAAATTTTCCCATGTAAAGGAAACCAAATATTGCAAAAAAGTTTCAGAAATCCAAACCAAAAGAGTGAGTGAGAGAGAGAGGCTTGAAAAACTTAATTTTCTAAGTTTAACACAGTTGTAAGTCAATAGTTTTTGGATCTGATCACAAAAAAAAAGTAATTTTGTAGAAGGAAGGGAAAAAAAACGGTTACATTAAGGAATTGAATGCATTTGGAAGTGCAGTGTATTTATAATAAGTTTGAGCTTTTGTTTAATTATACTTCTAAGTATATGCAATCATAAGTAATCAATATCAGATCTAAATTCTAAAAATAAATCTTATTTTCAACTTCAATACTTTTTGTGTATTCACATTAGTTTAAGAGAATTTTCTTTAATACATAGAAGTAAAATTGAATATTAAGAAATACAATTAAAGTTGAACTGACTAGCTTTTTATTATAGTATTTTTTGTTGTTAAAGATTTATTATTTAATCGAAGATACAGCATTGCCGCTTGAATATTCAGTCAGTTTACAAAACAGTGTCTAATGCAGCATGCCTTTTTTTGATCCGTGTGTCGATTCTCTAAGCCAGTGATTCTCAACCGCTGTGCTGCGGTACTTTTTTGTGCTGCCAAATTCTTGAAATGTTCATAAAAAGTATATATATATATACTTTTTATAATTTTTCTAAGCTTTAACCGCGTTAGCATCTTTGTTGGCGATTGCCTTGTCTCTGACAATCTTAAAATAGATGAGAGAATTAAAATTGTCTTTGACACATAGTTTTAAAAATTTTTTGAAGTAAGTAGGAAATTTAATGACTTTAATTTAAAATGATTAATTAACTAAGGAAAGCAAGCTAAATATTAACTTGCAGATGGAAATAAAACTTAATCATTAAAGTGAGCTATGCAATTAATAAACAAATTAACAAAGGATAACTAAAAAAAAAACCAAGTAGGGGAGAGTCGGGTAGCCCCGCCCACTTAAGGACTATTGCTTATATTTCTGTATAATATGGAGTAATAATCAAGATTTTTGTATGTTTCTATTGTTTTATCATTTAATTAAATAATACAAAAAGAATAAACCAAAAAAATAATAGTTTAACTTAAAATAGAAATTTAAAAAAACATGTTTTCAGCTCTTTTCAAAATGTGTCGGGTAGCCCCGCCCAGTTACAAAAATTATGTTTTTTGATTGTTTTTTCAGGTGTAAATGAAAATGACCAATGTATTGACAATAGATAAACCTTATTTATCATTTTTGTCACAAAATTATTTTTTTTATTACATATTTATATACTTTTAGTGAATTCTATCATTTATTAACAACAGTTATATTTTTTATTATTATTAATGTATATTAATATATTATAATATTAATATATATTTATATTAAATATTTAAAGAAAATAATTTAATTTAAGTAAATCTTTGGAACCGTACATTTATCGACGAAATAAAAGTGGGCTGTGATACCTAACATTCATGTGAGCGGGGCTACCCAAAATCCAATTTTTTTGTAAATTTGTAATTACTCGAACAATTTTTCACAAATAAACTTCGTTCTTTGTGCAAACTAAACTTAAGACTACATACTTTAATGCTGTATGTATAGAAAAAATTATTTTTTTAATATTAAAATGAAGTTTAATCGAAACATTCAACCAATTTTTCTTAATATCATGACAACTGTATTCAACATATTTTAAAAACTATTGTTTACCATGTTACCAGCTGCATAAATACTTGAAACTTTGAAAATAATCTTTTTTTAATATAACAATTATTGTCCGATGGCCCATTGACTTGAAAAAAATATTATTCTCTACATATGAAATTGACATTGGTCGGGGGTACCCAACTCTCCCCTATATAAAAAAACAAATTAGGAAAGGATAACTAACAAAAAAAAATAAGCTAACAATTAATAATTAGCAAAAAACTAGTAAACAAGAAATCACAAAAAATAACAGTTAATAACTATAGAAAACAAGCTAACAATTAATAACTAGCAAAAAGAAGAAGAAAAAATAACTGTTACTAACTAATAAAAAATCACTCAAAAGAAATAATAATCCCTTAATAAACGTGCTTTTGTAGTACTTATTATTATCACAAACTATTTAACACAGTGTGTTGTAGGTAAGTAAACAACTTTTAATCTAATTTTTTTCATTGTGTGCCGTCAAATTTCGAAATGGTTAAAAGTGTGCCGTAACAACAAAACAAAAAAATGTTGAGAATCATTGCTCAAAGCCCTTATTCAATTTAGTTCTCTAAGTTTCGTTATATACTCATTAATAAATTGTGTTTTGTTAGTCTTTCAGTTTTTATTTTTTAAATGTTATAATATTACTCAATGTTTTGCTTCCAGCTACAGTTTTCGAACGCTTTGAGACCAAGAGCTTGCGGAAAAATTTGGGAAGGTCTGCTTCAGCCACTGATTGGGAAGGACGGAAACCTAAGATAATTGACCTGACCAATTCTTCGGACTTGGAGACCTAAGAATGTGCCAATTTGTTTTAATAAATTTTTAAATGTTTATTCAAATAAAATATTCATAGCTACTTTTTGTTTTATTCCTCTGCATTCACACCTTCTATATTACAAAGCACGTTCATATCAGAAGTGTAAATTTTATTGAACCCATAAAATTATAATATTTTTTGAGTTTTTAGTGCTATTGTGCAATATATTAAATTATTAATTTTCAGTGACTGAATCTTGTCTGAAGATCAAATGTACCTTGCAAATGCTAAAAAATAAGAAAACTAATTTACATACATGTTAAATGTGGTAATTTTTAAACAAGCAAATTGTCTTTGATTTATAAATCATAGTTGAGCTGAAAATAATTATCATGCCTTAAATTAATATTCACTTCTTACATTCCATCTACAGTGCTCACACTTATTCCTTTTCACCTATTTTACACTTAATTAATTTTTAAGCTTATTACTGCTCAAATCCTAATTATATATATATTTTTATTGTTTGGAAACTGATTAAAAATATTTTTCGGTGCTTATTATTATTATTTTATTTTTTTTGAAAAATCTGGCTACACACCTTGAACTTTGAAAGTATGACTTAAATACTTGCAGATATTTTATTCTAAGGCAATATTAAATCACTAGCTCACTAGTTTGCAGAATGCTTATTGTCTAGCATGCAAGGAAATGATTAATTTTCTGCTAAATAGGCATAGACTGAGCAGAGCATGTAGCTCTTTTCAAGTTATCCTTGACAAAAAATGAAGGATTTTTTTTTACTCATTATAAATCAAATTAATTAAATCTGCAACTGTACAGCCTGGAGTATAATTAGCGAAATGAAATCTGAAGTGCAAAACCATATAAAATAATTAACAGACGTGTACCTATATCCTACAATATCCAGTGAAAAAAATTTCTTGAATAACGTATTAAAATTATCGATCGGCGTTCTGCCGCATCTTTAAATGCTTATTAATATTTGTTTTACGAATAACGTGATAAAAATATTCATCGACATTCTACTGTATCTGTAAACGCCGTGGAATATGGTTTTTTCAAACTCGATATTCTACGGCGTTATTGAGATATCGATCTATATAAATTTTACAATGTCGTACAATATAAAAAAAATCTGACGTTTTTACATAGATCGATGTTTCGGAAGAACATCGATCGACGTCGTAAGCAAAGTTTTTTCGAGATCAATCGATATTGAGTGCTACTTGGGAAGCAAGCTTCTCAATCACGTGGACAATCCAAGGACAATCATTACATTTACTTTCCGCATTACTTTTACCCTTACACTATGTAGATGTCGTGCAGTTGTTCGTAACGCCTGACTCGAGCTGGATGCCAGCGGGATGTGTATCATATTTTTTGTATTTTAGTTGTTAATATACTTTTCGTTATGTTTAACGTATCGCCGTTTATTCAAAGCCCTTTCTGCACCCCCTTTATTCTACACATGGGGGCCCGTCCACGGGAATGTGGACCGCGTTTTGGACAATAACTTTTCAATTTCATCAACGTATAGCCAACGAGTAGGTTAAGCTATTATAATTTTGTGAGCCGCGCAAGGCTGGAATCTACTAAAACTACGAACTGAATTGAATGAGAAACGCCATCGAAATTCCTAAAAACTACAAATTTCACCGTCGAAGTTGCTTGAAACTGCTGAAACTACGATATCGTCAACGGATACAGAGTTCGTGCCTGAATTGTGTGTTGAACCAGCGTTACTGGATACCAAAAATTTTATCTGCAAAGAAACCTTTGAAGTAGGTGACTCTTTAATTTTTTCTTCTTTTTGTGAACATCATCATGTACAAATCTACGAAAACAGATTTAATAACCTTATCGCAAGAATTAAATATTCCCACTACTCCTAACGCTACAGTAAGCGAACTTAAAACTTTAATTGAAAATTCTGAGGAATATAAAAATGACCCGAACACAGTAACGAAACTATTAGACAAAATTATAAACGCAAGGAAATTAATAGCTGACGAAGAATTAAAAATGCAACAACTTAAATTAGAAGTTGAAAAAGTAAAATTAGCTAGGATAGAAAAAGAAATTCAGCTTAAATCACTTAGTCAAAATGAGCGAGATATGAGCGTAAACATCAGTTCTGATTTAACTAACCCGCATCAAGATTTAGAATCACTTATTAAAAGTATACGAACCTTAACAGTAACTGTTCCGAGAAATCCTGAAAATCTTAGCTTATTCTTTAATTCTTTGGAGCGAGCATTTAAAACAAAAAACGTAAAAGATGAACTTAAGTCCGAAATTCTCATAGCAATTTTGCAAGAAAAAGCAAACAAAGCGCTTTTGTACGTAGAAGAAGAGGAAATAAAAAATTACGAAAAACTGAAATCATTAATCTTAAGAGAATACCAATTAACCCCTCAACAGTGTCCATACAGAAAATCAAAATCGATATAGGAGCACTTTTCATTCTCCTAAAAACACTCATCAATAAAAATATAGGGCAAACACTTTTAAACGAACAGATAAATTGCCAGACACTAAAAACTGTTATATTTGCGGTGCGAATTCTCATTTCGCAAAAAATTGCAACATGAAGTTTAAAGAAACTCAAAACCAAATTAATCCTTCACAAATTAATGCAAATCAGATTAATCAAATCGAAAGTAAAAGCCCTATCAATGAACAATGCGTAAATAATTTGGAATTTATTGAATTAAAAATTAATGAGCGAAAAATCAACTGTTTAGTAGATTCGGGGTCACGCATTTGTGTTATAAATAGCAAATATATAAATTTGAAAGATCGTATCCCAGAAAGTTCAATTGAATTAAAAAGTTGTTTCGGAGAGATAATTAAAGCGAAAACTTATTCTCTTAAAATTTCACTCCCAAGTCAAAACATCATTAAACGCGAATTACTCATTCCATTTGCTGTAACCAATAAACTAGCTATGACTTGCATCATTATTCCTCAAGTAAAATCTCTTCTTTTCGAGAGTCAAATTTCAGATTCGCCAGATGTTAAATTCAAAACAACTGCGAACACTTCGAATAAAAAAATAAATGAACAAAATGCTTACGCAGGAGATTTATTGCAAAAAGAAAACTCTCAATCTCAATGTTTACTTTTAAACAAGAAAAACGATCTGTGTTTAAATGATTCCTTGTCTTTTGATAGTTCTTTATTATGTGATACTTTGCATGATGATAAAAACCTTTTATTTGATTTTCATGATGATATTTTTAATTGTTTTCAATTGAATATAAATGATATAAATACTTTGCACTTAAATCATATCAAAAATGAGCATGTTAAACAAGGTGTATTTAATCTAATTCAAAACTATAAGCCTCACAAAGTGAAATCAAGTAATTTAGAAATGAAAATAATCTTAACAGATGACACTCCTATTTATTGTAAACCTCGTCGATTACCATATGTTGAAAAACAAATAGTTGATTCTCAAATTAAGGAATGGTTATCAAAAGATATAATTAAACCTAGTAATTCAGATTTTGCTTCCCCTATGGTTTTGTGTAAGAAGAAAAATGGTACTATGCTTCTTTGCGTGGATTATCGTAAGTTAAACAAAAAGACAATTAAGGATAGATTTCCCCTTCCTGTTTTATATGATATTTTAGATAGTATAAGCGAGGCAAAAATTCATTCCTTACTGGATCTTAAGAACGCATTTTTTCACTTACAAATAAATGAAGTTAGTCAAAAATACACATCATTTGTCACCACCAATGGTCAGTATGAATTTACCAAAGTGCCCTTCGGTTTAGCCAATAGCCCAGCCGAATTCCAACGATTCATTAATCACATATTCAGAGATCTTATTAATGACGGTATTATGGTAATATACATGGACGATATAGACGTAATAGCGAAGGATGAAATCGAAGGTTAAGAGCGTTTAACTAAAATCTTTAAGATCGCGTCAGAATATGGCTTAGAGATAAATTTCGAAAAATGTCAATTTCTAAAAACTAAAGTTAATTTTTTGGGACACATTATCGAAAACGGAACTATTACACCTTCAACGGAAAAGCAGTTACAAATTTTCCTGAACCTAAGAATATCAAACAAATTCAGAGTTTCTTATGCCTTAGCTATCATAACAGCTTTACAAAAATTTCGCATTTATTTATTAGGACAAAAATTCAAAATTGTTACCGATTGTTCGGCATTCCAAAAAACTATGGAGAAAAAAAAATAAATTACCCCTAAAATAGCTCGTTGGGCATTATTTCTTGAAGAATTTGAATACGAAATAATTCATCGTTCAGGGACACACATGCGCCACGTTGATGCCTTAAGTCGTTACCCAATAATGATTATTGAAACCCCTGAAATAACACCTAAAATTTCAACAGCCCAAAAAGATGACGAATTTATACAAACAATTAAGGAATTAATTAACATTGGTAAAACTGAAAATTACTTTGTGAAAAATGATATCCTTTACAAAATTGTTAACGATAGAAATTTATTAGTGGTCCCTAAGACCATGCAAATAGAAATTGTAAAAAAAGCTCATGAATTAACACATTATGGTGCAAACAAAACAGAAAATCTTGTTAAAGACAAATATTTTTTCCCAAACATCAAACAGTGCGTAGAAAATGTAATTAAAAGTTGTGTTAAGTGTATTTTAGTAAACAGAAAAAAGGGAAAAGCAGAGGGTTTATTAAATCCAATTCCAAAAGGTGATACTCCATTAGACACATATCACATTGACTTTATCGGTCCAATGCCTTCCACCAATAAAAACTACAACCATATTTTTTCTGTGGTAGATTCATTTAGTCAATTTGTATGGCTCTATCCTGTAAAATCTACATCATCATCCGATGCCATTCAGAAATTAAACCAACAACAAAAAAAATTTGGAAATCCTAACAGACTGATTAGTGATAAAGGTGCCGCGTTTACATCAAAAGAATTTAGTGACTATTGTGCAAATGAAGACATTACTCATCTTACCATCACAACTGGAATCCCACGAGGAAACGGAATGATTGAAAGGATTCACGAGACACTAATTCCAATTTTAGCAAAACTGTCCATAAATGAGCCAGAGAAATGGTATAAATACGTATCATTATTACAGAGAACATTAAATTCCACTACATCTAGAAGTACCAAATATACACCGTTTGAGTTACTCACCGTCATTAAAATGAAACAAAAACAAGATGACAAGCTTTTGGAAATATTGAAGGAAGAACATGAAAACACCATTATGTGTAACAGACAAGAAATTCGTGACAACGCTAAAGTCAACATTTATAAGATTCAAAAGGAAAACAAGCGAACATATGACAAAAAGAGGAAGAAAGCTCACAAGTATGAGAAAGGTGACGTCGCTGCCATTCAACGAACGCAGTTCGGTACAGGACTCAAGTTGAGGCCAAAATTCCACGGTCCTTATGAAGTTACTAAGGTGAACAACAACGATAGATACAACGTCAGAAAACTTGGAACTCACGATGGTCCTAATATAACTTCTACTGCTGCAGACCATATGAAGATCTGGGGAAATTGAAAAACCATATGGACTGAAAAAAAAAAAACTAATTCTTTTTTGTTTCTTATAGCTAATTGTTTCGAAATATTTGCTTTTGTACTATTCTTTTTTTTTCTTCTGTAATTTCAGAAAATGTCCTTCGGAGCAGGCATGTCAACTGGTGGAAAATGGTCACCGCGGTCGGTGAAGAGCAGGATGACCGTGTGGAATGCAGATCCATCCCAGGAAGCAAGCTTCTCAATCACGTGGACAATCCAAGGACAATCATTACATTTACTTTCCGCATTACTTTTACCCTTACACTATGTAGATGTCGTGCAGTTGTTCGTAACGCCTGGCTCGAGCTGGATGCCAGCGGGATGTGTATCATATTTTTTGTATTTTAGTTGTTAATGTACTTTTCGTTATGTTTAACGTATCGCCTTTTATTCAAAGCCCTTTCTGCACCCCCTTTATTCTACATAAATATTATTTTTTTATATTTTTATTTAAATTAATAGATTATAATGTAGTTAACATTTATTGGCATTTTCATTACAATTAAATTTCATTTTGATATAAATATTCTGATATTTTTACTCCTTTTTTGATAAAGCACGTGCATCGGATTTGGCGCATTTTTTACACGCCAATATTTACAGACAGATCCCTTTTTATTTTCGCTTTGTAACTTACAATGATGCGTTAAAATAATTTTTTTAAATAATTTCAAGCGAATTTAATTATATAATTTAGTTGTACAGACTTAAAAAGATATGAAAGTACATTTCTTGTAAAAAATACTTTTTTGGATCAAAAATAAAATTATTTTTTAAAAATTCCGTTATTAAATAAAATTTATAAGCCGAAGAATACTTTTTTTATTATATAGGAAAAATTATTTAGATATTCATATTTATTTAGGAAGTTTTATATTTATTACTGTACAGGAAAATATTAACTAGGTCATATATTCAGGAAAATATTAACTAGGTTATTATAGGTTCTATTATTAAAAATAGGCCCTATTATTAAATCATTGTCATAGGATTGTCAAAGGTGTGGCTATTTATTATTATTATTATATGTATTTTATTTTGATTTCTAGAAATAAAAAAGAAATAATTCTTTTTTTGAATATCAATTAATTTTTTTTATATAAAATGCTAATTAAGTGGAGAACTATCGATGTTTCAAACAGGTAGATAGTATGTTATTATATGGAATTTCGTAATACTTTTTTTTTTAAATAAAATAAAGTGACAAATAACGAAACTAAAATTTGTTATTTTAATTTAACTACTTTCATCATGTTATGTTAACTCACTAAAATTTTAATTGTATGCATTTTTTGAAATAAAATATTATCGCATGGCTGGCAAACTAGAATCCCAAATTGTGCAGCATGTAGAAATTCTAATATATATACAGTCGGACCTCTATTTAACGAAGTCTCTAAATCCCGAAAAAAAATTCGTAATATGGAAAATTCGTTAAATAGAAAATCATCTTTTTAAATACTTACACAACGTAGGACAGGTTTTAAATTCATAGATATTAGAAATAATTAAAACTGCAATTGATGCACCTTTATCTAGTAAATTATTATCTATTATTTATTTTATAAATCTTCCCCATAAAAGAAATCTACAATGAAAGTAAGAATAGAACAAAACATTATCCAGTGTTACACTATCATGCCACATATATTTTCCCCTGAATAAAAATGCTAAATCTTTATATATTAAAATTATTGCTGCATTTATTAGTGTAGTTTTTAACATATTGCTACTGATAAAGTCCGTTAATTTTGTTTGAGTTTTTCGTTTGAAAAAGTGTTTTTTCTGATAATAGGTCTCGCATTTTTGTAATACACCAAAAATTTCTTCAGGCGTATTCTCCTCAAACTGCAATCCACGTCGAATTGTTTCAAATGATTTTAACATTTCATCATATGAAGGTTTGCTAATTTCTTCATTATTTCCGCCTCCATCTTCCTCACAATTTATGGCTGTATTGTTTTTATTTTTAACACCGTCCAAAATATCCGATTCAATTAATGTTTCGGTGGTTTCAGCTTCAGAATCAATAGAAAGAAAATCATTAATCCGTACATCATCATTAATTTCGTGGTTCTCTCTTAGCTGCACCCACATTTTTTTAAGTTCTTCTAAAGGGATATCATCCTTGTCCTTACTTTCTGAATTTTCAGCGTTGACAAAGAATCCAGCTTTAGCAAAACTGTTACGAATGGTACGATCTGTAACATCATAGTTCCATGCTTTGGAAATTTCTGTTATGATTTCTCCTAATTAATCTTTGGCTGTGATAACTTTTCGTACAATTCCTTTGCGGTAGTGCAGTTTAAAGTTTTGAATCACACCTTGATCCATTGGTTGTAGCTTCGATGTAGTGTTTGGAGGCAATTAAAAAACTTTAATGTTTTTCAGTTCTTTGTTGATTTCCTTCGGATGAGCAGGGCAACTGTCGAAGATTAGAGCAATTTTTCGATGCTCTGCAATCATAAGTTTGTCCAACTTTTGAATCCATTTTTCACAAATTTCTGACGTCATCCATTTTTTTTTTTTTTTTTTTTTTTTTTTTTTTTTTTTTTTGAATTCATAATCAACCTCCAAAGATTTCGTGCCCTTAAACATCTTGGAGTTTTGCTTTTTCCTATAATTAAGGGTTTTAATTTTTGATTGCCAGTCATATTAGCACCTAGCATGATAGTTATTATTGCTTTGTTATGTTTTCCTCCAAAGCATTTTTCATTTTTAAATGTTAGGGTCTTTTGAGGCAAATATTGAAAAAATAAAGCCGTCTCATCAGCATTAAAAATGTTTTTTGGCTTATAATCTTTTAAAATTTTATTACGAGTCTCTGCAATCTAACTTTCACAATCTTTATCACTGACGTCATTACTTTCACCAGACATAACTTTTCCTATAATTCCCTGTTTTTTTTTAAACTTGTCAAGCCATCCACTACTTCCTCGAAATTCATCGTGTCCCAATGCCTTTGCAAATTACATTGCTTTCTCGGTTATTAAAGGTATAAAAATTAAGGTGATGCAAAAATCAGTTCAAGGTCATTTCCCCCATAAAATGCGTTAACAAGTTTATAATTTTCTCAAATATTTTGGGAAATAGGGAAAGTAGATCTCAAAAAAAAATTCGTTAAATAGAAATTTCACTTCGCTATTTGGAAGTTATTTAACGAAGAAATTTCCAAAATTTTCTTGGTTCCACGAAAAAATTCGCAAAATAGAGAAATTCGTAAAATGGAAGTTCGACTGTATATATATATATATATATATATATATATATATATATATATATATATATATATATATAAAAGATAAGTAAAGTATATTAATAATTCTTAAAGCAAAGCATTCCCACAATAGCCCGTTGAGTGCCTGAAAGTAAGCTTGCACAATTTAATGATCAGCAGTCATAATAGTGACAATGTGGTTAGCATTGCGTACCGTCCGCCTTTGCTTCATGGTCAAGCTGACCCATCGATCTGAACCTGAATTAATAATTCTTCTTTATACTAATAGAAGACACGCATTTTCTTTTAAATTACTTTGTTTTTTTAGAAACAATTAACATAATTATTTAACTCAAATATAAAATTGCTAATTTTTTATTCACACATATTCTACATTTTAAAAATCATATACTCAATGTGTAGTGTATTGGGAAATTTTTCAAATCATTTCAGCTAATAGTTTAAACTTTAATTTAATTTTAAAAAGAATCTTGTAATCCATCTTTGTCCGAAATACCATCATAACTAGATTTAAATAGTCTTCTGAAGACTTAATGTGTTCAATGAATTGATAAAAATTATCCTCTTTCTATAATTATTTTCATTTTTCACAGCAAGTGTGCTTTCTATAATTGCAAATACATCAATTAGGATAATATTATTTAAACATCATTCTTCAGTTTGATGTAACATCAGTTTGAGTAAACATCAGTTTGATGATTTGTTAATATATTTCTGGTGAGCCATTGACAATCTTGCAAAATTAATTCATTATACATATTTTATTCTATTTTTACTTATGACGTATGAATGATCGATTCTTTCTTTCTTTTTTGTTATCTATTATTATTACTACTATTTTTGGATTATTACTATTATTTTTACTTATAAAAAAATAAAAAAATCTCCAAACATGAACAGTTTTCTTTATTCATTTTACAATAATGTGTATAATCATCATATTTTAATGCAAAAGATGAAAAAAAATCTTGGCAAAAAAAAAACAATTTAAAGTGTTATAATGTTCGAAAATATTGATTTTTGATAGACAGTAGATGTCAATTTTATCAACAAAAATGGTCGCTTCAGAAAGTCATATTTAAAATCTGTAGCAATATTCTTCTGACTGCGAAGCGGCCTGCGTGCTTTCTTTTTACTATTAGTTTAACATTAAAGAGTTCTCGACCAAATTAAAGAATGTTGACATTAATTCTTCCATCGTAATCCTAGTACATTTTTCACTCATTTACAGGGGTTTCTAATTTTAAGCAGCAAAACAAAATATAGCGTACCGTCGAACACTCAAATCAACGCTTCCGATGGTATTTGCGATTTTTTAATATAAAGAGATAAAAATAAACTATCATAAATTAAGCAAAAAATTACAAATTATAACCCTAACGAGGAAGATAATTACTTAAGAGGTGTTTGAAAAAAAAATAGTAGTATATTTTTTGAGATGAAATTATGTATTACGCTTCTGATAATAGAAATAATATAATAAAGAGCAGTAAAATATATCAAATTTATTCCTCATAAAAGTTTAATCATTCTCTACTTCTGAATCGAAAAAGCGTATCAAAAAAAAGAAAAGGAGCAACTGACAATCTTCGAGTGCTTAGTAATGATTTAGTCTATTAAAGTAGAGAAAAAGAAGAAGAAAAAAACGATTTCGAATTGTTCCAGTACAAATCGGAAAAGGGGTTGACATTGAATTCGAAATTATTATATTTCACCTTGTGAATACGAAGCGATACTTTTTGCTCTTTGTTTCATAAAAAATTGAAATGGATTTTTTACGTGAACTATACTTTTGTGATAATGAACTAATGAATTTATTAAGCGAATGCATTGTTTCGTATCTAATGAAATACTAGACGTGAAGTTCACTTATATTTTTTCATACCTTCCAGGTGTTTCGCTTGAAATACTTTTCATAAACTCACAGTTAATTTATTTAACAATAAAATGATAGTTCCTTTTTTCAATTTTTGATATTAATATTGATGGATGCTTATTTATGATAAATCAATTGCTTTTGTAAGCATTCCAGGTAGAAACATTTCTGAATGTTATCCATAATTATTTTGGAAATTCTGTTTTTTTCAAAACATAATTATTAAGTACATTTTTATTATGTTTTGAAAATTTGTGTTTAATTTTTTTAATTTCCAATATATTTAATATAATCATAGTCATCAACATTTAAGGTTTTAGTTAATATTTTTCAATAAACTAAACTCAGTGGCATGACAGCCCATAGAGGGCCAAGGCCTACTGTGCTCATCTCAATTTTCTTGACCTTGGGCTCTGGGGTGCAGGAGCAGATGTTCCGGTTGAGTGGTCAGCCGAATGCGGAACCCCCAGTGTTTAGTTCCCAAGCATGCTTGGTACTCATTTATCGACCCACTGAAGGGATGAAAGGCTGAGTCAACCTTGCCCGGCCCGTGGATCGAACCCAGGACCTGTGGCATGGGAGCGCTAAGCGCTACCACTCAGCCACCGGGTGTGTTTCAATTTTTTCAATGGTAGTGAATAAAATGAGAATTTCTTAATACAAAAAGAATTTTTATAAATTGATTATTTAAACTAAATAGCCTGACCGTTTGTCAATCTGACTTTTTTATATATTTGTTTAAATTATTTATATTTAGCAGTGAACAAATTTTTTTTAATTTCTAATTAATTAAAATTAAAAATCATTACACTGGGTAACAAAATTTTTGGTACATTTATTCAAGTATTGTACTTGATCTTATCTAATTTGAGTATTATTTTAAATCTGAAATCAATTTTGTCCGAAGAGCTACAGATTTTTCAAATGTGGCATTTGTAGTTTAGTTTATCTTTTATCTGAATATATGCAAAGAATTTGTAGGTTGAAGTTCATATATACGCACTTGTCTGTTCCATTGAAGATAATCCCGAAGACCAAAAAGCATATGACCTTAATGTATCGTATCGTAAACTGAAATGTATTATCATTTTCTTTCTACCACTCCCAATGTAACAGAGAAGTGGGGACACTTTGTATTCACTCGAGTGAATTTTGTAAAATCCTTTTTAGGAATATATTATTAAACTGCAACAAGATGGTAGCTGGAGGAGAGAAATCGATTGTAGACTGGGAATCAACGATGCGAAACTATCCGTTAAAAAATATCAAGCGACAGAAGAAAAGAAAAAAATTGTTTCCTAGTACTACCACTATAAAAAATATTTTTTAAAACTTCGGAAACTCTATAGTAGCTGCGGTGGGGGTGGAATAAGAATTACCTCTCTGGGTCATAATTTAATTATCATTATTTGAGCGTTTACCGAAATTTCAGGTTTGCAGGAATGCAAAATTTCTAACCAATTTGAGAAAATTTCTTCTAGTGGTAGCTAAGCTTTAATGCGTGATTCTTTGTTTAGTAAATTTTTTACTGCACTAAATATATAATATTCAGAAGTCCTCATAAAACTCAACTTTGTTCCAGTACTTGGTTTTTAAAATGCTGGCTAAATTACTCAAAATTCTGAAAACTTTATGTTTTAATCTATGAGCACTCTATAAAATATTTTTCAAAAAGCGTAGTGTTTTTCTGTCTTTGAGTAATTAGCTCCTCAAGTAAAAAAGGAGTTATAATTGGGAAAAAGAATCGGTACTCACGGGTAATTTGTATCCCGGTAAAAAGTTTACTTTAAATACTTTACTTTAAGTATGAATAATTTGAAATGCAAGTGATAAAGGTAGTTACAATTGAATTAAATATGAATAATTTGAAATGCAAGTGATAAAGGTAGTTAAAATTGAATTAAATATGAATAATTTGAAATGCAAGTGATAAAGGTAGTTACAATTGAATTAAATATGAATAATTTGAAATGCAAGTGATAAAGGTAATTACAATTGAATTAAATATGAATAATTTGAAATGCAAGTGATAAAGGTAGTTACATTTGAATTAAATATGAATAATTTGAAATACAAGTGATAAAGGTAGTTACAATTGAATCAAATATGAATAATTTGAAATGCAAGTGATAAAGGTAGTTACAATTGATTTAAATATGAATAATTTGAAATGCAAGTGGTAAAGGTAGTTACAATTGAATTAAATATGAATAATTTGAAATGCAAGTAATAAAGTAGTTACAATTGAATTAAATATGAATAATTTGAAATGCAAGTAATGAAGGTAGTTACAATTGAATCAAATATGAATAATTTGAAATGCGAGTGATAAAGGTAGTTACGATTGAATAATTAAAGAGATAAAAAATAAAAAATTAAATTCAAATTTACTATCACTTTTTACATTTTTAGTCGCCTGTGGCATTTCTGCGAGAGTACACGGACGGGGAGGCACCCCTCGGGGTCTAATCATGGGTAAACTAATCCCTGTAACTTAAGTGTAGAGAGCAACCCGGCACGAGTGGTAATTACCAGGACGGCCGGGTCTCTACTGTTTGTCTACGATAGGTACTCTGCCAGACATTCGTCTGGAGCTGTGGCGGTAACTATGGTAACGAGGTATGATTATTTCAAGTAGGGATGCGGGGTCCCTCTTTAGGACTGGTTTCGGCGAAAGAAAAAGAGACCTCTTCATCGAAGCCACCCTCCCTAAAATGCCCTCTTCTTGTTTCCATAGCACCAGACTGCCGCAAACTTAGGGGCGGTCAGAGTACCTTTCTTAGACAAACAGTACTTTAACAGAGCCACACTTACTTACACATATACACACATCCTCACATTCCTTTAACTCACCCCCCCCCCTTTTATATGTATTCCCAAACTGTAAATCAGGGGTGTCAAACTCGCGGGCCGCGGGCCGCATGCGGCCCAATATGAACATTTTTGTGGCCCAGTCAATATATCCGAAGCAAAGTAAAAGTAAAATAGAAATGTGAATTAGAAATGAAACCAGCACATTAAATTATAACATACTTTATTTATAAACTATACGGATCATTTTAAATCGTACGCGCGAAATTGTAAAATTCTAATTGGCTGAAATGGAGTCCGTTTCACACTAAGCTTTCAATTAGATAGTACATATTCAGGTTTATCCTACTATAGCAAGGTTATCTTGCTCCAAGGTTCACAAACATTTCTGGGATTTGAAAGAAGAAATATGTAAGTTTTTACAAACTAAAAATCAAGATACGAGCTTGTTCTCCGATCAAATATGGTTGCAAGATTTATCTTTTATGGTTGATATAACTTTATCCGATTTAAATTTACTGTTACAAGGGAAGTTCATTACGAACATGTTTGACATAATTAAAGCATTCAAATGTAAACTATTTCTTTGGGAAAGGCGGTCCTTGGAGAAATGAAAAATGAAGATTTAACTCACTTCCCAACTTGCAACAAGAACAAATCTGGTTTAGATGATTCTGCATCGTATCAAAAATACGCAGAAACAAATTTCAAATCTTAGAACAGAATTTGAAACAAGGTTTAAAGATTTTAGTTTTTTGGAAGACAAATTTTGTTTGTTTTCTTCGATTTTTCTTAATAAATATAGACTCAGTACCCAGTTACATGCAAATGGAAGTGATTGAGGTTCAGTGTGACTCAAATTTGAAGTAAAAAGTCATTGAAGTGGGTGTGCCTGAATTTTACGAATATTTACCGGCAAGGTTTGAAAATACTCGAAAATTGGCATATGAAATTATGAATTAAGTACTTATCAGTGAGAGCATCTGTTATGAATAGAAATAAATCTCCTGTCCGAAACAGTATTAATTACGCTCACGTTGGGTCAATTTTGAAAGTAGTCTCGGACAATAAAATTTTTCCCGAAATAGAAAAAATAGTAGCAGAGAAGAGGTGTCAAAAATCAGGACGTAAACAATAATTTAACTTTATATATGCTTATTACAATTCAAAATAAAAAATATTTGTTTTCTATGAACATTGATTTTTTCTTTCTTTTTTGCGGCCCACCTAAAGTTAAGCATTGTTTATTTGGCCCAAGTTAGCTTTTGAGTTTGACACCCCTGCTGTAAATATTCATTAGTGTTTATTTTCCCTTTGTACTTTTATTTTACCTTTTTTCGTGTACTTTTTTATTACTTGTAATTTTGTTATTACCTAATAATGGCAAAGGGCCATTTCTTTTCTCTCTCAAGAACTCCATTTTGCTCCCCAAACTTTATTTTTGCCATGTATATTTTATAGTCTAATTTCAGGATGAACGGGAAAAGGGCCGTAAGGCCTCAGACGCACAGTTCCACAACAACGAACGAACGGACAGGGAGGCCAATTTTAGCCGTTAAGTAATTGTTAAACTGAAACAAATTTTCTGAAATATTTATATTAGTGGTTGTACAGAACGAGTTTTTTTTTTTTCTTTGAAAAAGAAACAGCATTAATTTCACAATAATTTTTCTACAATTACAGGAAAACTTAAAAACTGGTGGACAAATTTCTAGATGAATATTCTAAATTTCATTCTTTGTACCTTTCGAATTCTTTAAAAAAACTATATTGTGTTATAGAATTTCTGCCAGTTATTTCTGTTCTCTGAATTTAAAATTGAAAAAAGTAAAGCAGTAAATGTTTTAAATATTAGTTTCGAAATTTTACTACAAGTTTTTTAGTTTTCTGAAAACGCTGATCAGCTTGCATCTACTACGCATGCTCAGAGAGGGGCGACAATAATAGGGAAATTGATAAAACTGGTACCCAAACTACTTTATTTGTGAGCCGGGGTAATAATAGTTTGATTTATTTAATTCACCACTGCTTACTTGAAAATAAATATTATAGAGTTACACTTTGAACTAAAATTAGTTATATATGTTAGAATTAAAGTGAAAGCAAAAATAGGTCAGTCAAATTTGCCATGCACATCTTTAAGCTACCGCTTTTTACTTTTTTCCCATACTGATTCTAATTCTGTACGAAAGCACTTAGGACTTGCCCTTTAAGGATAGGTTAAACGCTAGTATCCTCCTTGGAACAAGGCCTTGGATGCATTGATAAAGTAGCGCCACTCTTGTCCTAGCGACCTTTGTGCCGCTTTTGATTTTAATTGGCTATCGCTGATCACATGGGTAAATTACCGACATTTTGTTGACTAGCTTGAAAGGTGAAGAATGATTGCGATCGATTTGTTATTTTAATTTTCGCTTTTCCATTAACTTTCATTGTTTCATACTTTTAAATTTATAATGACTGGTTGTTGCGCATTTCTGTGTTCCAATAAAACAAATTTAGGCTTCAAATTATATCGCTTACCTGTTACAGATCGGAATAAATAAAGACGGAAAATATTTCTTCATAGAATTTGCGGAGATAAATTGTATCCAAACGATAGCAGCAGATTGCGTGAGGTAAGTTTGAAATTAATTTATTTATTCATTTGCTACAAATTTTACATGATATTATTTAATAACTATGTAGAATTAATATGTTTCGCTTTTTTTTTCAATTGAAGTTTAACAAATTAAATTGCATTAAATAAATTCACCGGAAGGAAATGAAAATAGACTATTAATATTGTTTTAAACTGTTAGAAAGCTTTAAAAATAAATTTTAAAACCATCTAAATATAAATAAAGGACTTCAAAAAATTTCAAAAACAATATATATTATTTCAGAAGAAAAAAAAGGAATTCACTTAAATATTTATTATTTCTTTCTTTTATCTTTAAAAATATGAAAATATTAATTAATCGCGTTTAAGAATAGAAACTCCTGCATTGAAAGTCGCGATCACAAGAGAGTTGCAGTCACCAAGATGGCGGCATGTCGTTACTTTATCTAAGTATATCTAGAGCTTTACTCTGGAACACAGAGAGAATATTAGTTTATTTTTTCTGAAGGAGAGCGCTGCTCTGGATCAACGAAAACAATGTTCGCATCTTTTTTCTCGCGAAATTTCATTTTTTTCCCCTTCATTTACCCATTATCAAAATTACGTGCTGATAAAATAAATATATATCATTAAAAACGAAGAACACATGTGACTTATGATTTACAAATATACAGGAAAATACAAGCAGACTTGCTCACGATTTCTAAATTGCATATTGTAGTGTTATAACTCTGAGATTGAAAACAAGAGACATCAGGTACCTCACGTAACTCTTCATTTTTAACTACATGCATTTTTATTTTTTTATTTTAACAATTTGAATTAAAAAGGTTTTTTTTAACCTTTTGAAGCAGAATTTTAATAATAGGTATTTTTCATACTTTTTCCATTATTTTGTATTAATTTAGGTCAAAATAAGCAAAAAATATTATATTCAGTATTTTAATAACTTATGGTTATGAAATACAGCGAGAGACACCGGTGTCTTTTTCTAAAGTCTTTCAAACGCGGCTCACTTCTAAACAATAATCTTTCGAATTTGCAGTTATTTACATCTAAGAAAAACAGAAATTCATCGTTTAAATTTCTATAATTTTAAAATCAATTATTGATAAATTTTTGAACATAATGGAATAAAAAAATTTCAAACTACTTTATTTGAATTTTATACTTTAGTAAAAATATAATTCCAATAATCTAACAGATTTTTTTAGTAATATAAGACTGTTTTGTTTTCGTAATTAAAAACTACCAAAATATATTTTTGCTTGTAATTTAGAAAAATACATAAAAAGAACACCAAAGTCCAATCTGCGTCAAAAAGTATTTTTAACGCTTTTGAAAGAAATGAAATTTCCTGAAACAATCTATCACCTCTTTTGTGAAAACTTTAACAGTATAAATTTTTACAAGTTTCTGAGAAGTTCCTAGTTGAATCAGAGTTATGATTGTAAAAACACAAACTTGTATAGGCTTTTTAACATTGTACGGATCATTTATTAAAAATTTTCTTGTTAAATCCGGCAACTCGTTAATAGAGTTCCACTGTTCTATGAATGATATGAAAGAATTACAGAATTCACAGTATAAGAATGCAGAGCTTTTCTATACGTTAAAGATAATAATCGGTAGTCGAAAACTTCGAGAAGCAATGGTATAAATTTTATGATTAAAATAAATAAACAACACTCTATATTTATGAAAAATATTTATTTATACTTTATTAGTAACAGCTTTCAAATCGATAAACTATTGTTTCATGCTAAATATATATTTTATTAATTGTAATCAACACTTTAATATAAAGTTTACTTTCATATAAAATAGTTCAGATATTAAACCCAAACAATAAAAATATGCACATTTCAACTGTTACAAATATCACTATTTTTAAACCTAAATTTGTCTCTACAAGAGTGAGCTAGTGACCAAAATACAAGAGTTGTAATTTTTGAAACCAAAATAAAGATGAATCAACAAAACATATAATATGTATCAATAACAAAATACAGTATACACTTTGTTTTTCAGGTACTTAAGGATTATCTCGTCTATCATTTTCGCCAAACCCGATATTATCGCCAAATGGTAGCCAATAATCACAAATTTTATGTCCCGCCAACACAAAGAAACTAGCCGAAAACACTTGGATTCGTATTTAAACGAATTTATGTGGCAAAAATTATAACTTGTTTGTTTGAGGTTTAAATGCTATAAAGGAGTTTTGGCCGATTTATAATAATATATATATGGTTAGATTCAAGAATAATTCAATGTGTAACTATTAAAAATAGAGGTTTTTATTACGCTTTTTCATTACGTATTTTTAT
The DNA here is from genome assembly GCA_949128135.1 of Parasteatoda lunata. Lineage (NCBI taxonomy): Eukaryota > Metazoa > Arthropoda > Arachnida > Araneae > Theridiidae > Parasteatoda > Parasteatoda lunata. The sequence continues at coordinate 8,318,891 of OX421976.1, read as the reverse complement.
GTTTTCATTTTTTTGTTATTATTATTTTTATTTGATAAATTTAATGTGTTTAGAATGTTTATTTTGGAAATTGCTATTCATTATGAAAGGATTTGCGCATTTTCGCCATCGTTGACAGGTCGACGGGATAATCCAAAAGTACTATTTTTAATAATAATGGTACCAAGATGTTTTTAAAAAACTATTAATAAGTCCAAAAATAATGTTAAGTTACATTCGTAATGCGGAATAAAAAGTTTACTACTAAAATATTTATAAAAGTATTTACTAGCTACATAAAGGCCGTTGATGTTTCGTCACTTTTTTTGGTGTTCATTTTCAACATTAGTTTTTAAACAAGAACTACTTCGTTGTTAATAAAGCTCAATTTAATTAGCTAGCAGGATTTATTTTAATAAAGCATCATAAACGATGACCAACCGCTGCTTTTTAACTCACTTAAATGTTCATTTGTGACATTTAACTTGTACATTCTTTTATAACGTGTATGTTACTGTGAATGACCAAAATGGGAGGTTGTGGATGTTGACAATTGCATAGTCGCTTGGGTAAATGTCCGAAATATGTACTAGGTCACTGCCCGGTATGCATTTTCCCGGTTTGCCCTTCATCAATGTTTTCTTAAGGTTCAGTGCCACTGCCCGGTATGCCCTACATAAATATTTTTTAAGCTCAAGTGCTACTACTCAGTATACATTTAATCGGTACTCCGAACACTGATGTTTCTCCTAATCTATCCTCAGATGATATTAAAATATCGAATAAATATAATAATATCAACGAATAAATTAATATCAACGGATATAATAAATATTTCAGACATTCACCAAAGCGACTATGTGATTGTTACCATTCACCTGTGAAAGTCGGCATTCTCTTGATTTTGGTAACATATACATCAATATGTATTAAAATGGGAAGAGTTTATTCATTTATCAACTTTTTTCTATTTTGCACCATTTAAAAAAAAAAAATAATCATTCTTAAGACAAGAGGAATCCCTGCATGTATATACAAAATATTGTTTTTAACTTATTCATAAATTTATTTTATAACTAAAAATTATTTAAGAATTTGAAATTTCTAAAAAGAAACAGATTTTATCAAGTTTGGAAACTCCATTTATCTATTAGTACATGTATTTTGTGGTAAGTAATAGTATTACTGCCGCTAACATTAACAGGCAGGCAAATATACTATTAACAGCTTAATTGAATTGAATATACACCGCATTCCAGAGGAACCGTTAACTACGCACCGTTCAATTCTGATTAGCGAGGGTTATCAGTGATAATTTACTAGAAACATTACACGAGTCTGCTAATGCATGTATACCATGCATCGTTGATGATGGTAATAGTAAATGATTATGCCCCATTCAAGGATGACATATAACTTTTCAGTCTATTAGATAGTCAAATTGTCTCCCCCCCCCCATTCCTCATTGAAATTAGAGTTTAGAAATATCCTACTGCTGCTGCTAGAAACTTAATCGAATGATTTAAAGGTTCAGAATGATAACACTGTCAAATTCGTAGTTTTCCGTCTGTTTTATTCATTTATTCAGCAAGAAGAACGCATTTGATAGAAATTGTTTAATTTCAGAGAATTAAAATATTTAGTTTAATTATATTGCAACAATTAAAACTGTTTGATTTCATTAAAAATATGCAGTTAGTTTCTATTGCGATAATAGTTAGCAGATTCATTTAAAACTGTGCTGGTATTTTCTATTATAATAATGACAAGCCCGTTTTTTTTTTTTTTTAATTCTACAATTAAATTCTATTGTAATAATTTGGGGCAGTTTATTTTTAAATTCTACAAACAAATACAATTGTAATAATTATGAAAAAAATAATTTTAAATTCTACAACTAGATACTGTTGCAATAATTATTAAAAAAATTATTTAAAATTTTACAATTAAATACTATTGTAATAATTTTGAAAAAATTCATTTAAAATTCTACAATTAATACTTAAACACTTAAAAAAAATTCTAAAATTAAATATTAAAAATTAGTTTAAAAATTTGAAATAAAATTTTCATTCAAAAATCCACAATTAAGTTAAGTTCAATTGAAAAAAGTAATGAGCAGCAATTGTTTTTATGCTTTCTCTTGCATGAATGAATTCATCGTATTCTACAATTTCATAAATGGAAATTAATTCACTGCATTCTTTCCTTTACAGAGTAGATTTCTTAACTTTACCTCGAATTTCTTAGTTAACTGCAAATTAAACCTTGTATCATACTACCCGGGGTACTAAAAACGGTTTCAGAAAAGCAAATAAAGCTTGCGTTAGCTACCTGTTTATTGAAAAGAAAACTATAAACTATTAATTTCAGATAGATTTTATATTTTTATGTTAAAAATTTACATGGCCGGCTTAAATTTTACCTACATAAACATAATTTTAAAAAATAGGTTTCTACCACTTTTTTATCAGTATGTAAATGATTATGTATTTTTAAAAAACTGTATTCTCTGTATGAGTTCAAAGACGACGTTTATTTACATCACCTTGATAATTGCAATCGAGGGAATTGTTTAATAACTTCAGCGCGGTAAAAGCAATACTTTAATTCTGGTATAAAAATATTAAAAACCTAACTCTGAAGATTCTTTGAATGATAATAATAACAAAAATAAATTTTTTATAAATACCAATACTTTTTAAGTCGGTGAGGTTCTCATCATAACTGAGAAAACTGTTTCCTTACAATCTTTTAACAAAAATTATTTTTTCAAAAATAACATGATGCCTCATCATTTCTTATAACGCATACAACAGCTTATTTTCATAATTGTCTGTTTAACCATTTTTGATACATATTTAATAATAATTTTGATATTGTTTACATTGAAATATATATAAGGTACAATTGGAACACATAGTTGTTTGAAACTCAACAATTGAGTTCAAACAATTATTAAAAAAAACTTAAGCATGATAGCAAAAATAGTACAAATATAATAATTTAAATAATATAGTAATGCTAATTATATGTAACTTATAAAAAGCTTCCAGTTTCGAATTTTTATTTAGAAAGCAAAGGTAACTTATGCAAGGAAACTTATCATTTCTTAACAACTAAATTGATACCAGCTTTTTTTTTCAAAGATCCTACGAACTTTAAAAGAATAAAATTAATTATAAATTACATTCTCGATGCTTTTAAAAGTGATTGTCTCGTTAATATTTTCAATAAAAAAATATTAGCAACACCGGAAATTCGTTGACTCTTTCGGTTAATAAGGCATTATAATGAATCTGAGGAATCATTCAAAAATTATTATTGTAACAAACAATTGGAATCGCTTCAATAATAAGATTCGTTTCGTCACTTTTAAAGGTATGCAACAAACTAGCAATCGAAATTTTTAAGACGTTTTAATTATTACTAATACTTATTTAATCTTTTTATCAATCTCTGAAAAATTCTAACTGAAGATAAAGGAAATAGCTTCATCAAGCTTTTTTTTTTTTCAAAGCACTTACACAGAAAATGTTTTTGTTTTATTTTATAACCGTCTGTGAACAGCCGACCCAATTTAGGATTTACGACTACTAATGTTCTACTCCGTACCCTTGTCATTTTGAACCCAATCCAGAAGACAAGGGGACTCCTGGATCAAGTATTGGGAGAAATGTGCCTTCATAGAACACTTCTTGATAGAACTAACTCGCATTAGCGTTACACGGAGAGAAAAAGCACTAAAACCTTCCACGGTTAGCCCGATGACAATGGGGACTCTAACCCATGATCCGTCTACCACTGAGGATATTTTACATCAGCACTGTGGGTCGGTGCAGGACGCATGCGGAATTCGAATCAACCAGCCATCGCTGGGATTCAAACCCGGTAAACCTCATTGGAAGGCGAACGCTTTTTTTTCTGAGCCACCATGACTCTCCTCCCTTTTTTTTTATTTAGAGTTTAAGTATCTGATACTATTGTATGTAATCATTTATTTACATAATTATTTTTTTAAATTATCTAATATTGTTATTTATTCGCCAACAATAACAACAAGATCAAGTTGTATATTATGTCGTTATTCATACTAGACGCTGAACATCTTATAACAGGCACTTTTCAGCGTTACGTTTTCCATTTCATGCGGTTATTTCAAGCGTTTTTTTCCCTCACACTTTTATCTTTTTTTTTTTCCTTCTTTTAATGTTCAATTAACTCTTCTTATTTTTGCATGATTCCTCATATTCCGAGTTGAGCTTTAAAGATGATAGGTTACAATAAGCTGGACGGTTAAAAGACATACCATCCTTTCAGATACGTATAATTTTAATATCCTACATTGAATATTATTTAACATCATTTCTTACTCTGACTCAATGTTACATAAAAGTTTACTGCAAATGTCAATAAACAGATGAATGCCGCCATTAATATATAGTTCAAAAATCCTCCTCAAACATAAAGTCAAAAAAGTTTTGAAAGTCAGAGTTTGCGAATTAACATTTGAACAAGAAAGAAACAAAACGCGATAGAAATATATTTCACCAGAAAAAAACTGACTGATGCCTCTATTGACTCTTACTTAGACATGAAAAACCGTTTGATTGCCGGAAAAAAAAGCCTCGAATTCTTACAGATTTTGATTTTTTTTTTCACCCGCTCTTCATATTATAGTGATTCGACAGATTACGATAGCACTTTTGTTTCTTCCTCGATTACACACTGAGACGAGATGACGAGACTATTTTTTTTTTTTTTTATGAAACGAGACTATTTTTTTAATTCATTTTAGATAAGGATTATAAAAAACTATAAATTAAAGGCAGCGATTACAGTACACTTTGTATAATAGAATAATCTTCGATGAATAATAATTATTTTGTAGAGCTTTAAACTACTTCAGCGTTTAAATTGTATTAAAAGAAATGCACCAGAATATGTAAATCAAGTGATTTTAATAACGTAATTCATATTTTAAAATGCATAGAAACGTTTCGTTTTTTCCAAAATAGGGTAAACTAACCAGTGAAGGAACGCTTAAGCTTCGCTTGCCTTTTAAAAAATCATAATAGTTTCAAAATTCGTAATTTTAGTTAAATGACAGTGTCAACATATTTGTTTCTAATTGCAAATTATGTAAAAAAAAATTGTAGAGAACTTACATAATATTGTTTTAAAATTTTGGAGGTTCAAATAACAAGTAGTAAGAAGACCAAGTGAAGGAACAGTTCTTACCAGTAAATGAACACAAAAATTTCCAGTAAAGGAACACTTAATTTCGGTTATTTTTTAATGCTCTTTATGAATTTATAAGCCCTACAAATATTTAAAAACAAGCCTATTCTTGAAATTATAACATATAAATACTTGAAAAATGTTAACTTTTTTTGTAATCATGAATTGAAAAAAAAAAGTGTCAATATATTAACACATATTGTTCATTCACTGGGAAATCTATGCCCAGAAAAGGAACATGCCTGTTCCCTCACTGGTTAGAAGTTGTTTTTCGTATTTTTAACATACTTTTGATGCAGAACATCACTAAAGGTACAAGAAAATTAAAGTTTATCTTTTATTTTCATTAACTTAGAAAAAAAAAAAAACAGTAAAGGAACACTTGTTCCTTCACTGGTTTTTCATCGTTTGGCAATCCAGTAAATAAGCACCCCCTTATCTCAGTATTTGCTTATGCTATGATGCTTAAAATAAATAAAACGTAACTTCAATAACTATATTTTGAATTCTCTTTTTCACAGAGAGAAAAATAAAACTACTACGTAAAATTAATTCCACTTTAAACAGATAAATACAAGCTTCCAGAACATCTTATGAAGAAACTGAACCAGTACCAAAACAAAATACTCCGTAAAATCACCTGTGCCAGATGGTTCATTAGAAACTCAAAGATCTCAAAATCCCGACTCTCTCTCAATATATTTAGAAACTTAATGCAGATTTTTATGACAAAGCAATCAACTGCAATACAGCTAACTTCAATGAAATATTTAAATTTGAAAACTTTAAAAAAGACAAAAACCTTAGACCAATAGCTGCACACTTCACCTCTGACGCCTCATACCGAAACTATCAACATAAGTGTGTGTGTGTAGTTAATTTACGTCGCACTAGAGCTGCACAATGGGCTATTGGCGACGGTCTCAACATAAGTAAAAATCTCCATCTCTAACATCAATAGATTACAACCACAACTGCCACAACTACAATACCAGACTTGAAATGTGAACCTACTACCTCATGTTGACAATAAATTCACAGCCATCTTTTCTATAGCCTTAAAATCCGAACCTGCTACCTCATGTGGACAATAAATACACAGCCATCTTTACTATAGCAAGTTGCTTAGAATTATTTTCACTTTCTTTTCAGTTGAACAAGCAAGGTGCTTGCTCTACAATATCAGTCACCCCAGAGACTCTGTATACAAACTGTTTATATTTTTGAATTTTTCAGTAATTTCACGATGAATGGGATATCGGTCTTCTGCTCGGCCCAGGTGCCCAGCTTTTGTTAAATAAAGAAGGAAAGAAAGATAAATACAAGCATTCACTTTATAATTTTATCAAAGAAACAAGGTGTTGCACAGATAATAACAAATTCAAAAAATTTCCCGGATAACATGTGACCAGGTAATCCAATACACTGTTAGATGACTTCCTATTGTTTGGCAGTAAGCTATTGTTACCAATCAATCTAAAGAAAAAACTTTCAAAATCTTATTTTTAATCAATATATGAAATGCTCCTTCAGTGAGTCGTGTTCCTTTACTGGTTGGTTTACCCTATATGTATTTAATTTTGCAAAAATAGTTGAATGCAAGTTTCTTTTGGATCAGGTGTTTACGCAAAAAAATTATATAAATGCAAGCCCTTTATTAAAAAAAAACGTAATAAAAGTAAACACTTCCCTAACTTTTTATCGAACAACTGGATTTGTACTTATTAAGATGGAATCTTAATAAATCGAGGGACTATCCTTAAAAATGAAATGATATTTTAAGTTTAAGATTTAATCTTGTTTTTTCAGACTAAAAAAGAGTTTCCCTCAAAAATCATTGAACTAATTCACATCCAATTTTGCTCTGTCATTTAAAATTACATTGTTAAAAATGATATAAAATTTGTATACCTTATAATTCTAAAATTATTTGACTATGATTGAAATAAAGACTATAAAATATTTATAAAATAAACTTGTTTTTACGTTGAATTACCTTTAATGATAATTAAATCTATATTATAATTATCATACACAGTTCCAGTTATATGCAAAAAGTGAAATTAACATTAAGGGGCTCAAAATTTTCAACCGCTCTCTTGCCTAAACTATGGGGACCATATTTTCCAAATTGTGGCTATTTTCAGGGTCCAAAATCCAAATTCATCAACAACAAAAATTTATTTAGAGAAAGTACGTTTTTATTTTGTACCTCAAAATATCGTCTGCACAAACATTTTAGGTTAGTCCTTCGAAACATTAAGATAGCATTCTAGTTAGTAAAACACCAATCATTCGATCAAAAGTTATTAAAGTGTTCTAATTTTACTTAGCGCCCTTCACTACAAATTAATGGTAAAGCAATTAATGATTAAACACAATTTAACGGGATTTTTTAACAGAAAAGATGTCAAAAAAATTTTAAAAGTATTTTTTAACAATTTCATTTAAAATTTTATAATTGGTTATCTTCGTGCTTATTTAGGATAAACTATTCTCATCAAACCTGAAACTGAGCAACAGTAAGCTACTTACGGCACATAAGTTTTAAAGCATCCGTATCAAAGGCACTATAAGTGAATTGCTTACTTTCCTCTTCACAGTACAAATTTCTTATTAGTGTAGTAAGACATGCTTTATTGTTCTCATAAAAAAATTTGCATTAAAAAGACAAGCTACCTCTGTAGTTGATACTAATACTCAATGGACTAAGTCTCACGCAACAATATTTTTTCTTGTAATTATTTATAATTTGCTTAAAAAGCGATGTTCTCAACATTTTACGGATTTCTGCATATAAGAACATTTAATAGATATCCAAAAATTCTAGTTTATATATTTAGCAGATACTCTACAAATCATATTTTTGATATCCTAGAATTCATAATTAGACGATATCCTTTATCGACTAAATATGAATACATTAGTAATAAATATACATTATTAGTAGAAAACATAAATATTAGATATCCTAGAATTCATTATTAGTAGGTAATTTAGAATTCATTCATAGTTAGTATCCTAGAATTCATTATTAGTATGTATCTTAAAATTCATTTGTAGTTAGTATCCTAGAATTCATTATTAGTAGGTAATTTAGAATTCATTCATAGTTAGTATCCTAGAATTCATTATTAGTACGTATCTTAAAATTCATTTGTAGTTAGTATCCTAGAATTCATTACTAGTAGGTAATTTAGAATTCATTCATAGTTAGTATCCTAGAATTCATTATTAGTATGTATCTTAAAATTCATTTGTAGTTAGTATCCTAGAATTCATTACTAGTAGGTAATTTAGAATTCATTAATAGTTAGTATCCTAGAATTCATTATTAATAGGTATCTTGGAATTCAATAGCAGTTAACATCTTAGAATTAATTGTTAGTAGGCATAATGGATTTCTAAAATTACTGTTAAGTAGATATCTTTTTTTTCTTCAATGGAAAAGTTATTTGCATGGATCGTGATGTTTTTCATTAAAAATGTCAAGCACCATATTTACGATTAGAGTATTTGTGAGTTCTTATGAAATTCACAGTGAATGAGACTCACTTTGTATGCAACCTTGCGTGACAAATAAAACCATAGGAAGGTTAAGAACTTTAAAATGCTTTTCAAAACTAGTCGCAACTTTTTGAACTTCTGATTGTGTGTTGACTTACGCTTCAGTTTTAAAATATTACCCCAAAAGGTTTTGCATCATATATGCGGTCTTAAGATATTTTAGTGGTTACGACTACTTTATAATCTTACCTCAGTTGCGGGTTTTAGACAGGGATGACTATAACGGAATCAAGGTACGAACGAGGGTGCATGAAAACCATCTGTCTGGCCTAGTCAAAGTCACAAAGCTCGTTCTTAATTAATGCCATCTATGCATGTGATATCTGTATCTCGATCTATAAGGCTTAGGTCTCGGAAACATGTATCGTTGTTTCCAAATTAATCTTTCAGTAAAAACAGGTTCCGTCGTTGTTAAATCGTCACATGTGTTATTCACGTCTTTTTTCTTCACATAAGCCATCACCATGCGGTTCGAGTAATATCTCCTTGAATTGAGGAGCTTCGATTGAAAATCTTGCTTTTGCACGCATACGTCATACCACATGCGAGTACGGTTCCTCAGTTCCTCTACGGCGATCCCCATTTTGTCTGTTCCAAAAATGTGGATCCTTTCTGATAATCTGTTTAGAAAATACTTATAAAGCATCATGTCTGCACTGTTGAACTTCAACAAGCGTTGGTGCAATTCAGAACTCATTTTCTTTTTGTATCTGAAAGAAAAGGAAATTGTGCTAAAGTTATTGGTGCAATTCCATATTCTTGAGCTATATAGGCAGGAAGACGCGTGACTTTCAGCTTCAATATTATAAATGGCCAGAAAATATATCATTGCTCTTTGGATTCCGTTTCTAACTTTACGCTGTTTGTCAGCTTTTTTATGGTTTCTCATATAACGATCATCATAACGATATTAGTATAATAGTAGCGACAAGAATAGTTGCGATGTTGGAGAGAGGTTAGGAAAAGTGTATTTTATAAATTGATGCGCCGACGATTCAGCTCTATTAAACGCGCTCTGAAGAATCTAGGAAGGAAAAGAAGTCCAGCTTTTCGAATACGTAACTAACGAGAGCTCGGTGTGGTATAAATGATTAACTGAATATCAATAATAACAAGCTTCCTAAAACCGGAAGAAATTTAGAAAACTTTCGCTGTATTCCTCCGCTTACGTTATGCTTACGAGGCAAAATGTGAATAGGCTTAATATTTTAAGCAGTTTTATAATTGTGATTTGTGCTTAAATTTACTCTTAATTTTACCATTCATAAGAGTTTTCTTTAATTTTTAAATTCCAGCAAGTCGTGAGCCTTAAACAAATTTAAAATTTAAAAAGAAAATTCAACATAAATAAATGGTAAGGTTTGACATGTTTTGAATGTTACACTTCTTTTGGTTAGTGTAAAATATCGCCGTTGGTTATTTTTTGGATAGCATCATAGCATGCTTGCGGAGTCTTCCGAATTCATTTGTTGTTTGTTTCGTTGAAATTTAAATTGAAAGAACGTGTTATATTGTAAACTCTACAAATATAACAATAATGGATGGCTTGCTTTTTCAAGCTTTTAAGCTTAAAAATCAATCGAAAGCAGTTAGCCGGAAGTCTTATTACGAATTTTACACATAGCGCCATCTGTGCATTGCTTTACACGGTCAACCATTCATGATATACCAGAAAATAAACTTACAGGGTGAGCAACGTACTCAGATTTGCTAAGATCTAGGGTATGCGCATAAGAAGCAAAGTGACAGTCACCTGTGAGCTGGTTGTTGGACAACTCTACATGTATAGCTAGGTACGCTGCCTCACGCCATTTTATTCGTTCTTTCTATGTCAAAATGTGTTGGATTTAATCAAAATGGATGATGTAAGAAATAACTTAATTAATAGAACAGTACTGTTTATCAGTAGTATAAAAATGCAGAAAAACCAACAATAAAAGAAAGAGAAATTTTTTTTTCCTTCTCCTCAACCCAAGTAGTGGTAGTGAGGAGAGGAGGGTGTAAACCCGTTTGAACAACCTCTGCTGCTGTGCCCCTGATGTTGTTTTTTCTTTCATTCACAGGGACAGCACCAAACCTTGGCAGACTGGCTTACATTATGTCGATGGAAACTAGCCTTTTCTTTCCTTATGTATATTCTTTGACTTCATGAAGGAAGCAAAAAGCTCAGTCATTCGTATTTACAATGACGTACACTTTAATCTCTTTGTCTCTGTTTAGTGTTCGCCAGTATTCGTGTTAAAATATAGTATTTCGAAATAATGACACTGTACCCGCAATCGTTGGAGCTCGATAGTCGTTTTCTCTACTAATTCTTAACCTTACTACACTACTAATTCTTAACGTTATTATTGCTTTGTTTAAAATTCATTCCGATTTCTTTAACGGTAAGCTTCCTGACAACATTATTTTATAACAATCTATAGTCACTTTCGAATAAAGATATTTTATAACCATCTATAGTTGTTTTAGAATAAAATTATTTTATAATCATCTGCAGTTACCTTAGAATAAAGTTATTTTATAGTCCTATATAGTTATTTTAGAAAAAAATTATTTTATAATTAACTATAATTATTTTACAATCAGTATACATAACACAAGAAAACAAATTTTTTGCTGCATTTATACATGTACTTGATTATGCCGAATGCTTTTGGGGGCTTTCAAAACTGAGATAAGTTTAGTTCGGAAAAATAAAAACTTTTTTTAAAAAATTATTTTTTTTTTCTTTAACTTAGTTTATTTTTTGTCTGAATGTGCAAGTTTATTTAGAACCTATGGGTTTATATAAACATATACACGTCTCTGCTATTTTGAAAATAACACTTAAGACAAAAAACATATGAGCTTAACGCATCGCATCATAAACTGAAATATATTATCACCTTCTTCCTACCATTAACTACGCAGCAGAGAAGTGAGGACACCTAGTATTCATTCGAGTAAATTTTAAAAAAATTCTGGTTTGGATTATATCATTAAATTGTATAAAAACTGTAGTTTGTAGAAAGTAACTGATTGAAATCAGCAAGATCCGTTCAAAAATCTAATGCAAGAGGGGAAAAATTGTTTATATGAATTACCTTTGATTTCTAGCATTCAAATGAAAAACAATGACGTCATCCATGTCCCAGCAGAGAAGTTCTCGAAGTAGAACAAGAGATTCGTCCATCCTTTCTCTAACCATAACCAGATCGAACACTGAATCCAAGAATCTTATGTAATCCATGATCATTGTCTCATTAGTGAAGAGTTTGTCATCGAATCCAAGATCAAACAGCATTTGGTTGAAACCAATTTTATTACCCATGCGTTTGTCGTAGAATCCTTTCGGCTTTTCGTGTTTGCCTGAAAAAATGAAGAAATCTTGTTTATCCTAACATCTTAACGAAATAAATGGGTGTAGTCTCTTTGATGGCGTTAATTGTGATTCACGCGTTATTATTAGAGAAAATTCTTACAATTATTAAATTAAATCATATTTATTTCTACTTACGGAATATATTTGAGTTTAGTAAACGTAATATGAATATGTATACTGATACTGCGATATAAATAATCACATAACAAATGAAGCAGTTTTTATAATCGAAAGAATATATAAATATAATAATGAAAACTCCCTATCAATGTGATAAAATGGTGTTATAAAAATGCATCGAGGACTTTAATGTGATTCATGCATTATTTTCAGTGACTTGGTTTAATGATTTACTTTAAATGAGATTTACGAGTATTTCTATCATTGGAATACATTTAAGTGAAATACGTTGTTGTTATCAGTCATTAAGGCAGATCCAGCGCCCTGCCAATCATATCCTTACCTCTATAAACGTAAAATGAAATGTGTATATAGATACTGAGGTTAAAAAAAAAAAACAGATATCAAAATAAATGTAATTATTTTTTAATCTGAGGATTATAATGAAAACTCCCTATCAACGAAATAGAATGGTGTGTGAAAAATCTTCTAAAAGTCTTTAACATTCTACATTATTCGCAGATTCTACAGTAAATAGAATATGGATCTTAAGCATTAGATCAATAGAATTACTTTTATTGCTTGTCATTTCAATATGAATAAAAGAAAATGAAGTGAATGTTATCTTTTGTTATATTAATAAAAATGCGTTTTCATAAACATTTAATGTTTAAGAATGTAACTAAGCCGAATGATTTTTAATAAAATTATTTATGGAAGAAATTTATCATTCCTTCATAATCGTTCTGTTATTTCTTAATTATTATATTCTTAAATATGGTAATGGAACTGTGTAATAAAAAAATTTGTAGTAAATTTTTAGTTTTTTTTTTCCTCAACTTAATAATTACCAACCATTGAATGTTGCATTGCTTAAAAATACATATGCAGGTTGCTACGGGAAACTAAAATGAAAATAATCGTGACTAATAAAATTCAAAATCTTATTAAAAATAAATTAAAATTAGCTACTTTTTCTAGCATTTTTTTTTCCAGCTTACTATTCAAAATGGTTGCAAAGAATGTTTTTGCTTCAAATATGAATAATTTAAAATATAAATTATAGTGACAGTTCTTCTTTTTCAGTTGACATGACAGCCCTTTGTGGGCCTGAGCCTTCCTCCATTCCGCTTTTTTCTTTGCGATTGTTCTCCAGTTAGCGATTCTTAGGATTTTAAAATCCTCTTACACACAGTCAAGCCATCTGAACTTAGGCCTACCTCTAACTCTTATTCCCATTGGTTTTGTAGTTAAAGATCTTATACTTAGTGATAGCTAAAATTGAATAATTCAAGTTATAATGAATAAAAAAAATGAATTGAATTTCTGCCACTTTTTAATATTTTTTAGTCGCTTGTAGCCTCCAATACGTAATCTTTAAAATAATAATGTTTATGGGGTCTAATCCACTATTTATAATATTTTTAAGTTGAAATATAAACATTATACGAAGGTTATTTTTGAAATAAGGGCAGTTTTGTTGTGTACGTGAATGGGCGGTGTCACAACGAGAGTTTGTGTCGTGTCCCGGCATTCCTTGGAAACAACTGTGCTCAGTCGTGCAGCTGCGTAGATAAACTGTGCGGCCAGTTCTGTGTCAATGTGCTTAAGATGTTCAAATTTAACAAATCGCCGGCCACGTACGAGATATGTTCAGTGATGCGTTTTCAGTCGGCAAAAACCTTTGCCTGCAGGCATACATTCACTGGCAGATTTGTGAAGAAGCAAAATTCCCTGCCATGCTGACAGGGAATTTTGCTACTCAATGACAATGACTGTTTCCGCAGTTCAGATCCCAGCTTCAATGGATTCTTTTGGTTGGGAAGTTTTGGACCACCTCTCCCTACAGCCAGACCTTGTGCTGAGGGAGTTTCATCTTTTCTAATATTTCAAACATCCTTTTGGCACTACAATGATGACGAATACGTGAAAACGGCCGTGACCTCTTGATTCACGGTGCAGACGGCAAATTTGTATTCTAAATCTAGTTGTAAGATATGATAAGTGTTTAGACAAACTTGGCAGCTATGCTGAAAAAATAACGAGAAACGTATGTAGAATCTGAAAATAAATTTGCTTCTTGAAAATCTTCTTTTGTTCGGTTTTTATTTTCAAACCACCCTTACTTAAAAACCTTTATCTCGTATCATACCAGCCAACTTTTGCTCTATCCTAAAGTTTTTCCCGAATGGCTGTGAAATCAAAATTTAAAAAATAATAATAATAATAATAATAATTATATATATATATATATATATATATATATATATATATATATATATATATATATATATATATATATATATATATATATATATATATATATATACAGCAAAATAAATAAATACAAAAAAACAGAAAAAAATTAAGAAAAACAATAAGTATCATTTATTGCGCATAAGCTGCAAGTAAATAGAGCTCATAAGATATGTTCAAAATGAAGATAAAACAAAGGTAAATTACAGACAAATGAAAAAAGAAAAAAGGGGGGGGGGGAATAATAATAATAACAAACAACTGGGGAAAGAAAAAGAATTAATAAAATTAAAAAAAAAAAAAAGGATAAAGTTTTTTTAAAAAACCGGAAAATAAAAGATATAATCTTTTCATCAGCCCACACGATTATATCCGAAAAAGAGTGCTTTCTAATATTGTATCAATATAGCCAAAGCAAAATATATCAATACAATAGTGGGAAGAGCACTCAAAAAATTTTTTACAAAAATTACGACAAATAAAATGAAACACAATAAGTAAAAATAACACGTAAAAACAGAAAGTAAAATATAAAGGAAGAGCAGAATAAAACAAAATCTATAAAGCGAGCAGTGAAATATAATGAACTTACATGAGCGGGAAATTTTTCAAGAATGATTTAAAATGTTTACGTAACAAGATTGCCAGATTGCAAAATATAAAAACTATGAAAACAAAAGCGCAAATTGAGTGTAACTAGAGGAGTTTAAAGTGCGTTCTTGCTGCATTACTGAAGTGCGTTTGATTTGTTAGTTACCAAGGATGGGCCAGAAAACGGATGTGCGCGAGGTAATATTATACTGGATAAATTAAAAAAAGTTGACTGTAAATAATTTTAGAAAATAAATTTGTATTTAAGAAAAAAATAGAAAAGAGAAAGAAACATGAATTGCCAGTTTTGCACATAATTTTAGCCACGGATTTGCCCGAAATGGATTTGCACTTGGAAAAATTATATAAATTGACAAAGAAATCTTTTTAATAAATAATTTTAGCCACGGATTTGCCCGAAATGGATTTGCACATGGAAAAATTGTATAATTTAACAAAGAAATTTATTAGTAAATAATTTTACCCACGGATTTGCCCGAAATGGATAAATCCATTTATCCATTTCGGGCAAATCCATAAAAATCCATAATATATATATATATATATATATATTTATTTATTTATTTAAAAAATTTTAAAAAATGAATATTTATTAATAGGGAAAAATATTTTAAAATTTCAGTACTTAAACACAGCATGCCGGGCATGCATTTATATAGCGGTGGTTTAAATTATTCTAAAGTAATCCCAGAATGAAACAGAAAAGCATGCGTTCTGTATTCACTTTACACATCATAATAAAAACTATTGGGAACAAGCACTGCTCATCTTTCTTTACCAACAAGGATCTCAGTGGTACAGTGCGCAAAATCAAAAACGGACCACCCAGAATAAGTTTTTATCTAATTACCGGATCTTTACACTCTAGAACTCATTCAATTGTTCGACGGGGTGATCTAAAATATGCTAATTAATTAGTATAGGTGATATTTTACATTACGAAATCAGACCGAAAAACGTATACAAAAGTCTATATTTTAAAAATGTGATTATCAGGAACTATTTGACCAATTTCACTCAAATTTTGTGTTTTGCAATGTAAAACTATATTCTGTAAAAATTTACATACCTTACATTTCAAAATCTTTTATTAAATAAAATAAGAAATAATTGTTAAAGGTTATTTTTTGCATCTTTGGATAAACGAATTTTATAATTGTGTGCAAAAATTTTTCAATTCTCTTAAAAAGTTCTCGAGATATAGCGAAATACGCAAAAGGTAAAATTAACATTAAGGGGTCCAAACTTTGGACGACTCTCCTGACCCAATTATTCGGACCATATTTTGGGGGTCAGAAATCCGAATCCGTTAAATAAAAAGGTATGTTTATTCAGAGAAAGTAGGTTTTTGGGTCTGATTTCGTAACTTCAAATATAGTCTGTGCTAATTAGTTAACCTATTTGAGGTCATCCCCTTGAGCCATTAAGATTGAGTGTTAGAACGTGAAAATCCGATCATTAAATCAAAAGTTACTCAGGATGGTCCGTTTTTATTTTGCGCTCTGTACATCAGAATTTCACAGAAAAATATTATTTTTATTATGATGAATATAACTTTATACGTTCCTAAAATGAAACAATATAATTCACATATCTGTATTCAGGTCTGAGTGACATTTTTCAAAGCTCATTTGCTGGAATTCATTGAGAAATTCCCAGTTGCCTTAATTCTTTCACCATAGCTTTGTTTTTGGCGGAACACAAGGGGCTTGTACACTCTCAGAAATAAAACTCTCACTTTTGACAAATCCTTGTGCGATAATTTGTTATTTTTGAGGATTATTTCGACCCGAAATGACGTGATTTGAGATGAAACAGAAACTCCCAATTATAGGACGAAAATGTTTCCTCCACTCCTCGAAACCTCCTCATATTGAGAGAGATTGTTAACAAGAATGACGAAACTAGGATAAAGGCTAAAGGATCTGAAATAAAGCGGCAAAAATATACCAGACGGACCGTATGGTGGTCAAGGAGTTGTCCTCGTATCAGGAAAACCACGGGTTCGAATAACACTCCCGGCATGGGTGTATTATCCCCCTGTTTTATATGTCTTTCCTGGGTCAGGGTGACATTGATCCAGTTATATGACGCCCATGATAATTGATTATTCCAAAAATTAAATAAATTGGGCAATACAAGTTTGTTTGTTTTTAATTGAATGACGAAATATTTTTTATTGACAAAATTTGCTTCCTCGAAGAAGTGACGATAGCTATTTCGCCATTTTGACGAAATGTTCGCTCTGAGCATATATCAGGAAACAGTTTCGCCGAAAACGGAGGGAGTTTCGTGAAATTTGAGTATTTATTCTTACAGTGCAAAATACTAATTCTATCATTTTGAATAATCGAAAGATACTATACCTAGAGTGTCAAACCTCTCCTTATAGAAATGCTGCAAATTATAGAATGAAAATAACGATTCAAAAAGATCCACGGGATTTCTCACTATGGTAACAAAAACAACATTGTCCGGAAATTTTCGACGGATTTCTTCGTAATTAAATCGGCAATGATGAGTCAGAATATTATAGCGGAGACCAAATTTTCGAGGATTTGGCACCATAGTCCAATTGAATGGTTCAGGGTGTCCTATGTAGCTCCCTTTCATTGGAAGAACAAAATTTAGTCCATGTCTATAGCCGTAGCGAGTAAAAATGTTCTGAATGCTGGAGCTGGCGCATTTATGTGTTTTCAGAAAGACAATATTCTTCCTAGGTTTGCAGGAGTTAGTGGCTGATCCTATTTGTTCATCAGTATTCAGATAATCATCATCATCATCAGCGGAAAATATTCCTTGAAAGGCACTAGAAAAAAAAAAAACGATTTCATAATTTTAATAACTTTAGAGGTTACAAGGGCACACTCTACGATGCATAAAAGAAATTTATCCTCAGACAAGTTCATTGCTTAGCAACTATAGGAGAGTATTTGTATCGACCATAAGAAACTGAGAATGATATCAAATATGTCTCAGTTGCCCAACAACTAAGAAGAATTGGATAAAACTTTTTTCTGAAGAACAGCAAAATTTCTCTAAACATCGTAGAGTGTTCTCTTGTTCGTGGAAGAACATAAGAGACATTTTGAAAACAATATTATTTCTGAGTTTTATAAAACAACAAATGATGACAATTTAACAGCAATCAAAAATGAGAGGCGACTATTATTTCTAAGGTAATATATTTTCTCAGAAAATACTGAATCAATTTTCTAAAAAACATTCACTTTATTTTATTCCTATTTGTTACAGTTTATATTTTAACATGGAAATTTAGTATTTAGAATAAAATTTTCAACATTTAATTTATTTTAAGAACTAAATATAAATATTCAATGGTTGCAATTCTTAAACCTAACAAGGAAAAAAAAACAGTTTATTTCTTTTAAAAATAGATTCAATATTTTTGAAAAAATATATACTTTAAAGTTAATAATTTTAACATGGTCTAGGTTAGAGTATCTAACTCTACTTAAAATTATGACGGCTTCCTTGATTTTTTTACTTTTTTGAGCACTTAAAAACTACAGAAAAAGCAGTTTACCTGGTTTAATAATAAGCGTTTTACATGGAACGAAAGCGGGACAA
This sequence comes from Parasteatoda lunata, assembly GCA_949128135.1. Classification (NCBI taxonomy): domain Eukaryota; kingdom Metazoa; phylum Arthropoda; class Arachnida; order Araneae; family Theridiidae; genus Parasteatoda; species Parasteatoda lunata. The sequence continues at coordinate 8,300,161 of OX421976.1, read as the reverse complement.
AAGTGTTTTTTGTTTTAACATATTTAAATATTATATGCAAATATATAAGTAAAGAATTATAAAATATTATATTTTACTTCCTCTTTATTGGACTTTTTAAAAACACATATTTCAATTTTTGATTTAATAAAAATTTCGTTAAATACAAACATATTGGTTACCTTTTTTAGCAATTAAATTGCACTTTCCTTGCAAGGAAACGTTCATACTATAGAAAAAAAATATATATAAGCTGCGCATATTTAGGCTAAAATCGTTAAAAATCAAAATGTAAAACACATTCTGAGTGAGTTTGAATTGAGAAATTCATATGCGTTGGTAAATGTTGCTGCAAATTAATTAAAGAGGTAACATATTGCAGGGACGCCAACTGCTGAAGTTGTAGCGAATTCAATAGTAAAACTTGTAGCCTGAGGACAATTACGCCTATTTTTTTAAGGTTTTACCTGGCGATAACTAAAGACTTAGACTGATGCATACCATCAGCTCGGAATCCCTCCGAAGATGATTTACCCCAGTGGTAGATAGACTAAAATTAATTTTGCATTTACCAAAAGCTTAATCCCACCAAAAAGGATTAGTATACATTTATATATATGTAGATTTTATTTAAATGTAGTGGTGGTTATCAAAATCATTTTGAATTAAACTTACAAAATGCAAAAAATAAATAGTAAGCATACATTTTACTACCACTTTAAATGTAAAAATAAAAAGTTTACGCAATATGCATAAAAGTTGGTAGGTAGGTTGAAGTTGAGCTCAGCCTGCGACCTCACTCTCTCATCTGTAGTCAGGGGTGGTAGTAAGACCTTTTCAGTTATAACTGGTTTTCGAGAGGAGTTAACTTATTTGTTTTTAAAACTATTCTCTAATTTCTACTTTATCTCGGAAAATAAGCAGTTTTATATATATGATAGTATCATAAAATAAATCTTGGTAGTTACAGATATTTTATTTTTTTCGAAAGAAATGCAGTTGTATGTACCAGTTTTTTCTCTTTTCCGTCTTGCTATATAAGGGCTTTCACCCATGTCTGTAGTAGAGCCCGTGGGCAACGCGAGAAAAGTATTAAAGTAGACAGCAGACTTGAGTTTACACTGCTGTCCGGCTTCTAGATATGTTAGGAGTCTGATGGGATACTTCCGAGGAGATAAAAAAATTATAATAATAATTATTCCTAATTTAATTCTGATTCCCTGCTCCCAGAAGATGAGAGTTAAATATCGAAGACACTTTCTAAAATATTTTAATTACGTGTTTTTAGACTTTTTATCATGCATTTCTTGAGATATTTGACTGCACATTTTAGATCATATTTAGATCATATTTAACACTAGAAAGACTGAAACTTCGTATATACCTCTATTGACCAAAAACAGTCAAAATGACTGCATAGTTAAAAGATAACTAATGCGTAAAGAAATTTCTTTAAAATTAATTTTTTATATTATTTACAGTTATATAACAAGTTATTAGTAAATATTAACAATAAAAAAAATATATGCTGTACAAAAAGTCACAAAATTCAAAGGAATTGTATCATCATATACATCATTGTTTTTCTAATTGAAATTAAAAAGCAGTCAAAATTACTTTCTTGGGCAATCTAGTGTTAAACACTTACTTATATACAACTTTTAACATATGTATATCACATTTAGACCTTAATTTAAATCGAATTCATATTAACATTTTTCAAATCATTTTGTGATTTATGCATTTCTACTTTAAAACGTATTTCAACTGTATTAACGACACGGCATCCCTAAAATGTTATGCCTTTCCTATTTTTGTGTAATCGATATGAAAAATTAACCCTTTGTCGCCTCTTAAGCCTCATCAATAGTCACTATTCTAAAACTAAAGATTTTTATACATTAAAAATGATTAACCACATTATTTTGAAAAATTTTAAAAATGATATAAAAATACTGTATTATATATTTTAAATAACTTAGTGCATATATTAGTTCAAACAGAGTATTAAAGTACTCGGAGTACGAAAGGTTAAAAGCATCTGCAGTAGGACCTTATTTTTTTTAAACAAAACCTTTTTTTCTGTTTTAACTCCGTTTTAATTTATGACCTTTTCTACTGATGACTATTTGGAAGGTGATTAGATTTAAAAAGACGTAACAATCGAAATTAATTATGTATTAGACGTCATTTGTATATAAAATTTTAATTCAGATATAAACTTTTGAATAATTCACGTCTTTTGCGCCACACATTTAGAATGATTTGTGAAATGAAAATCAATACGAAAAGAAAGTAGGGCAAGACAAAAATGCATTCCAAGATGGTTTTCCCTTTCTTAACATGTAGAGTCAATAATTGAATTGCTGGCATCAAGCCATCATGAGGTGATGATTTGGCAAGGCTCATATTTCTTTAAGCAATACCTGTATTTGCTTTTACACGGTTTGTACACTCTCTTAAAAATAAACCTAAAAAGAGGTTAGAAGAAGAAAACAGTACTTTATTATGTTTGAAACTAGTGCAACATTTCAATAAATTGAAATAAATTTATAACTTTTCGTGGTTTTGGGGAAAATGTTAATATTTTTTTTTTTTTTTTTTTTTTTGTAAATTTAATTTAAAATTGTTTTGTAGACCACTACATGTAAACGATACAAAAGTTCATATGGAAAACCACTTAGTGGTTAAGATTATATTACTTCATCAGATTTAATTAGGCCACTTCAGGGAAAGGATCAAAATGGTGCTCCCGGTCCCATGACTGACCCATACCTTCAATACATTTATCATGCTAATGGATTAAATATAGATTTAGTCTGACCACCGCCTCTGCATTTCACCGCCATTATCCACAAACAACGTCATCGTTCCAGGTGCCCACGGGCACACCTTCAGATGAAAGTGTGAAGTACAGGACAGGTACACTGTACCAATCCAGTTCAAGGTTAAGATTATTTAATCAGGAATATATATATTTTTCAAAAAAATATAACACAATGAAAACTTTTGTAACATACCATTAAGCTAAAAATTTTAAAATTCCAGAACGTTAGCAGTATCCCACTCTGCAATGTCATAAAAAATCGCAAATTTTTTTTTGTCAGTAGGAAGCTTCGTAAACTTCACAAATCAGCCGATGAATGACTGCATCAGGCAGGTTTTTTTGCCAAATAAAAACGCATCAGTTACCGTACCTCATACGCGGCGGGCGATTTGTTAAACTTGAACATTTCAAAGACACAGAACTGACCGTACACAGCTGTAACTGAACACAGTTGTTCCCAAGAAATGCCCGGACCCGAGGCGGGCACTCCTTGCGACACACGCGTCACCTATTAGTGTACACAACGAAACGGCATTACTTAAAAACAGCAAAAAAATTAAATCGTTTAACAATAATAAAATTTTCCCCAACGATCAATTACTTATTTTCTGATATTTTCGATCAAAATAATTTTCAGAAAAACTGAGAAGAATTCCTCATTAAATAAGAGTTATGATCATAACCACATGATTTTTAATTGGCTTTTCAGCATTAAACTGACCATTTATTTAAAACTTCCTTCTTACATCTGAGTTTTTATACAGAAGCCATTTTTTTTAAAAATTACCTTGTTATATCATATTTTGGCTTGCAGTGAAATAATGCGTTTTAGCATTAATCAAGCGTTTATCAAAAATTTCCTGGTTATATTAAGCATCTACCAAAATTTAAATCAAACATTTATCATAAATTTCTTGATTAAATCAAGCATTTACCAAAAAGTAAATCAAGCATTAGTCAAAAATTTACTGATTAAATCAGGACTTGCGATAAACGAGTTCAATTATATGTAGGAATGTTTCTTTCCTGAAAATATTTTATTCTTTCCGAAGAAATATTAGAAATTAAATGGTTTTACTGCCAGTTTTTTATATTTTACTTGGAAAACATTACTTCTCACGTGTTGAGAGTTTTTAATTTCTGCGCGGCCCAGGCACCCAACTTTTGATAAATAAAGAAGAAAAGAAAGAAGTTTTTAATTTGAAAATTGTAAAATAATTAAAATTTAAAGGTTGTTTAGAATAAAAGTGATACAAATTTAAGGATAAATTAAAAAATTTCATCAATGTTGACGATATAGTTTCTGAGTAATGAAATTTCAAATGGTCTAACTTTTAAATTTTCATTTATCAAGAATCATTCAACCAATTGAGCACAAAATTTGAACTGTTAGAATTTCGCAGTTATCTAAAAATTTAAATAGCTTAAAATTTTTTTGGTTAAAAATTGAGAAATAAATATAAAAAATTATTTTTAAAATGGAATTATTTTTAAATGAGCGAATTTATAATCAATATTAAACATTTTTATTTTTTAAAATAGGTCTAAATACATAACGAATTACGCAAAAATGGAAAATAACAAAGAATTTAAAACGTTCTATTGCCTAAAAAAGGGGGCTCATACTTTTAAAATTGTGTCTACTCGTTCTATTTTAAGGATCAACAATCCAAATTCCTCTAAAAGGGCGTTATTTATGCATAGAAAATACGTTTTGTGTCTGATTTTGTAATGGCATTACATCATAAGCTTAAATTTATCAGCATATTTGAAGCCAATCTTTCAAACTAATATTGTATCTTATTACAAGATGATTCGATCATAAGATTAAAAGTTACTTTTTTTGCGCCCGGTAAGTAAGAAAAGATTGAAGAAAAACACATCAGCATGTTTAAGGTCAATCTTTCAAACTTTTATAGTAAATTATATAGTACATACAAGGTGATTCGATAAGATTAAAAGTTACTTTTTTTGCGCCCGGTAAGTAAGAAAAGATTGAAGAAAAACACATCAGCATGTTTAAGGTCAATCTTTCAAACTTTTATAGTACTTTATATAGTACATACAAGGTGATCCGATAAGATTAAAAGTTATTTTTTTGCGCCCGGTAAGTAAGAAAAGATTGAAGAAAAACACATCAGCATAGTTAAGGTCGATCTTTCAAACTTTTATAGTATATTATATAGTACATACAAGGTGATCCGATAAGATCAAAAGTTACTTTTTTGCGCCAAGTAAGTAAGAAAAAATTGAAGAAAAACACAAAATGAACGGCAGAATATTTTTTTTTATCATTATTTTATCTTTCGTCAAAATTATTTTTATAGACAACTAGAAATCGCTTACCGTGGTCCCTCAGTCTGATCGAATTGTATTATGTAAACGACGAAACATGCACAAACAATTATGGAAACTAAACTGTAGGGTTGTGGTCTTGGTATCGGCCTTTTACTGAAATCTATTTCTTTCTTCGCTTTTTTGAATGTTCCATTTTCCTATAAAACAACAATCATTAACAAAATACGATAAATACTACATAGCTGTTTCTTATTCAGACAGTATAAAATAATGTGCTGTATTAAACTGCATTCACTATACAGTTTGCAGTAAATAATAGTGCGTAATTGGGTGCTAGCACTTCAAGCAGAAGAAGACCTCCCATACCCACACATGCAACGTCAGCACCATGCAGTTGAGCTAAGTTTTTCTACGTAAGTTAAAATGTTAATTAGTGGTAAGTTAATTAAATACAGAGCTGTATCGCATACATAGTATAGCAGAGTCGTATTCGAGTTGAAATATAATTTGTTCTCGTTTATTTCTTTTACTTAACTTACTTTTATTATTTGTTCATGTATTTTATTAAAACAATGATATTTATGTTTTGTATACCTGGCTACTTCGACGCATAATTAGTTTGCTTATGTTCCTAATGGCTTTGTGCCTGTCTTTGTGCAAATACATAGTGGAAGAATTGAAATCTTTGAGAAAGAATTTAGAATGTATAACTTAAGAGAATTTATACTTGCCGGGCATAGCTTACTCGAAATAGAATGGAAAGAATAGTTGCTAACGTAAACAAATGCCACGTTACAACAACCCATCAGGATCGAGATACCCACACTACGTCACTTTCAGGTATCCCATTAAAGAGCAGAGATTGAATGAAAAGTATAAATTGCATTTATCAAAAACATGAGATATATCGAATGAAGTTCTTATTTTACTCTTTTATTTACTACACTGTAAACTATTAGTGTGTTTCCGATCATCAAAAATAGTGATAATTACTTTACACCAAAGTGATAGTGTTCCACTACATAAAAACCAAGGATGGTTCCAGGATTAGTCAAATACTTAGAATTAATGAATGTTCCATTGCACTAATTAGAGTAAAATAGCCACCTCCATGTTTGTTTTTCAGTAACATTAAAATATATAATTACGATATGACTTGTAAGACTCTTTAAGAAAACAATGCAAAGCCAGAATCATTAGTTTAGGATGCATATATACAATATTTCTTAAATGAAAATTAATATGTTAATTAACTCTACACATCGAAAAAGGTGAATATTAATATGAATCCGAAGTATGTTTAACAAAATCGGTCTGAATAGAAGTTAAGTGTTATAAAATTATTTTATACAATTGACAGATTTGTGTAAATCTTCCTATGAAAGCATAAATATCTTTTATTTTTATAAAATCAGCTTTGAAATTCTCACACTATGATAAACTAAATGAAGATATTTTTAGCAAATATAAATTCTTCTAAGTATGTATTACATTTTTCAAAATGACGCTACCACTTTAAGACAATTTCCAGGACGTGCGACACATCAAGACTGAAGAGGTTGAGAAAAGTCTTACCTCTTAGTCTTTTAGTAGATACTTATTAGTCTATAAAAATTCTATTTTCAAAAAAATGAATAAATAAATAAAATGGATTAAAATAAATTAATTAATAAATAAAAAAGTTCTGTTTTTTTGCCACTAGTGTTAAAAGTGGAAGATCTAAGCTATTTTTGGAGTAAAATATACAAAATATTTGGAGTAAAATATACATATCAAGTATAGAAAATTGATTACGTTACATGACGTTACATGAATTTTAATGTTGTATGTATTGTGCCTCGTAAATTAAAAGCTTGAATGCTATTTGTTTGTAAGCAGTGAGTATTTCATTTAGAGAAAACTTTAAATAACCTCGCGTCTACGTTAATGTTAATGGGAAATATGCTCAAATGTTTTATAAAATGCAAGTGTAAAATGCAACTGTGAATATAAAGGCGATGCCAAATGTCAATTTTCTGAACTTGCTATTTCTATTTTATCCCAAAACAGCTTCATCATTTTAATCTCTAATAATAACAAACCTTTTCTTTGAGAAAATAATAATTATTATTATAATCTAAATTGTATTCACTGCAAATTTGGTCGAATTTGGTACGTCAATTTTCTCGTCACCGTACTTAAATCACCACTACTTTAATTGTGGTCCAGCCGTATTTTAAGACATCAGCAAAGTTTAGCGTTTAATTTTCTACGACTTATAAAATCTTATGGAGAAAACGACCCTCTCGGTTAAAACTCTCATTTAGTTAAAATTAATCAAGAGTTAGTCAGGGTTAGTTCAAACCCATCGAATAAAAAATAAATCTAGGCAAGTATTAACCCAGAAAGATATAGGTTTTGCCGGGTTTTTTATTTAAAAAATAAAAAAAAACTGGTAGCACAATTATTACAATTTCATTAAAACTTTTCGTACAATTTTAATCTTTTTGTATTGTTTTTTAGCTTATTTTGTCCTACCTCATGAAGTTTTTAAGCGAAACGAAACATATCTGTACACAATTATAAAATTCATTTATACAAAGATATTTGTGCTAACAAATAAATAATTACGAAAAATGTTTTTTATATGAAATTATTTGCAGATAACCAAATTTTTAAATTGTGTACAAAAAATTCACGATTCACTTATTTTTTCCAAATTATTCAAAAAGTGAAATTTAAATTAAGGGGCCCACAATTTTGATCGCTCTTTTGACTTAACTATAAGAATCTTATTTTCCAGATTGTGGTCAAATGTTCCAGATTGCTGCCCCATATTTTGGTGGTCAAAAATTCAAATTTTCTGTTCTTAGAATATTAAAACGGAAAAGTAAAGCAGAAATTTCGAATAAATTTTACTACCAGTTTTTTTTTATTTTTAAAGAATGCTGGGCAGCTTACTTTTAGTTTACCATAGTTTTGTCTAGAAAAAAAAAATTGGCTAGGGTTTGGCCTGCAAGACTGAAATAAAAATGCGGCTCCCGCCCCCGTTCCATATTAGTTCTACTACTGGGAACCGACTATACTATAAATCGAAGATAACTTAATAACATAGATGGTACTAAAATTATGTAAATTAAATTGTAAAATTTGAAGTCTAAAAAAATTAAGTTTCAATGCGAAATTCGAGTGATATTATTGATTTCAAAATGTTTCGCCTCTAAAAAAAACTCATTTGTGTTTTAATCAATTGTTTTGTTAAATGTCATTTTGTGTAATTGTTTTGTTTGTTTAATTTATTTATCAATGTCTTAATTTCATTTATTTCTGCTTTTTATATTAGAAAAAAACATCTTTTCACATAGCCTAAGACAAATTTCTATGTTATTTTATATAGTTTAATCAAATAGTTTACTGATAACAAGTTTTCAAGCACCCTCTGTTATTTTTATAACAACTTACAAGTTGTTGTTATTACTCATCCCCCTGGTGTAGAAAATCTTACACCAGGTAAACAACTTACAAGATCGCTATATTTCACGCCCTGTATTGTATGATTTCTTTTTAAAACCGAAAACAAATTTTAAAAAATTGCTCCTTTTTTTTTTAGATGAAAAAATTTAATGTCAGCTTAAACTGATTGGAAAAAAATTAATTACACTTAATATTTAATCCAGTAACACTCTTAAACGTCAACACAATTTTTTTCAGTACGCATTTTTAGTGAGCGCATTAACATTTAAAAGATTTTAATTTAAGTACCAATATAATATATAAATTAAACTTACCGTATACTTATTAATATAAACACATAATTAAGTTAATCATTTGTACGTTTAAAACTTCTCTTAAGACGGAAAAAAACAAAAAACAAATTTTTTTGTTAGTTAATCTTTAAACTAATTGGTAAAAATTTTTGTGCCATTATAGGTTTTGTATATGTTACCGGCAGAGCTTGAAATCCGGCATTCGATAGAATGCCTAGGTATTGTATATAATGCCTAAAACTAGTTGGCGATGTATGAAACGATTTATATTTCACACATTTTCTAGGCATTCTATACAATGCCAAATGAGAAACCGGCAAAATATAAAATTAATGAGATGTTAAATTATGTTTTGTACAACTTTAATTTTTCTTTAGGCATTTTAAATAATTTTTTTTAATGGAACTCTCATTATTTTTTCTGAATAACATTTTTATTTTTGAGAAATGCACATCATTTACATAATAACCTCATCGGGACGTTTTTTTCATACTTTGGCTAAATAGCATTTGTCATTCTATAGAATGCCTAGGTATTATATACAATACCTAGGGAAAGTATGTAATACTTCTCATATTTCACACCTTGCCTAAAAACATCCGGCATTATATACAAAGCCTGGGCATTCTATAAATGCCGGCGTTTCATACTTTGCCGGTAACATAAACATCACATAATGTTAATATGTTTAACATTCTTTCAAGTCTTTTTAAACAATACGTGTCATAGTTAATAAAAGTAAAAATGAAACCAATTTCATTTTAAATTAACTACCAATATAAGATTTAAATAAAATATTATGGAAATTATTTATCTATAAAATTATTACGTTTACTCACAGGTATTTTTCTGTATCCGTTAGAGGAGTTGTTTTTATAGATACTGCTACCCTGTCGAAGAAGAGGTCTCTTCTCCGAATCCATGAGATGCCGAATTCTTTCGATGTTGGTGAAAAAATCAGGATAAAATGTGTAACTAAATACATGTGTATAGTGGGGGTGGAGCGCCCACCTTTCAAACGATCGATGTCCGATGCATCTGCTTGGGGCGGAGAGAGATACTGAAGCGAGACCCATTTCCCTGGTTACGGCTCCAGAAGTTTGACCATGAGAACTATGCGACACTACTTTGGAGGGAAAAAATTCTTCAGTTTTTTTTTTAAGAGAACTCTTGAGGCATTTCTTTCTTAAGTTCTTTACACAACAGTATGATTGCTCTCTTTGATTTGGATGAATTTCTTAAATTTAAAAACGAAAAAATATGTTAAAAAAAAAATCGATTTAACGAGATTTTTTCCCCACTTTTTAAAAAAAGAAGTAAGGTATTCTTTAGGGCGAAAATTCGATTTTTTTTTCCCGTGAGAATGGGTAATTATTTTTTATACATTGTGTATCAATATAAAAAAAAAAAATTATTTCATTGTTTTCAATATTATATTTATAAAAAGTATATTAGAGACAATAAAAGTCAAACTTTTATTTGAAATGTTTGGGCATTAAGTTTTTTGTGAATACATTCAAAAAAGAATGTTTATTGCCTTTTTTTAATTAATATAATACCAAAAAATATTATATTAAAAAATAACAAGAAGTTAAAATAAGTTTATGTGAATACCTTTTAAAATACTTTTTTTTCTTTGAAGTTTATGTGAATACCTTTTTTTTTCTCCCTCCATTCATATATAATGGAACCGTATTTTCTTCCATTATGTAGAATAATATATCACGAAAAGCAATGGAAAATATATTTGAAAAATAAAAATAAGCAAACTTTCAGCTTAAAATAAAATTTTAACGAAAAAAATTTTTTTAAACATTTGTTTTACATAACACCTAGACATAATTAGGATTAAATGTAATTAAATTAAAAAATTGACTGTCAAGAGAAGTTAAATTATTTTAAAAGAGTGGTATTATTATCCGTTTTACAGAATTTAAGATTAGTTGTAAAACTATTTTGTAATGGAAGTTTTATTACACTTTGAGCAAAACCGAAATCAAGCATTGTCCTAATACCAATTATAAAAAAAGTCTACGAAAAACTATTGCTTAATTTAAAAACGTTAACCATATATTTCGTACTTAAAAAAATTTTCTGGTATATTTCAGTATTTTTCCCATTTCAAAGATTACACATTACTTTAAATAAGCATAAAAATTTAAATTTGAGCTCAAACTACATTTTCAAAATGATAATTCGAAATGACAATCTGTAAAAGTAGTGATGAATATTGTTTGATTGCAACAATAAAGATGAAATTATTTATACTTTTTTTACATTTAATCATGCATTTTAAAACCATTAGTTTCGTTAACAATAGAAACATCAATGAAAAAGCTTTCAATATATTAATTCATTTTAACCCCCTTCATTTTTTTAAATGAGCACAGTCTTAAGTTTGCAGAACTTAAGTTTTTTTTTTCTTCTTTTTTTTTTTTAATGTTATCGAATTTTGGCCTTATTGATCATCGCAAATAAAGCTATTAGAGCCGTGATAGCTCAGGGGATAGAGCGTTCGACTTCCAATGAGGTGAACCGTGCTCGAATCCCATCGATGACTGGTCAATACGAATCCGCATCCGGCTTGCAACGACCTCAGTGCTGCTGTGAAATATCCTCAGGGGTAAATGGATCATGGGTCAGAGTCCCCTTTGCATCAGTTTAACCGTGAGAGCTTTTCGTGGTTTTCCTCCCCATGAAACGCAAATGCTGATTAGTTCCATCAAAAAATCCTACATCAAGGAAAATTTCTCCCAATACTTGATCCAGGAGTTCTGGATTACTTGTTTTCTACTACTTGTTTTCTGGATTGGGTTCAAATTTCAAGGATATGGAATTGAACATTAGTAGTCTAGTCGTAAACCCAAAAATCGGGTCGGATGTTCAACGACGGTAATTAAGAGTAGTGCCTGCGGTAAAAAGATTATATATATATATATATATATATATATATATATATATATATATATATATATATATATATATATATATATATATATATATATATATATATATATATATTAAAAAATTGCTAGCGATACTACCGCCATTCCTACTATTTGAGCACCTAACTTCATCAAGCTACATTTCATTGCGTATATCAAGTTGCATTTTATTTAGAGCGGAAATTATTCCACTTTGAAACTATATAGAAAATGCACAAGGAGTATGAAGAATTGATTTTATTTATATTTTATTTCATATCCGTGGACCCATGTCCAAGAGACTGTGGGTTCAATCCCCTTCGACCGAAGACTCCTCATGAAGTAAAATGTTGACTGATGCACGCTAAATCTGTCGAGTCTAAAAGTCCTCCATGTTCCCATAGCAAATAATACCTCTGGGAATACCGATCCAGGAGTTCCCTTATCTTCTGGATTGGATCAAAATTACAAGACTACGGAGTTGAACATTAGTAGTCGTAAACCCAAAAACTGTGTCGGCTGTTCAACGACGGATATAAAATATAGCTATCGAATAAATAAAAAAAAATTTAAAAAACTACGTGGTTAAAAACTGTTCAATTCACAACTTCAAAGTAAACAATAAGGATTCTCCTAAATCATCTGACCGAGAGCGATGAAATTTCGCACACTGATAGTTTGTAGCAAGCGGAAAGTCACTGTTGATATTAAGAAATAAAATTTTAGCTAGATCGTTTGGAAGAGACGTTTGAAAGATGTAATTCTTTTATTAGCTTATAAATCAGCATTGGTAAAAATTCCACTTCATACAATTGGGTACTTGCACTTCAAGAAGAAGATCATTAATACACACACATGTGACCTATGACGTCAAAGCCAGCTGATAGATTTCGTTTTTATTTTATAACCGTCGTTGAACAACAGACCCAAGTTTGGGTTCACGACCACTAAAGTTCAACTCCGTAGTCTTGTAATTTTGAACCCAATCCAGAAGACAAGGGAACTCCAAGATCAAGTGTTGAGAGAAATTTGCCTTCGTAGAAAACTTTTTTTGCATTTCCTTCGTAGAATACCCGCCTTTGCTTTATATGGAGTGGAAAACCACGAAAATCTTCCACGGTTAACCTGACGGCAAGGAGACTCTAACCCATGATCCGACTACCACTGAGGATATTTTACGTCAGCACTGTGGTCGGTGCTAGCCGGATGCAGAATTTTGCAGATCGTTTAGAAGGAAAATGGATTGTTAAATTTAAGGTAAACTTGTCCACATAAGTTAGTGGAAGTGAAGTTAATTAAATAGAGCGCTGTATCGCACATGGAATATATAGAAATATAATTCTTTCTCGTCTATGACTTTTGCTTAACTTAGATTTATTATTTGTTTATGTATTCTAACCGTGATATATTTCTGTTCGGTGTACCTGGCAACTTCGAAGCATAATTAGTTCTACATGGCTTCGTCTCAGACTTTGTGTTAAGTTAGAAACATAAAGTGAAAGAATTGAAATCTTTGTAAGGAATCTTTGTGAAAGAATATAGGATGTGTCACTTGCCGGGCTTGGCTTACTCGAAATAGAATGGTAAGAATAGTTGCTGACGTAGAGAAATGTCACGTTTCAACAACCAATCAGGAGTGAGATACCCACACTACGTCACTTGCACGTATCCCATTCACAACTTCAATGTAAACAATAAGGGTGCTCCAAAATCATCCGACATAGAGCGATGAAATTTGGCACACTGATAAGTCAAAGCAAGCGGAAGGCCACTGTTGTATATATATATATATATATATATATATATATATATATATATATATATATATATATATATATATATATATATATATATATATATATATATATATATATATATATATATATATTTATTTATTTATATATATATATATATATATATATATATATATATATATATATATATATATATATTTATTTATTTATATATATATATATATATAACATGAGTGATAGTTTCTATAGCTCTACAGTGTTTATAGCACGTTCTTAAACATTTTTATTCATTTTGTCAGATAAATTCAATAATCATCGCGAACGAGATAGCATAAGCGGACTACGTTATCAAATTATTACGAAAGATATCCACGTGTTATTTTTGTTTATATTTATGCTTCTAAAACGTGTTTCTGTAAAACGGAATCATTTAAAATCAATAACAAATAATTAAAATTAATGGAGAAACATAAAAAATAGCCATATAATTATTGAAGCCAATGATTCTTCATTAATTTTGGTAACAGGAAATACTTGAAACAAAAAAAGTCAAAGTAATGGAGAAGTAATACTGATTCGTTTAAAAAAAATAACCATATAATTATTAACTCTAATGATTCCTAATTAATTCTGATAATAGGAAATACTTGGAATAAAAAAAATATATACTTAATGGCAAAATTAGTTGAGAAATGGTACTAACTCGTTTTGGGGCAAAGTAAAAAAATTACCATATCGTTTCTGACTCCAATGATGCTTACATAATTTTGTCATTGAAATAAAAAAATAAGCTATGGTACTAAAAATCAAAGGAAATGAAAAAAGGGTACTACTTAATTTAAGCGAATCGTATAAAATCGCCGAGCTAGTACTGACGCCAAGATCCTTAATTAACTTTGGTATTTGTTACTAGTTGGAGTAATAAAACTATGTAATAAAAAAATACTGAAATGGTACTCATTCGCTGAGGAGACAAGTAAAAAATCTCCATGGTGTTTTGACGCCAATGATGTTCAAATAATTCTGATAACAAGAGTTAATTGAAATAAAATATTAACCTATGTATTAAAAAGCCGAATTTATAGAGTAATAATAAATCCGTTTAGAAGACGCTTTAAAAAAATTGCTATATTTTTGCCACCAATGAGGCTTAAATATTTTTGGTACAGGTACTACATGTATTATTCATTATTACAGGCTATTACATTGTTACAGGTGCAGTTTTAATAGGTACCAAATATTCTGTTTAAATTTGGTGCTTATTAAAACTGTACTAATATTTTGCATTTTTATTCTAGACTAGGGGGCTAAGCCCCAGTTCGCTGCCGCTCACCAACCCCGATGATTGCTTCGCAATAATTGTCTTTTCTTGGCAGAAAACAGTTTTTTTACATAAGTTAAAATTATTCACATAACATATATGTACTAAAAGGAATTCTGTTTGCTTACTCTTGTGCCTCTACTTCCCACGTCCAAATATTACTATTTATTAGTATTATAAACATTTGGATCTCTTGGTGAACGGTAGTGATTTTTCGAAGTAATCATTTTTTAAAATAACATTTATATTCTTATAACACTATATTGTTCAAACAAATTTGATGAGTTAACAACCATAATTTAATATTCTCGCTAATGATAGCAGGATTGGAAAATAAGTTTAAATTAGGGACACAAAAATATTTAAAGAAAAACAATACCTTTACGACTATTGTTAATTTTATGCTGATGACAACCAAAACAATATGGAAATGAATGAGGGAAAACTGGATCCTACCACGTGATTTTCCGGCCAATAAAAATGCGCCGACAACAATGGAAAACGGTATCAGACCATTATGATTTTGTATTATATAGAGATAAATGGCCTGGAGCAACAACATTATGCTAGAGAGTACTGAATAAATTTAATCTTTATTTTGATGGGATGAACTACTAAAAATGTGGTTTGCTTAATCTAATAACGTGAAGTCACCGGGAAGGGAAACGAGTAATAATAAATAATAAAAGTTATTTTAGTTTCATTATTTAAGTCGATATTTGACTTCTAATTTTGAGCATAGTTCTTATTTTGATTAATTGTACTGTTTCATAGTACTGATTTTGATTAACTGATTTTTTTTACGAAAGATTTAGTTAAAAATTAATAAAATAAATAGGACAATAAAAATAAAATATAACACAGGATAAAAAAAAAATTCATCAACTTAATATGATAAGACTAACGTTTTTATCAACTTAAAAAAAATAGAGAAAATATTTAATCTGATTTCGTTTCTATTGTTCATATTTTTATTTCCAAAATGATTGAAAGGTAATAAAAATAGTAATTATTCGAAAGATAATTTATCTTTATTGGTAAAAAAAAACTTTAATATATCTTTTTCTTCTGTTATTATATAGAAAAATAAAAAAACATTCTTTTTTTAGAAATGCTGGGATTAGTTGAGAGTTAAAAAAACAGAGTAAAAAATTTAAATAGTAAAAATAAAGAAAAAAAATTAACGTAAAAGATAAAATGTTACATCTATTGAAATTGTTGCTTGATATCCATTAATTAAAGCCTAACAATTGTCTTCATTTTCGGTTATTATGTCTGCACACTATTGAAGAATACAAAAGTTTTTGTTGATAATTTAAACAATTGTTCATAATATCATGCGTTCTTTCTATGCTTTGTTTTCTCTGAATTAAAGATAAAATAATCAACAGTTTTCTATGATTATTGATAAGTTTAGGAGTTTAAACTATTATTGAGAATAATTATGGAAGTAAACTGAACGATTTCACTTTTGTAAATTTTTGTGCAAGTGTCTAATTGCATTTTTACACTTTTTTTGCGACGAAAAATAATACCAAAAAAATTTTTTATACATTTTACGAATAAGTCTTTTTATTTACAATTTATCACAATGAAAAATAATAAGACTAACAAATATGATTTATAAAATTAATAACATATGAATTTAAATTTCATAAAAAAATAATGAATTTAAATTTTAATTATGAAACTAAATATGAAATAAATACAATGAAATGGGACAGGGTTCTCGCGAGTCTTTAATAGTTGTTGCGAAAAGGAGACAAAGCTTGATTATTTGTGACCACTACTACTTGTTTTTTTTTTTTTGTTTTTTTTGTAAAACTATACTTTATATATTGTTCTACATAGATCAGCAGTTCCCAATTTTTTACTGCTACGGAACCCTAAATAATCGGGCATCTTTTGGTGGAACCCCAAACATATAAATTAAATTTATTAGCAGCTGTGAAATAAAAGAACGTGTGATAACTATTTTTATAATAATACAATTAAAAAACGTAATAAAAACAAAAGTATACTCTTAATAATAGTTTTTATCCTCCATAGCGCTATAGAAAGATTTTTTTCACGCATTAAATTATTTGTTATAGCTTAATTTATGTTAAGAAAACTGTATGTTTTTTAGCATGAAAACACTATTCAGAACTCTATTTTTATAAATAGATTAACTATTTAGTCAGAGGGGCAGACTTGCTTCTATTTGAGAGCTAAAATTTTCTTAGTAATAACTAAATTTATGTTTTAGTTACAATTTTTACCACTTTACAAAACTAGATGCCGAGTGTGGAGGAGTTGGCATCATAAATGCTTAGTTAAGATGCCAACTATTGATACCAGATTGGTTATTCAGTACGTAAGAAAAAGTTTGGCTCTTCATTCTGAAAAGAGTTAATGGTTAGAACATAAATATTTATCACGCTAACTTGTTATAAATAATAACATATAAATGGGTTTAGATGATTATTTCATAAACCATCTTTTCAAATACAAATAACACTTTTATCTTCTACAGGCTCATGACACATCTTGTACCATTAATCGTTATAACCATTAAAAAAGTTCCTTTGTCATCAAATGACGCTGCTTTTTTTGCCAAATATTGACGGAAATTTAGAACTAAGTTGGGCTGATAGTGAACGACTTCGACTTTCAGGTACTGTCACTTCTTGACTTTTTGTATAGCTATCCTCGAGCCCAACCACGCTGTTCCCCAAAGATGAACAGTCATACTCAAAATCGCAATCATCCCGCTCCAAGTCCACGCTGAGAGACGCTGTGTTGATATCAGCGTCATCGACGCACAAATGGCAAGTGGAATACAAATGATTTGGATGATTATCTTCGAAATCAGTCAACGAATCGTCTTCGTCATCTTCATTCGATTCCAAATGAGCATACAAATGAGATTCTTCTTTTTGGCAACATTTGCCACGATAAGATTTAAAAATGTGGAAGGCAACAGCGATTATGAAAAGTAAAAGAAAGAAAAGGATAGTTCCGATGACAACATATTTGTCTGAGAGAATGTCACCATTTGAAAAATTTGTGTTATTCCTCGTTGCGTTGATGGGTTGAATAATTCTCACAGGACCTGAAATAGAAAGAAATGACAAACATTAGATACATTTTGCATAGGCCGGTATAAAATGAAATATAAGTGAAACAAAAAATCTATATATCATTTGATATTAAAAATATGTATTTGTGTAGCTGCCAACTTGGATGGTCACCGGGAAGGAATTTACAGACTGGAAATAAAATATTAATAAAATAAAAAGAGTTTTCTAAGTTTGAAGGTATAACTGCTTAACTTATAAAACTGTTGGCCAAATTAGAAAGATCATGCTGCAAGTTTTTAAAAATTTGCCTTATTTTGAAAAATTTGGATTTTTGAGTATCAAAATTTAAAAAGCTATTTTGCTAACACGTAAAAGTACATGTTCGGATTTACACGAGCCAAAAGCCAATCTTAATGGTTTAAGGGAATATCAAATATGCTAATTAATTAGTGCTACAGGGGTCGGACAAAAATATGGTAACACTTCTGCACTAACTCTATGTAAGCAGTTTTTCTTCTAGCAGAGAATGTTTTGAAAAATTTTACATGACAAAACTGTTGGCACGATTAGAAAGATCGCGCTGCAACTTTTTTAGAAATGGTGTCAATTTTATTCATGTAAAATTTGCCTCGACTAAAATGAACGAAGAAAGTTAAAAGCTTTTTTCTGTTTTCAATACCACTATAATTAAAAAAGCATTTTTATGTATATATTAAAATCCTTAAAAAATACTATTGAAAATTCCTAATTTCGAATCTTGGTCACGGTAGTTAAATATTTTCAAAATTGCTGATAACTTCTTCCCCTCATTTTGGTCGATCTGAAGATCGCATTTTAAAATACCAGTTTAAATTGATGAAAAAATTCATATACTTTATAATTCAAACAATTTCAGATCATAGGTAATTATAATAAAAAAATTTATAAATAATTATTGAAATATACTTTTAGTTTCACTTTTCATAATTGTTTTAAAATATTTTTCAATGAGCTTATAAAGTTATTGAGGTAAGCTAATAAATGAAATTTACATTTTGGGGACCACACTTTCCAACGCTCAGCAGATTGTACTATTAGAACCATATTTTCCAAAGGGCGACTTCTCCTTCGTATTATGATAATCATAAATTTTAATTTAAAATTTTTTATAATATTTAAAGTGGGAAATAATTAGCCTAGTTTTCCCTTTATGATATTATTTATATTTATCGTATGTAATACTTTAAATTTGTGTTTAGATTTTCTTGTAGAATAGCAAATGTAAGAAAAATTAAAAATTTTGCTTAAGCTCAAAAACATTCAAAAATTTTATATATATATTAAAAATAATGAAGATTAATGAAAAGAGAAGAAAAATAATAAATACTCCTAAAAAATGTTTTTAAAAAAAAAATTATTTAGAAAAAATATTTAGAAAAAATATTGATAAACCAGAAAACAAAATAATGAAAAGATATAAGCTCTTCTTCAGCTCACACGATTATATCCGTAAAAAAGAGTGCTTTCTAATATTGTATCAATATAACCAAAGCAAAACATATCTGTGACATCGAGTCACAAGTTTCGGCTGCACCCTTTTCTAGGAAGCGGCTTCTTTAATCTCCATGTGCAGAACACACTGTGCATGAGTCCTTGTAACCGTACCTGTGGTATTTCTTAACCACATACTCCTACTTCAACTTGCAATACAACTAATCTCTAAGTAAAATAGGTAATTTAAGTCATTTAACTTCGACTTTTTTTGGTTAGTATAAATATCTGAGCGAGGGAGACGCTCGATGCATTCGATTAAGAGCTCGTCATGAAGTTACGTATCTCCGCCTAACGGAGCATTTTTTCACCCCCCCTCCTCCAATTTGAGGTCAGGGTTTTTCAAAATTTCGACATGGCGTCGTACATCGCCATTCGCTGACATCAAACCTTTTTTCCTAGTGTAGCATAGGCTACCTTCAAGAAGATCCCAACGTCGTCTTCAAAAATGTTCTCTTGCGGCTTTCTGTTCCTCCTTTTCATTATGGTTTTTTTTATAAAAAAAAAAAAAAAAAACTACACTCATCTCCAGTTGACCAGATTTCCACCAGCTTCAAGATGATGTCCGAGTTGTGTGACCAACATTGCTTTTTTGAGATCTTCAAAATAAAAAATACATCTGTGCCATAAATTGGACTCCTTTCATTTTTTCAATTGGTTGACTGATATAGGTGGAAGACAACTTCTTCTACGGAGGATTTGAGGTATGTTTTTGTAAGATGTATCTTCTCTCGGAATTAAACTTGACTACTTTCTGGGTTGCAAAATTGCAGCACTAACGCAAGATGTAAACCACTATATATATATATATATATATATATATATATATATATATATATATATATATATATATATATATATATATATATATATATATGTTTTTATATCCGGCCATCTTTCTCATCTAAGATTAAATTGTTAATTTTTCTATATACACCTGAACGTTACCATAATATCAATACAATAGTACGAGGAGCACTAAAAAAAATTGAAGCGAAAATAGAACATATTAAGTAAAAAAATTATGAAGCAAAAAACAAAAAATGAAATGTAAACAAAATACAGAACAAAACACAAAACGAAATCTATAAAGCGAATAGCGAATTCAAATGAACTTACAGGTACCGAATCTTTCCAGAATGATTTAAAATATGTTCGTAATAAGATTGCCAGATTACAAAATATGAGAAGAGAAGAGCAATTGGAGTTCCACGCGCAAATGGATAGGGATTTTGTTTTATGGCACGTTCTTACTGCAGTACTGAAACGCGTTTTGATATGTTAGGTACCAAGGAATGACCCGAAAATGGATGTGCGCAAGGTAATAATATTATGCTCGATAATTTAAAGAAGTTTATGATTAATAAGGTTAATATTTTTAAACAATTTTAATGATTTTAAAAAATTATTATTTATTTAAAAAAAGAAAGGGAGAGATACAGAAACATGATTTGTTCGCTTTATGCAGATTTTTAGCCCCGGATTTGCCCGAATCGGATTTGCACATGGTAAAAATATTAAATCAAATATTAATTTTTTATCAAATTTTGAAAGAGTTTGTCTATTTGTTATTTGGATAAATAAACATTACTACATATTCTTTTAATTCTATTCATTTGATTTAAATAGACGTTTTTAAAACATTAGAACTCCAAGCAATTAGTTTATTTATTTTAAAATTAAAATCATTTCTTTTATCGTATAAATCAACTAAGTAGATGTTATTTTCTTTTTTAATACCCAAATCCAAAAAATTAAAATTAATATTATCATCATGATTACGAAGCAAGATTATTTCCTCGGAGTAAATATTATGTAATAAAATAGTATAGTCTTGAAAATTAAAGATAATTAAGTCATCAATATATCTAAAAACAAATTTAATACTAAGAGTGTAATTTTTTTCATAATAATGCAAAAATAAATTAGCTAAGAGAGATGAATAATTAGAACCTTGTGGCATTCCATCAATTTGAAGAAAAATATCCCTTCCATTGTAAAGATAATTATTAAAAAGACAAAAATTAATTATAATTTCCCAATAATCAAAATCGCAAGTAAGGATATTTTTATAATCATAAAATTTTTATAATCAAAAGAACTTTTTTTAGTTATGAAAGGGGAATGCTATTGAAAAGATACTGGAAATCAAAAGTCGCAATATAATTATTTTTATTATGTTTAATGAATTCTAAAATCGGTTGATTATTAGTGATAATCCAAAAAAAAACCTCTTTAATAATTTTATTTAAGTAGTTAGAGAAAATAGTGCCAGGTTTAGTTAGGTAAGTATTAGACCCACATGTGATAGTTCTAAATTTTATCGGCATTCTGTTAAATTTTGGACTGACAACTAACTATGGAAATTGTAGATTACTAATTTTAATTTTTAACCTCTTATATAAAGCTAAAAAAATTTAATGATAATATTATTATTTAAATTACAAAGCTTAAAATTTTTACTATTTTTTGACTCCGTATTTAAAAGTTCAGCATAGAATTTATTTATAGAAGATTGCATAATTATATATATATATTGTTAGCTTTGTCTATGGGAATAATTACAAGTTTTTTTTTTTTTGAAGTTGCTTAATTGATCGAATAATTTTAGAAAAATTTGTTGAATTGTTACTGTTATTTAAATTTTCCTTATTTTTGAAAACTAAGTTTTTAAAGTAATATTAAACAGCCTATATTCATTCTGCAAACATACCTAAAGGTAAAGAGACTATATCTGATATCAATAAACAAAAACTATTGAGGTCATTAAGAATGTACTTTAGAATTTTAATAATTCATCTATGATAAATGAGTCTAAATTTTGTGCCTTTTATCAATAAATTCCTAAGTTCTAAATTTTCTATAATATTTAAATTACCAGTAATACATTGTTTATGATATTTATCAACAAAATCAAAATATTTCTCCTCTTCACAGTGACAATTATAATCGAATATATAAATTTACCCTAAATTTTTCCAAATATTATTATAATTAAGTATATTTATTATATTTAAAGCTTTTAATTATGTTAAAATCTTTTAATGGAAACAAATTTTTCAAATTTTCAAAAATATTGTGAAATTTAATCTTATCGAAAATGGGAATTTGAAAGTTAATAACGAAATATAAATTATCTAAATTTTTCCTTTTATTCGAGGAAATTTTACTTATTTCAGCTTTTACAAGATCGAAACAAAGAATTTTGAATTGTAAATCAATAATCATATATATATATATATATATATATATATATATATATATATATATATATATATATATATATATATATATATATATATATATATATATATATATATATATATATATATATATATATATATATATATATATATATATATATCCCAATACATATTAGGCTAATGTATTACTTGTACGCTTAAAATAAAATATTTTTTTAGAATTTTTAAATTACAAAAAATTTTAAAACATGAGCTTCCTACCTTTTTCCGAAATGTTTAAAAATTCCATTTTTACAAAGCAAAATTCTGTTAACTATTTAATCACAGCTTTTCCATAAACGAAATATCGCATTTTCTCTTGTGAATCGCATGCAACATTTCGCTATATTTAATTATAGGTATAAAATAAACATTAAATAAATCGTGTGACAGATGAATAATATCGATTATCTTATCGCTCGTCTGCTGTGATCAGATAATGGCCCTAACGCCTCAAATATTAATGTTTCTAACCAGTTGTTTCAGTTCAGTTTAATGCGAACAGAAACATTTTTAACAACTTATCTACAAATTAGATTGATAAGGAAACCAACAGCTATGAAATGAGTTTCATTTCCACGGGAAAAAATTACGCTTTAGTATATTGAAAATAAAAATTGCAATCTTTATTGACAAATACATAATAGACACAATATTTTTAAATGTTTCAATAAGAGATAACATGGATTCTAAATATGGTTCTATTTTTATATCGCACCAAGTAATATTTCCATTTTCTAGCATCCCGCTTTCGTATGTATGCTAATGCTAAAGTACGGAAGCCGTTAGGATGAACGTTTAGCTAGCCTGCTGATTAACTAGGGAAATCTATTAAAGGGGGGAATTAAGAGTTTTCCACAATTTAAGTTAATTAGTTGATGAGCTTTTCTGTATTGTTAAGGTTTATCTCTCTCAACTATTTTTGGCTTGATTTTTAAGGAAACGAAAAACAATAAACGACATTATGTTAACTACTTTAATTATATTAACATTTTAAACAGTTTGATTCCCGGTATTATGGTGCTTAAAAAAGATCAGAGATTAATTCGATTTACTAACTTGAAACTAATAGTGTAAATTATAAACTTAGAAAATACGATTTCTTAATGAAACTATGGAATCTCTCTACCTCTATGCATCGAAACATGAGTTGTAACATGCTTATGCTAACCTTTTCTAAAGATGTTCAATTTACTATCAAAACGTTGCTCTTTCTACAAACCTAGATTTGATTTAAGTACCTGGTCGCAAATGGAACTCCGCCAGTTTCATGGGACTTAATGTCACACAAAACAGACCAAGATAATGACGTAAGAACTAATGAATCACGAAAATAAATTATGAACTATTTGACAAGATTTATTTATCTTTATTGTGCTATATATATATATATAGCACAATAAAGAGAAAGAGAGAAAAACGAAGAAGTGATTAAGAAAATTAAGAAGTATTCTCTTCTTTTTTTTTTTTTTCCACTCCTTTTCGCGAATATAATCGTGTGAGCAGATGACGAGATTATATCCTTTCATTACTTTGTTTTCTGGCTTTTTAATTATTTTTTTTAAAATTTTAATTTTAAAAGAAAAAATATTTTTTCTAATAATTAATTTTTCTTTTCATTAATCTTTATTATATAGTTTTTCATGTTTTCTCTATATTTTTAACTATAACTTGGGTATTTTTCTATTTATATTATTACATTAACGTTAAGGATTATAAATACTAAACAGAATTGGATGACAATGCATGAAAATGAAGAGAAAAAAGACATACAAAGTCAAATGAAATTAGAATTAAGGAAAAATTAATATTTTCGCGATTGTCTTTTGTTGTCGATTCGATTATTTAAAATATCACATGTCAGTTGAAAAAGTTTGTGTACAGTGAGTGAAAAAATTGAGATTTTGGAAGTGAGTACAAAAAAAAATCGAAATAAAAAATAATATTTTTAAAAACCACGTTTTGGTAGTGGAGAATAATAATTAAAAAATAAAAATTTAAAGAACGTGGGTGCATTAAATACATAACAGTACATATACACATTTTCTTACTCATACACATATACATCCACATACATATAAACAAACATATTCCACATACACATCCATTTTCAGGTACAATTACAGATATACATACACACACTAATATAGCATTACTCTTATGTATTTCATGCGCCCCACGTTTTTCAAATTTTTATATTTTAATTATTATTCTCCACTACAAAAACGTGGTTTTTAAAAATATTATTTTTTTTATTTTTTCCTAGTTACTCGCATTATCTGCCGTTACTTAAAGCTAGGAAAACAGGTGGTCACCGCTATTAGACCAAGAAATCAGCAGTTTTTTTAAGCCACGATAAAAAAAATTTTTTATGAAGTTTTCTTTAAATTAGTAAAACATTTTGAATTTTATCAAAATTTTAGGACACAAACGTATCGATTTATCGGAATTAAAAAAAAAAAGAAGAATGCTTTTATTTTAACGTCTCTGAGAATAGATTATCCGTTACCCCAGCTACAGAGATAACGACTGTCTACTTTTATTATTTTTTGAACTCTTCATCGTGTATACATAGACGCCTTTCCACATTGCGTTGTGAATTAAAATACTAAATATGTTGATTACATAATTGAATTTTTAAAATAATACGTTTTAAAATGGGTAAGTATTCATTTTAATTAGTAATATATCAGTTTAATAAGCGTGTAAACTGTTAATCTTTTATTGATATTTAAAAGTTGGCATTATCGAGTTTCGCTTTATCAGCACGTGCAGGCAATTCTAAAACAAAGGGGTATTCAGAAAGATGTTGTTTTTTTTATAAAAGAAAGATGCCCATGGGGAAAAGACGAAAAAAAAAATAATTGCCCATGTGAAATATCAAATGGTGTAAGCAAGTAGAGAATAGAGCTGGGCAAAATCGTGATATATTGTGAAATGACTATTTTTTAAATATCGTGAATATAAAATTTATCCTTTTCATCATTCAATTCATCAGTTCTATTTAATTTTTGTTATTTTCCTTTTTATTAGCATTTACTTTCATGTAATAAAAATATCTATAATTTTAAATAAATAATGATCTATTGACTGCATATAAATGTAATTAAGAATTTTAAAACTCCTTACTCGTTTAAAAAGACATTGTTAATCTTGGGAACCGATGCGACCCTTTCACGGGATCTTAGGGTTGAGGGGAACACCTTTTGAGATTAAAGAGATGACATTCAGTGTCATGCATGAAGTTACAAAGTTGCAACTTATAATTAACCTTTTGCTTACGGCGCTTAGCATGATGAAGCCATTCTGGTTCATTTATTGTACAAGTCTTAAGCAAAGGGTTGATGAATAAATTTTTTTATAGCGTCATTAAATCCTTAATATTTTTACAAAAGTGGTTCACAATAATTTGGTCTATAATGACAACAAAACAGAACTTTGGTGAAAGGAAATTGGTGACACTAACGAAGTCAGTATTTTAAGATTTTGTACAAACAACTCATTTTGCACCAGGAAATAAATATGATTGCAAAGAATTCGTGAACAAGACAGGGATCGTGAGAGATGGAATTCGTGATCGGCAGCAAATTTTTTTTTTCTTTTCTTGTAGGAGTAGTAGAATAGGAGGTTTTTTGTAGGAAGGAGTAGAATATAGGAGTAATTTCA
Organism: Parasteatoda lunata; assembly: GCA_949128135.1. Classification (NCBI taxonomy): domain Eukaryota; kingdom Metazoa; phylum Arthropoda; class Arachnida; order Araneae; family Theridiidae; genus Parasteatoda; species Parasteatoda lunata. Next base: position 8,273,812 of record OX421976.1, on the reverse strand, counting down.
ACAAAACAAAAAAATATATATTCTCTAGATGATTAGAGATAACAGTATGAATGAGTCGAAGAAAAAACGCCAAAAATACAGTACAGTTGAATATTTGAAGTATGTCTTTATTTCTTCACCAGGAAATTGTACTTTACCTATGTGTCTTCTATGTGATAAAACTGTAACAAGTGATTCAATGAAACATTCTAAGCTTAACGAACAATTGATAAAAATCCATAGTGACAAAAAAGATAAAGATTTAACTATTTTTCAAAAAGTCAAAGAAAAATATCTGAAAACACCGTCACTGCAACAATTTATAGGGACAACATCTAAGCGAGGTGACGATGGATTGCATGTTTCTCATAGCTTCTATATATTACATGATTGCATAGTCCAGAAAGCCTCACACTATTGAAGAACTTATTTTACTAGCTGTAAGGGAGAAAATACTCACCGGGTTGCACAAACCAGCTTTTAACATTGTAAAAAGAATTCCACGGAGTGATAATAATGTACAAAGAAGGATTGACAAAATATCTCAGTGCGTAGAAAATTCTTTATGTGAGTACTTAAAAATATCTACATTTTCTAAACAGCTTGATGAGTCCACTTATCCAGGAAACGAAGCTTTTACTTTTAGCTTATATAAGATTTGTAAAAGAATAAAAATTTTACCAAGAATTGTTATTTGCTAAATGTTTGGAAAGCGATGCAAAAGGTGAAACGCTATTGACTGAATTAAAAGCTATACCCTTGACTAACATCATCTATGTAGCTACTGACGGTGCTCCGGCAATGGTAGGAAGATACCGAGGTTTTCTGGTTAACTTAAAACAAGCTGCAGCGAATGTATTTTCAGTGCATTTGCCAAACTTAACGAAACTAATTTGAAACTACAAGATGAACAATTAAATTTAATCAAAACTAAAATCGTAAAACTGCGTTTGTTGCAAAACTTTTCTGTATAAACAAAACTTGGGAAGAGGATATTGTTCTCTCAGTTTCAGTGCCGTAATGAACCTCATCACAAAAAAAAGTAAATAAATAAATGATTAGAAATTAGTGCTCACAAACATTGAGCCGGACATAAATTAATACACTCTTAAAATCTCATCACGTTCATCCAAGTCATTAATTTTTTTATTTTATTTTAAGCAAAAGATATAATTTAAATAAATAGTTCTTCAACAAAATGTTTTTTTTTTTTTTTTTTTTTTAATTTTTATACCGTACATGCATGCAGTTTTTCACTTGGGGATCCGTGGGAAAGTTTTAACTATAAAAAGGGCATGCCTGCCAACTTTTACGCATTTGGCGTAAAATGTTATTTCTATATTTAAAGTGGTAGTAAAATGTATGTTTTCTATACATTCCTTGCATTTAAAAACTTAATTTATAATCTTTTTGTACACCACTATTTTTTAAAAAAAAATTAAGCATATATTTTAATGTGTAATACTGTTAAGGTGCTCCGCATAATAAAGCGTATATTTCTGCCTAAAATTGTAATTAAAGTTCCATTTTACTACCACTGGGGAAGGAAAATCACGATTGAAAGGGGTCAAAAAAGTTTGGGAACCACTGGTGTAAATGGTGTGTAAGGTAAGCAGTGGTCGAAAAAACTACATTATTTTTTTGGTAAATTAAGTTTTTACAAACATTAAAACAAATTAAAAATTTTAAGAATAAATTTAATTTAAGCATAATTAAGAGTTAAAAATAAAAGTACAGAAATTCAAATAAAATTAAGGTTAATGCAGAGCCATGCATCACCGACCAGCGCAAGAGGTAAACTGGTCGGTTGCTGGTAGAAAACTGATTGCACATGAGTCACTGCAAGTTGGAGTGAAAGTACTTTCTGCATCACCAAGTAAAGGTGAAATTATAGGAGCAGGGCACCACCGCAGTACTCCCCTTCCAGCAAATACTACAAGTATTTGGGATTAAATTGAACTCTCCTGCCAGATCGTGTCGTTGTCTGCGGAGGTTCAGTTAATTGTGTGGTCGTTGGAGTAGCTGGAGTTATCACAGTATGAGGTAATTTTGATGTCACAGTTCGCTCAATGTCTTTGAGGAGGAAAGCCGGTTTTAGGCGGTCAACACTGATCACTGAAACTTTTTCAGAAATGTCCAGGCAAAAAGTTTTTTCTGAACGACTGAGTACTCTATATGGTCCATCATAAGGAGCTTGAAGGGGTTTCTTTACACTGTCACGTCTCACAAACACATGAGAGCATGATTCAAGAGTTGGGTGGACGAAAACTTGGACGTTTGTATGTTGTTGGGTGAACGTTTGTATGTGAAGAAGTTGGAATTGGTTTCAGTTCTGACATGCAGGTTCGAAATTTTTGAAGAAACTCGTGTGGATCAACATTTGAAGTTGAAGGATCGAAGAACTCCGCTGGTAGTCGTAGGGAGGTTCCATAGACGAGTTCAGCACTGGTGCATCCTAGATCTTCTTTTACGGCAGATCTCAGTCCGAGAAGTACGATAGGAAGGTCCATTTTATATTGGGGTGGCATTTGAGACCTTGTTTCAGAGCTCTGTGAAAGCATTCGACGAGACCATTGCTAGAAGGATGGTACGGTGTTGTACGCACTCTAGCTGCTACAATCATTCGAGACAGTTGAAGGAAAAGGCTACTCTCAAATTGACGGCCTTGATCTGTTGTGATGACAGAAGGAATGCCAAACCTAGAAAACCAGTTATTGACGAGTGCTCGGGCATCTGTTTCGGCAGTAATCTCTGGGATGGGGATAGCTTCAGGCCACCTTGAGAATCTGTCAATGCATGTCAAGAGATACTGGTATCCATCAGAAGGAGGGAGCGGTCCGACTAGGTCGATGTGTATATGGTCGAACCGTCGAGATGGTAACTCGAATGGTTGTAGAGAAGACCGTGTGTGTCGGATCACTTTGTTTTTCTGACAGCTGACACAGGAGCGGGACCATTCTACAACATCTTTGGCTATGGATGGCCATACGAAGCGACAGAGGACAAGCTTCTTCGAGGCACGGATTCCAGGATGTGTCAAATTGTGAAGAGACATACAAATAATTTTTCGAAACTCCTTTGGCACATATGGACGAACTCTGTTATTGCTGGTGTCACAATATAAGGGGTATGGGCCGTCCAGTTTCATAGGCTGCAACTTTAAAGTCATTGTAGAGTTTTCGCATTCAGTGAGTAGTTTCTTTAGTTCCTCATCAGTTCTTTGGGCATCAGCAATTTTAAGAAAGTCAATTGGTGGAAGGTTTATTGAGTTCAATCGTGAGAGAGTGTCGGCTACTACATTATCACTTCCAGAAACATGTCGAATTTCAGTACTGAATTGGGCTATAAAATCTAATTGTCGAAGCTGGCGTGGTGAGCATGAATCTGAGTTCTTTTTAAATGCATAAATTAAGGTACGATGGTCAGTAAAAATTATGAAGTTTTGAGCTTCAAGATTATGACGGAAGTGTTTAATAGCTGCATAAATGGCAAGTAATTCGCGATCATAGGTACTGTATTTTTTTTCAGTTAGTGAAAGCTTACGGGAAAAGAAACCAAGAGGTTTTGGTCCATTAGGAGTATCAGTATTTAAAACAGCGCCAATAGAGGTATCGGAAGCATCTACCATTAAAGAAAGTTGTTGATTTGGTGTTTGGTAACTAAGAATAGCAAAATTATCTAATTCTTGTTTGCATTTTTCAAATGCTGAAATTGCTGTGTCTGTCCACTGGATTAAACGTTTGTCGTTTTTCCTAGAATCTTTCAGGTATTCAGTTAGAGGAGCTTGTGTGGCTGCGGCATTTTTTAAAAAACGGCGATAAAAATTTGTCATAGCTAAAAAACGTTTAAGTTGGGCGACAGTCTCAGGTTTAGGGAAATCAACTATGGCTTGTACTTTTTCAGGTAAAGGTTGAACACCATCTGAAGAAATCAGACAACCAAGAAATTTAACGGATGATTTTCCCAGCACGCACTTCGATGGGTTAAGTTTAAGGCCGTACTGAGAAAAATGGGTAAATATTTCTCGTAGATGTTGGATGTGTTCGTCTTCATTAGCTGAAGCTACAAACACATCATCAAAGTATGGTATGCAGAAGTCTAAGCCCGTTAAAACTTGGTGCATAAACCTTTGGAAAGTTTGACCAGAGTTTTTTAAACCGAAAGGCATGCAAACGTATTCGAATAGTCCGAATGGAGTGGTGACTGCTGTTTTGGGAATATCCGGAGGATTCACCGGAATTTGATGATACGCCCTCGTGAAATCGACAGTTGCATAAATGTTTTTACCGTAGAATAATTGAGTGTAGTCTTGAATATGTGGGACTGGGTATCTGTCAGGAACTGTTATGGAATTAAGTTTTCGGTAATCTCCGCAAGGACGCCAATTACCATTCGATTTTTTAACTACATGTAATGGGCTGGCCCAAGGGCTTTTTGACGGTCTTATAATCCCTTGAGATAAAAGAAAATCGAATTCTTCCTTGGTCGCTTTCGTAATTTCAGGCGATAAGCGCCTTGATTTTGAAAACACAGGCGGTCCGGTAGTTTTTAAAAAATGGTAAACGGTCGAAGGAGTAGGCGCAGGATTTGCATGTGATGGGTTTATCAGTTCCGGAAAGCGTGATAATACCTTATCAAATTTTGAGTCTTTTAAATGAATAGTTAAACTACTTGGGAAATTAATATTAGCGATCTTTCCACGTGATGTAAGTTTAGTTAGATTATCGATTAATCGGCTATTTTTCACATCAACTAATAAATCGAAATGTTTCAGAAAATCGACACCGATAATTGGCTGCTTAACATCGGCAACAACAAAACGCCAAGTGAATGGTCTGCGAAGATTAAAATCTAAAGTTAAAATTTTTGTTCCGTATGTTAAGATTTTAGAACCGTTTGCTGCGAATAATACTAAATCATCAGAAACTTTAGTATCAGATGCATAACGCTTTGGCAAGACTGACAAATCAGCGCCAGTATCAATAAGCAAATTAAGGTTACTTTTTTGATCGGCCAATAAAATACGGTTAATGTGGCGATCGGTATGGCCTTCGTGCGATCGCCTGTTTAGTTTTCCGAGTAGTTGCATGGAGAATTACATCTTTTAGCGCGATTACCGAAATTTGTATGGAAAAACAATATCCGTTTTCAGGTTCTTTATATTTTCTGCGAGTTCTAGAATTGCTGCGATGTTGAGAATTCTTTCTTTCTCTGTATGGATTTCGAGACTGTCTCATATAAGAAGTGAGTTCGCTTACTTGTTTAGTGAGCTGAGCGACTTGCAATTCGAGTGCAGACGTTTTATCAGCGGTGACAGTGTTTACGTGTTGATGCGAGGAGAGATCATTAATTTTGTCAGCAACTGAAGCTAGCTGGTCTAATTCATCATTGAGAGCTGCCAAAACAGTTTTGCACATTGTTAGGGAGTCTACCAAGCCACAAAGATTTTAAGAGAGGAGTGCCCACGTTATCACCTGCGAGGGCTCGCATTCGTGTTAATAATTGGGAAGGTCGCTGGTCACCTAATTCCAGGCCTTGAAGAAGATTCCGGATTTTTGATTCCTCACTCTCGGAATGCAATTCAATTAATCGTTTTTTGATAGCTTCGTATTTCTCAGTGTTAGGAGGTTTTAAAACAATATCGCTAATGGAACTTAAAACATCAGAGTCGACAGCTGCAAGTACGTAGTTAAATTTAGTGTCATCGGCGGAAATTTTAGCTAAAGTGAATTGTGCTTCTAGCCGGACAAACCACAAGGCGGGATTTGATTTCCAAAACGGAGGTGGTTTAACCGCCACGTGAGCAATTTGATTTTCGTCTAAAGTTTCGTTAGGCATTGCGGAATGCTTAAAAAAATTAAAAGAAGATTCTCAAATAAGTCGTTAATTTAGTTAACAAGTATGATTAAGGATTAATATAAAAAAAAATGTAAATATTAATGCACGCGAACATTGATATAAAAAAAATCTGCCATGCTTAATTAGAAGTAAAAATAACAATTAAAATTAGACGATAACGAGAAATAAAAAAGCCACACAAGAAAATAAAAATTACTGCGTGATACTCCTAGTGGAAACCAATTTAAAAATAGACTTACTGAAATTGTTGGAACTCCATATCCTAAGTTGATGTTGAACGCATGTTCGAAAAAAAAGGGTCACCAATTTGGTAAATTAAGTTTTTACAAACATTAAAACAAATTACCAATTAAAAATTTAAAGAATAAATTTAGTTTAAGCATAATTAAGAGTTAAAAATAAAAGTACAGAAATTCAAATAAAATTAAGGTTAATGCAGAGCCATGCATCACCTGAAAGAATGTAAATACCAGGACCGGAAATTATTGATGGAATCAGCAAATCGAGGTTGTTGTAAGCAGTCTGACTGATGCATTGCCTTGCTTTATTTGTTCATCTTCTGCTTGTGGCAACAGTTTTTTTTTGTAATTTTAAAAATATCAATAGAAGTGTTCTTTTTCTTTTTCAACCAAGTTTGTCTCATGTTATAATCTTAAAATATTAAAATATTTTCTTTCTCTAAAATGATCTGTTTATTTACAATTATAATTTAATCTCAACACGTTATCAGCACGACGCTCTGTGTAAATAAACATTAGAAATTCGGATGTAAGAAGATAGGCAGCAGAATAGCACAATAGTAATCGCCGCTATGGAAGAATACAAATTGAAGAAGTTAAACGGCGAAAATTATCATGCATGGGCAATACGTGCCCGTGCACTGATGGTGCAGAAGAAATGCTGGGAGGCAGTTAAGCCTGGCTATGGCCTTGCTGAAATGTCCGAAAATGAGAGAAAGAAAAATGACGAAGCATTAACCCTAATGTTCTTGATTGTAGAAGATACGTTTTTGGATTATATTGGCGACTGTGCCAAGGCGAGGGACGCATGGGTTGTATTGAAAGATATGCATACCAAATTTGGATTGCTGCATGTTTTGCAGTTAATGAAGGATTTTTTCAACATTACCTTGAAGCCTGGTGAAACAATTCAATCATATTTGACCAGATTGATTGAAATACACCGAAAACTATCGAGTGGTGGTTACGCTTTCACCGACAGAGAAGTTGCCCTTGTCATGTTAATAGGTCTGCCAAAATCATATGAAAGCTTAATCCTGAACTTAGAAAAGGACGAAGACAACTTGACAACAACCATTGTGAAGTCTAGACTATTAGTCGAAGAAAAAAGAATATATAGAAATGTGCCCATTGCTGAAGAGCAGGAAGAACGTGCACTTCATACAAAAAACTATATTCAAAAAAGACCAATGCAGACAAACACTGTGAAGAAATGGACAGCAAAAAGAAACAACGAAACTGCTTCGAATTGTAAGAAAACTGTCAGGTGTTTTAGCTGCGGAGAATGGGGTCACATCTCCAAAAATTGTGAAGAAGCACAACAAAGAAATCAAAGCAGTGCCAAGACTGCTATAGATGTAAAAACAAACTGGGCCTTCTTGACAAATAAAATTAAAGCCGAAGAATCAACAATCTGGATTCTAGACAGTGGTGCTACAGAGCACATGACGTCAGATCGAAAGAAATTCGAATCGCTAACTGATTACACCTCAGAAGTAGAAGTGGCGAATTCTGAAAAAGTTCAAGTAACCGGAACAGGAAACATCACTATTTCAGTCCAAGAAGATTCTACCAAAAGTAACATTAACCTTGCTAATGTATTATATGTACCAGACTTGGATGGAAATTTGCTATCGATTGGCAGGATTGAAGAAAAAGGTTTTAAGATTGAATTTGCCCATGGTGAAGCAAAAATATTATCAGAAACTGGTGAAATAGTTTTGAGAGCTAGAAGACAGGGAAGACTATATATTATAGAAGAAGATTGTCCTACAGCGTACATTTTAACCATCCAGTCGAAGGAACTCTGGCATCGCAGGCTAGGACACCCTTCCCCAGACACTTTGAGAAACATAACAACCACTAAAAGTAAACAAGAATCAAATCTTGAAACAAACAAGTCATGCTCTGTGTGCATTCAAGGTAAGATGAAACGCAAGAAATTTCCAAAAATCTCTAGCACACGGGCTGAAGAAACATTAGAAATTGTGCACTCTGATGTAGTCGGAAAGATTTCACCGCCATCACTGGGAGGATCAAATTACTTTGTTGTGTTTACCGATAATTTTTCTCGTTACTCTACAGTGTATCCAATCAAAACTAAAGATGAAGTTTGATGAATACAAGAGAATGGCTGAAAATTTTCACAGCAAAAAGATAAAAATTTTAAGAAGTGATAATGGAGGTGAGTTTAAGTCACAAAAATTTAACAACTATCTTATCAAACATGGAATTCAAAGGCAGCTAACCGTGCCGGAATCCCCTCAACAAAATGGAATTTCAGAAAGGATGAACCAGACCTTGATCAACATAACCAGATGCCTTCTCATAGAATCAGGAGCAAAGCTAGAATTCTGGGCTGAAGCTGTGTGCACAGCATCTTATCTCCAAAATAGACGCCCATCTACTGCAAGTGGAAGAAGTACACCAGAAAAGTTATGGTCAGGTAAAGAAACGACCTTGGATCACTTGAAAGTTTTTGGATGTCGGGCCTGGAGCCATACACGCTTATTTCAAAGACGGAGCAAATTTGACCCAAAGGCTATAGAATGTATCCATATTGGGTACCCAAGTGGTATCAAAGGATATAAACTCTGGGATCCAGAAAGAAAAAAGTTTTTTATCAGCAGAGATGTGCTCTTTGAAGAAGATGTGTTCCCTTTCAAGTTGACCAAAGAAGGATGCTATGAAGATAAGATTTCCTTATTAGTTGAAAATGAAGACACAGAATTTATGAACTCAAGTGAAGAAGAATCAGTTGAATATCCAAATTCTGTACTACATGAAACATCGCCAGAAGAAAAATATCTGAATCCAGACACAAACGCCATCAATCAAGATGAATACCAAAATAATGTTTGTGGAGATCAGACATATCAGCAAGATGAAATGACAGAGGAGTTCAACCAACTAGAACATGATCAAGAAGATCCAAATAGTCAAGTCTGTCGAAGTGATTCTGCCAGAAGAAGCACAAGAGCTATTAAAATCCCTGCACACTTGCAAGATTATGTACTTTACAAGGCAAAAGAAGCATGTTCCGCAAATGTAAAGAAATTCCATAGGGACCCTATAACATTGGAAGAGGCTCTAACATCACAAGAAGCAAATTTGTGGCAAACGGCCATAGATGAAGAAATTTAAAAACTTACGTTGTGCCCAAACGTGGGAGCTTGTTACCAAAACACCAAATGTCAAGCTTATCAGTTCTATATGGATATTTCGGAAAAAGAAAGCTGAGTCAGGAGATTATAATAAATTTAAAGCTAGACTGGTAGCTAAAGGTTACATGCAAGTTCCTGGAATTGACTTTCAAGAAACATTCTCTCCCGTGATCAAATTAAAATCTATTAGGATCTTATTGGCACTAGCTGTAGAATGTGAAATGGATATTCATCAAATGGATATAACTGCTGCTTACCTGAATGGTACTTTAAAAGAAGACATTTACATGAAACAGCCTGAAGGAGCCATAGTGCCAGGCAAAGAACATCTTGTATGCCATCTTAAAAGAAGCCTATATGGATTGAAACAATCTGGAAGAGAGTGGAATGCGTGTTTCGACACCTTTTTAAAAGATTATGGATTAACACGTTCTAAAAGTGATCCATGCATTTACTATCATCCAAATAAAACACTGTATCTTGGCATATATGTTGATGACATGCTGATTTTGGGCATGCCAGAAGATATAAGTGCTTTCAAGCTCCAAGTGAAACCAAGATTCAAAACAAGAGATCTTGGTGAAGCTAAAGAAATTTTGTCTATGCAAATAACAAGGAATAGTCATGGGTCCTTAACCTTAGATCAATCGCCATACATTGCGGAAATCTTGGAAACCTTCAAAGTTGGCTCAATTAAAGGAGCTGCAACTCCTTTAGACCCTAGCGTAAAACACCATAAATTGAGCGATACAGAGTGGAGCAGTATGAAGGATGAAGCTGCCAATATACCATACAGACAAGCAATAGGAAGCCTACTGTATCTTGCTTGCGGTAATCGCCCCGATATTGCATTCAGTGCAACTTACATGAGCCAATTCAACGAAAAGCATTCAGACTTGCACTGGCGAAGTGTGAAGCATATCTTTCGTTATCTTAAACAAACAAAACATCTTTGTTTGACATATAGAAAAACTCGAAAGAAGCTAGAAGTATTTTCCGATGCAGACTGGGCTGCAGATTGCACTGACAGAAAATCGTTTAGTGGTTATGTGGTCATTCTAGGAGGTGCTGCGGTGTCTTGGTCCAGTAAAAAACAACATTGCACTGCATTGTCTTCCGCAGAAGCTGAATACCTGGCGATGGCCCATGCCACCAAGGAAGTATTGTGGATAAAGAGTTTACTGTTTGAGCTCGGTAAAGGAATGTTTGTACCACCTCCCGTACCAATAAATGTTGATAACCAGGCAGCTATGTTCATAGCTAAAAATCAAACTACGTCTGATCGGAGTAAACACATAGATCTTAGGTATCATTTCATACGTGACAAAGTAGATGAAAAAATTTTTGAGTTTCAATAAATCAATTCACGAGATAATGTAGCTGACCACTTAACAAAGAACATTTCGAAGAAAGTACTCAATAATTTGAGGGCTCAGTTAGGTTTTATAGAATAACTGTGATATATTATGTATATGTGTGGTGATCATTCCCGTGCCCTGGTAAGGAGGAGTGAAAGAATGTAAATACCAGGACCGGAAATTATTGATGGAATCAGCAAATCGAGGTTGTTGTAAGCAGTCTGACTGATGCATTGCCTTGCTTTATTTGTTCATCTTCTGCTTGTGGCAACAGTTTTTTTTTGTAATTTTAAAAACATCAATAGAAGTGTTCTTTTTCTTTTTCAACCAAGTTTGTCTCGTGTTATAATCTTTATTAAAATATTTTCTTTCTCTAAAATGATCTGTTTATTTACAATTATAATTTAATCTCAACATCACCGACCAGCGCACGAGGTAAACTTATCTGTAGCGTCGGTTGCTGGTAGAAAACTGGTTTCACATGAGTCACTGCAAGTTGGAGTGAAAGTACTTTTTGCATCACCAAGTAAAGGTGAAATTATAGGAGCAGGGCACCGCCGCATTTTTCTAGTTTACTATAACTACAACTACTTTGTTACAAGTATAGTTAACTATACAACTACTTTTGTAGTGACTTACAAACTAATATAGAATTGTGGTAGCTAATTCACTTACTTTAAGGAGATAAACTTAGCTGAAGAACTTGATTTACATCTCTGTTCAAAATGTTTTCGAATAAGAAATTGGCTTACATTAAATATAAGGGAATAATTACGAATTATTTATTCATGTTTACATAAGCCAGTTTGTTATTCAAAAAAAAAAAAAAAATATTTCGAATTCTTTCATTTGACCTTTAACTTTTTATGCCTTTTTCGAAAGCGAATATTTAAAGGTGAAACTATCAAATACAGCAATTTTTCAATTTTCTAATGTTCTTTTATTTCCTCTAAGAAATCAAGTACATCGAAAATACGTTATCTTCCTTTGAAATAACATTCATGTTTCATGAGTGTGCATTCGCATGAAAGTGTGACCCAAGTGATTAATTATTAATATTTCGTAATGTCTAGTTTATATATAAGTTACACGTGATTTTAAATACGTAATTTCTACTAACGCTCAGCTGCAGCCATAGGGTCATTTTTATTGCATCCATTGACGGACCCGCAAAGATTTGCATCCATCAAATTCGAAAAATTAGTTGCGTTAGTTAGAACTATATTACTATTCTTAACTAACTTTAAAAGTAGTTGCCAGGATCGCTACAAACTACTGTTTTTTTTTTTGTATCGCACTACTCACTACACTATTTTATTAAAAAAGTAGTACACTACACTATAAAATAATGTAGCGACTGCACTACTTCCGAACTCTGGGTGTAAGACTAACTCTTGAATAATAAGGTTTGATACTAAGTTTGTCTCTCTAGTGTTAAGTGAAAAGTTATTATCGGTAAAACCTCTTCTTATGAAACCCATATCCATGCTTGTTTGATTCATATACTAATTTGTTTTTTTTTTTCACACAGACATACTGTCTAAAACAGCAGTCCTTTTCTCATCGTTTTACAGCCCTACTGCCAACTACTCAAAACTGATTTGGGACAATGAAACCAAACACGACATCTTTAAAGAAGGACAACAGAAATACCCTTTCTTTCTTCTTGGTTGGGTGTTTTTCGGAGCATTTATTACTGGATTCTTTATCCATATTTTTTACGCGTTCGTCATCAAGCGCGTCTTTCTAGATGACAATGACTGGAACAGCACAGATGGACATTTCAACCCTGCTTATGTTGATGACGAATCACGACCTCCGGAGAATGACCATCCTCCCGATTACGACTCCGTAATGTCCACAGCGAGTGCTAATGAAGTCACTCGAAATCAGCGTTTCGTGGACTTCTTCCGTAAGTTAGTGCCAAAGAAGGAGACAGTTAAAGAGGATACTCCTTCAGAAGAAAGCCCTCCAAGTTATTCTTCAGCTCTTGCTAATTTGCAATGCGAGATAAGCAGTTCTTAAACGTGCTGAACTTAATTTATTTATACTTCTTTTATTTATATTTTAGATGAATAATCCGTTTTCAGAAATGTGTACTATGTTAAATAGACGTGTTAAGTTACATTGAAAATATGTACTATCTGGCTAAAAGTGTCTGGACATCCAGTAATATGGACTTATAGCGTCCTGAGGCACATGATGTTGGTCTCCCTTTTGCATCGGTGACAGTCTGAACACGCCTGGGAAGATTTTCCACCAGTTTTTGATAGGTGGCCATAGAAATTGACATCCAGTATTCCATCACAGCTAAAGTGAGTGCTTCCAATGAGGATGGTTGATTTGGCTGGCTACGTAATCTGTGCTCTAATTCGTCCCAAAAGTGTTCTATGGGATTTAGATTGGGGCTCTGAGATGGTCAGTTTTGGAATACCCATATCGTCAAACCACGTCTGTGCAAGCCTCGGTGTGTAAATGGAGCAGTTATTCTGCTGGAAGAGAAATGGGTCATCCCCGATATATTGCCATAGAGTTGGAAGTGCAGCATTGTCTAGAATGTCCACATGCATCTCAGGGTTCATGTTTCCAACCACAGGAACTAACGGATCCAGGCCAAACCATGAGAAACACCCCCACACTATTATGGTTCCACCACCATAACACCCGGGTTTCCGGATACTTTTGACTCACTAAATATTAAAATATGTTGAAAAAGTACATTAAATACACTAGCAAAAGCATAAAAAGGTTGTTAACTATAATAATTAAGAAGTACAGAAAATCTTATAACTCTGAATTGATACCTTCTGCTGTCTCAATAAGTCAAAAGTTGAAATTTGACATCAAATTCATAAGACATAGATTTCGTTGCAATAAGCTTAAAAATTACCATTTCATAATACGAACAGTTATACACAATTTTAGAATTGGGAACTTTTTTTAAATATTACAACCAGATTCTGAGTTTATGACTATCAATGTTCAACTCTGAAGCCATGTAACTTTGAGCCTGATCCAGAAAAAAAGAGAACTCTTGGGTCAAACTAACCTTCGTGGACATTTTGATGGAAGTAACTCGCATTTGTATAACAGGGACAACAACAAAAATTAAACAGCCCACGGCTAGCCTGACGACAAGGAGATTCTAACCCATGACCCGTCTATCACTGAGGATATTTTTAGTCAGCACTGTGGTCGGTGAGAGCCAGGAGCAGAACCAGCCGCTCTCAGGATTTGCACCGCCGTCACCTCATTGGGTGGTGCACACTATATCCCTAGACACACAGCAGTGCAGAATTAGGTACTTGTAACTAATCAAGGTTAGGTAACTAATCAAATAGTTATGTCTATGCACGTGGTTTTGCTGGCTTGTTAACATAACAACTTTAAAGCTTTGGCTTATCATCATAATGAATCAATTTTCAGATTCGATTCAATTGAATACCTGCAAGTGCGGTCATGCGTGTGTGTATTTTGTGCCACATCAGCAGCACCAAAAGTTTGGATTGATTCATTGTTGTCAAAGACAGAATTGAATTTTCTGTATTGGTATTTTCAGTCACCTCGATGGATCAATCCACACTTGTTGAAACAACAGAAGAAAATAAGCTTGGTTTCCAAAATTTTACACAGCTAGATTAATAAACATTTGTTTCACAGAATGCGCCAAATGCGTAAAGACTAGTTTAAAAATGAAACTGAGATGAACTTCTAAGTACCTTTTTAGATTTTTAAACAATTAGTATTGCGCTTGTTGCATTTAATATCCAGTGGCCATTTTTTAAAACATATAGCCCCTTAATAAAAAATAATTTTAAAAAATTCTTTATACTTCTAGAATAAGGCATGACTTTTAAAGCATTCTCAAAATATGGTAAACATTATAAGGCTCAATATTAAAAAAACAAACGTGAAATAAAGGAATATTCTGATTATAAAATATTCATAGTAATTTCATAGTTGTTAAGAAATTTAAAAAGTCATTTGAGGTGCATTTTTGACTAAAAAATGGAGATTGGGTGGCAACTAGCAGACAATTTTTTAACCGCCATTCATTATATATAGTTACTTTGTGGCAGCGGCTGATTTTGCTCGATATGAGTAGGTTGTCCCTCAGAGGAATGCTAATGAACATTAATGAGCATTTTCCATTCATGTTTATGAATTTAAACAGATTTTTAATTTAAACTGTCAGATTCATAAAAATGTCTGTGAGACGAATGTTCACAAACTTAGGGTTAAGAAACTATACTTTTTAGTGACATTGCAAGGCGATCAACTAAATTTTAAACTTTTTGAATTTTAAGCCTTTTCAAAGAAATTTTCACACCTTTTGACTCATTAAGGCGGCAAGGAATATCAATTCATAATTATAAAATTTCGAATACTTCTGCATGATGATTGTTGGCCATTTTTCCATAGTACAATAAAGAGATTTCAAATGCTTCCATTTTTTCGACCCATCCTATTAAATATGCTAATTATATAGTTCAGATATTTCTAGTACCTCCCTCCCATTCTTTTATATTACAATGAGATTTTTCAAAAAATGAAGCACGCTTAAATGATTTTTTTTTTATTTTTCAATATATTTTGTGATAAAGGAATATAATATTTGTAAGGCGAAAATATAGTACAAATGGGGTATTGAAAATCACATATTAAACTTTTTCTTCTTCATCATCAGACTCAGAATCCTACAACAAAAAAAAATAATAATAAATACAAAGCTTAAAACACCATGTATGATGCAATTAGATTTAAAGAAGGATCAGTCACAATTATTAACAATAAGCTTGCTTAGAATGCTGTTATTGTTAGAAATAAAAGCTTAGTTTACACAGTTAGAACATAAATGTTTTGTAAGATAAGACACAATTTTCAAGAAAATAAAAAGTGTTTATTTTTCAACTTGTCTATACGTGTACAAATAGTAAGAAACCTTTACTTAAGAAAAATTAATAAATCTTTTCTTATGGAGTGAAGTTTAATAACTTGTGAATCAAAATACTAAGTTGACCATTTAAGTGCAAAACTACAGTTAAAAAAATCATTATCATGAAATGACTTTAGTCACCCCCATTTTAAATGGACAAAAATATAAATAATATCACATGACTTCAGCATTGTAAATAAAAAACTGTAAATAACTGCAAATTACTTCAGTAACTCTCAATGCAAGTGTGAACTTACACTAACAGCACATGACTTAACACCAAATTCCCAATGTAGTGGGGTTATAAACAACAAATGACTTTAATCACCAATGCAAATGGGAATACTACAACTAACAAAAAATGACTTCAGTATTCATGAAAGTAAATGGGAATACTAACAACAAATGACTTTAGTAGCCTCTAATATAAATAGGAAAGCTATAACCTTGGCAGTAGAATTTACAATGCAAATCTAAAGCACATTTTCATGAATTTAAATTTGTCAGTGTTCCTAACACAGACAGAGACTTATTATAGTAAAAAATAGACTTAATGTAACATACAATAAAATTAGCAAATATAAGGTAGAAAAAAATTAAATACAAAATAAATGTAGTTAAAAACTTATTATTTGAATTAAAACTTTTATACATTTTTAAATGTATCGAATAAAGGAATAATCGATAGTCTATATAAAAAAAAATCTATAGATAAACGTTTATCGAATTTGGAATTTATTTCTTAAATTTTCTTATCTTTTAAATTCTTTATTTTAAAAAATTCTAGTAAATTAAAGAATATTATATGGAAATTTTGAAAGAAATTCATAAATTTTCTTTTGCTTATATATTTGCAAATTGACATAAAAGTTTTAGGAGCCTGAAATAAGTAGTAATAATGTAAGTTTAGGAATCAAATTTTAAAATCTGAAAAGAAAAACAACCTTTCCTTTAATAGAAATTCCTTGAAGTTTTTATATAATTTTATAAATATAATAAACATAAACACTTTAGAAAGGCAAAAATAAAAACTTTTAATAAATTTTAATTTATTTATATTAATTGAATAAAAATTGAGCATCAGAAAATATCTTTTAGAATTTGTAAAAAATATTTTAAAAATATTGAATTTTAATGCACCTCAAGATTGACATTTTCTATGCTGATAAAATTGACTTTTACATGTTCTCCTTTTCTATGGATACTTTTGTAACTTGGATGTATTATAAAAAATCTAATGAAAAATAATTATAAATAGGAATAATAAAACTAATAAATTGAATTAAAAATTTTAAAATTAATTAAAAAGAACATTTTAACTAACAGATAGAGATAGTTAACAATAGATTGGAATATTTATTTTATATTCCAAAATGGGTTTTAAAAAATAAATAATGTTTCAGTTGATTGTCAGTTGATATTAACAGCTTTATTAAAACAGAAACATTATTTCATTAGTAACATGTCACTGGTCAATCTAAAAAAATTTTTAATAAAATTTTTAAAAATCGAAATAAATATGGATCAACTTTGAAGATATTCTTTATATACATAATAAGAAACTTGTTCAAAAAAGAAAAAAAAAAACACTCTCCACTGTTTTACAATAAATATTTTTGTTTACTAATCAAAAGAGAATAACTTCAAACGACTTGATATAAAAGTTTCACAAATTTATGATTTAAGATTAGTAATAGGTAGAATATGTTACACATAATTATTGATCTAAAAATAATCAGTAAAAAAAATAAATTTTCCAGCTTGATATAACAAACTAAAAAGTTAAGTTTCACAAATGTAATTCTGTCATTTTGAAAAAGAAATTACACTAGAAAAAAACAAACTATATATGGTTGATTTAGATAATTTAATGTAAATTTTATTAGGTAAAGAAGATGAACCGTCGCATTTATTTAAAAAATATATATTCTTTAATAAACATAAATATATAAAGGACTATTTATTGAAAAAGTTTTAATCAATATGGAGGATTACACAAAGAAGCAATAAAATGTATTTTTGAAGAAAAATATTTTGGGCTGCACATTTAAGTCAGCGTTATTATGTTAGTTAGATTAGTTGATATGCAATCATAAAAAAAAGCATGTCAAAGTGAAAAGAATTGTTAGAAACAAGCAGCGGTTAGTTAAACAATCCCAACCACTCACCAAATCATTTAAATCATTACTTGTTGATTGTAAACCACTCATTCTTTTCATCATCTAAAACAAAAATATGTTATCCTTTACTTGTATATGACCTAATCTCATGATCTTGGCTAATTTACACTTGGAAATAGTTCTAAAAGAAAACTTATAATTTACTTTTATGGAGTATAAATATACTGTTAATATTACACGTTATAATTTTTTTTTTAATTCTATAAGATAATATTAAAAGTAATAATTTATTTATTCAATTGCCTAATAGGAAAACTTATTTTAAAAAAATATTGAATGTAATTGGACATACAAATTAGAAATGCTGTCATAAAAATTATATTTTTCAAAATATTGCATATAAAAAAGAATTTAAATTTTTTTAAATGAATAAAAAAGAAAATGTTTTGATTTTAATATACAAAATAAAATAAAATTGGTTTAGTTCTTGATTAATTCATAATAATTTCAATGTTAAACATATGTGTACAAAAAACTTAACCTACCTCTTCAAAATCTGATTCATCATTTAAATCTAAATCTGAGTCATCTTCATCTCTCCAGCGATTAAAGTCTATTTTTAACCATGGATACTGAAAATACGTGAGAAGTAATTAACTAAATTGCTTAAAAAAATATGCAGTAAACATGAGTTGAAACAACTATTCACAATAGCAAATGGGATTATTATCACAGCAAGCTTGATGTTAAAAACGAATACACATAATTTAATGTTAAAAAGCAATCAAAAAGAGTTAAACTATACTACAACTGCATTAAAATTCAAACAAGTTAAGAGCAAAGATTTCTCAAGTTGTAAAAAATTTTCACAAGAAGCTTTTGATACTATTGGTAACGTGGAATGTTGATTTTTATCATAAGTTGTCAAGAAGAGAAATGAGGAAGATATATGATCAACAGAAAGTGTATTTTTCAAAAGGTGCCAGAGAATTCCTAAAAATAGCAACATTTTTCTTTTCTAAATAAGAAATTAAATGAGCCAATGGTGTCCCACGTATAAAGAATTAAGATTGCAAGAAAAAACTAAGTGGAAATGATGTTCAATTTCCCTTCTACAACATTTATACAAGAAATAAAATAATTATCTCCATTTTTTTCCATTTATGTATGATATTGCTCACTTAAAAAAGCCAGACAAATTATTTCCCTCAACATAAATTTGTCCTAATAGCTCATTTGATCAGTTCTTATCAGATTTTTTTTAAAGTTAGAAACACAGAATTAATAAATTTGGTCATTTATAAGCACAATTGTTCATGTAAGTGGCAAATTCATGATAATAATTTTTTTTAAATCTCACCCACTTGCCCCCCCCCCCCCAAAAAAAAAGAAAAAGGTCATTAAAATCAAATTAATTTTATGTAACAAGCTAAATTAATTTATTTGTATAAATCAAACTCAAATCCAAAAAAACATTTAACATTACAAGACAGATATGGCTATACAAAAAGTTAAGAAAAAAATTTTAATTGATATTAAACACTAGCATTATCTTTATAATTAACATGAATTTCTGTGCAATATCTGAATCTGTAATTTGAAGAAAAAATGCACCTTTTTTTTTTAATAATATAAAAAGATTAGAGGGTATATTATTCAAACACTTATTACAATAATTATTCCCAAACATTAAAACATATACCATATCTGTACAATCATTTAAAATAGAAGAAAAAAAGAAATTAAAATTTGAACTTTCACTCAATAAGAGAATTACATTATTTTAACCTCACTATCATTTTGCATCTAATCAGAAGAAAAGGCAAGCAAAGCATTTAAAATGACCATTTGCATTTAGATGAAAGCATTTTAAATGATGGAAATTAATAAATAATGACCAAAAAAAAAAATTTTTATATGATTTTAATGTTTTGAAAAAAAATTTAATGCTCTTTTTTTTCCCTTCTTTTTTTGAAATTCTAGATGATCTTAGACATATACCATACAATTCAGTGTAATCCACTGATTTCATAGTGCTTGTTATAACTTATTACAACATTAGATACATAAAATATGTGGTTTTTATAGCAATTAAAACACACAACAAAGAAATACAATGAAATTAACTTTAAAGAAAGATTTAAAAAAAATAATAATCTGACATAGTTACTTTTTTGTTGTCTTTCAAAAGCTTGTTCCAGTAAGGGCCAGCTTCTACTTTCTTCAGAATAAAGTCAATGCCTCTGTCAGTTACTGAATATTTTGAAGTCTAAAATATAATTTACTAAAATATATGCTGAATAAATCAGTTCTATTTTAATATTAAGCAAACTGTTAGAAGAAAATTAGGACTAAGTTAATTTAAATGCATATGGTCGAGATAGGGTAAATATAAAATAATACAAGATTTACAAATAAACAAAAATCGTACAATGTAACCAAGCAATATGATAATGTAACTAAGGAAAAGAGAGATAGGCATGTTTGTAATAAGTACTGACTTCTAGCAGTTCAGAAAAAAGAAACTTACTCCAGATAGAGAAAAGTTAACAAATGATATAGCTCATAAGTAGAGAGATTTTGCACAATGTAATAGGATTGCCATTAATGCTATTTGAGATTCATAGAACAAATTTCCCAACAAATTGCTGCATCATTGAGGGGTTGAAAATAAAATTAGTATTAACGTTAATGTATAACAAGTGCTCTTAAAAATATCTTATATGTTCTTCGGACCCCTCAAAAACTAGTTTTTCGAATGTGTAAATCTGCAAGGAGATTAAGAGAATGTTCTTTGAACCTTCTTGGAAATCTAGAAATTAAAAAGCATGCAAAATAATTATAAATTCTTAAAAAATTCTCATTTAAATTTTTTATTTTCATACTTAGCTTTTTATTCACTAGGTGTTTTTTATAGCTGTTTTTAAAGGAGATAAAATGAAAATTTTTAAATTTGAAATATACAAAAATTAATTTTATTAAAAGTCTTACTGTGGCAAATTTTTCTTCCTCTATAAAAACTATTTATGAGCTATTCTCTCAACATACTGACCAGTTGATGATTATAACTTTATGATCTATCTTTCTGTGTCAAATGCAATCAAGTTTTCCAGTAAAATAATTATTTCCCTTACGTTAATATTCTGAATTAATTCGAAATGCATTTTTGACATTTTTAAATTAGTTTTTTAACTTGTAAGACACATTATACTTAAAATTACTACTAATTATTGAAAATTGTATCAGGGTGTCTAAAACCTAAACTTCTGAAAAGAGTTTAAACACTTAATGTTCGAAATAAACTTATTGAACATCAAAAAATAAAAAAATTACTACACTTATTAATATTTAATAAATTTCTGAATATAAAATAATATTATAAAGTTATAAGTACTGTATAAATTAAAAATTTATAATTCTCTGTATTTTTAAGACTATACTGATATGAGGGTTGCTATTTATATTTCTGGCCTTGGCAACAGTAAGTGTTGCTAGGCGACCGCAGACGATTTTAATCGAAAGTTTGATATTTTTAAAAATAAATTCAGCAGACGATTTACCATTATAGCTTCATTTGTGTTGAATTGTGAACATTTTCGTGCCATTATTTTTCATAACTTTCGACGTGGATTGTCAAGACAAGAGTGCTTCGATGAACTTAATTCTTTATTCAGCGATCTATCCTACAGCACTGTAAAAAATTGGTATAACGAATTTAATCGTGGTCGATGTTCGATCCAGGACGAATCCCGTGCAGGTCGTCCAAAATCCGTTGTTGTGCCAGAAAAGATCGATGCTGTGCGTGAACTGATAAAGCAAGATCGTCACGTGACATACCATGAGATAGAGGCATCTTTGGACATTAGTATGACTAGCATCAATAAAATATTGCATGAACATTTAAGCGTAAAAAAAAAAAAATTTGCGTTGGATCCCGCATAATCTGACAAACGCTCAAAAAAAGGTTCACGTCGATTGGTGCAAGGAAATGTTGGAAAAATACGTTCAAGGTACATCAAAGGCTGTGTATAACATCTACACAGGTGACGAATCATGGATCTATGCATATGAGCCGGAAACAAAACAGCAATCAACTGTATGGGTCTTCCAAGACGAGGCAAAACCAACAAAAGTTGTTCGAGGAAGAAGCACATCGAAACAAATGATTGCCTGTTTCTTCGGCATTAACGGTCATGTGGCAACACTGGCGTTAGAGCAACGCAGGACGGTCAATTCTGAATGGTACACGACCATTTGTTTGCCAGAAGTCATCGGAGAGATTCGAAAAAAGCAGAAGAACAGGCGAATCATTCTTCATCATGACAATGCGAGCTCTCACACATCGACTCAAACAAAGGCATTTCTGACGGAGCGAAAGATCAAACTGATGGGTCATCCGCCGTACAGCACTGATTTGGCACCCAATGACGTCTTCTTATTCACACACATCAAAAATAAATTACGTGGACAACCATTTTCGACCCCCGAAGAAGCGGTTGATGCATTCAAAACGCATGTTTTGGAGTTACCTCAATCGGACTGGAAAAAGGGCTTTGAAAATTGGTTCAAACGCATGCAAAAGTGTATTGATCATCATGGAGAATATTTTGAACAACAATAAAATCAATTTTGATCCTACATATTTGTTTTTTCATTATTAGGC
This sequence comes from Parasteatoda lunata, assembly GCA_949128135.1. NCBI lineage: Eukaryota > Metazoa > Arthropoda > Arachnida > Araneae > Theridiidae > Parasteatoda > Parasteatoda lunata. Next base: position 8,251,494 of record OX421976.1, on the reverse strand, counting down.
CAGAAATATAAATAGCAACCCTCGTAAATATATAATTAAATGTCTAAATAGCATTAACTCAAATAATATCTATACAAATATACACTAAAATATGATAGAAAACATAATATAGCACAGTGTATCAGCTTCATTAAATTAAAATATTTATCAATATTATTGGAAAGTTTCATCATAAACAGAGATTAAAAGGGGACAATTAAAAACTGGACAAGTAATTATAGCATTTTAATTATAAAAAAAAGTAGAATCTTTGATGCTGTTAAAATTTTTTTTAATAAAAAGAAAAGTAGAATCTTTGATGCTGTTAAAATTGTTTTTATAGTAATTTTTAGTCAATAAGAAATGTGAATAAAAAAAATCCAGCAATATATCAGAAAAATTTTATGAATTAACTAAAAGCACAAGATAATTTTATTTAACAATTGTTATAACCATTATTTAAAAAATATGCATGTTATTTGGAATATTTTACCTTATGTATACACATTACATCAAAATAAACTTTCAATTCAATTTATCTTACAGTTAAACAGGTCATATTTCAAAACAATAATTGAACATTAAAATAAATAAATTTGATTTCTTAAATAAGAAACAATCTAACTTTTACTCTGAGATGAGAATCAAGAAAATAAAATCATAAAAAATAAATAAATAAATTTGATAAATAAATAAAGTTAAAAAGGAATGAGTCACATTAAGAATAAGGGAAAATATAGAGTATATTTAAAGTTGAGTGTAACAAAGACTGGCCATTTATAATTCCGAAAAAAAGCACAACCGTCAAACATTAAAATATAGATAAAAAAAAATTAAGATTTAAAATATATATTTAAAAAACTTACTTCTACATTTACATCCTTGAAAAAATATAGTGTTGTTTCAAACTCTTGTCCTTCACCATTTCTAGCCCTAAAAATATTTTGAAAAATGGAAGAAAAAACTTAATGGAAGAAAACACTAAACTTCAAGGTAAGTCAAGTATTTTTCATTTTGTTATTTTTCTACAGTAGCTTTAAAACTATACTTAAGCGTACTTCAATAATTAAAAGAAAAAAACAAAGGATTTTTTTTTACTTAAATGCTATCATGAACAGGAAAAGTAATTAGATTTGATCTCAGTATTACTTTTAGAGGCTAACGATTAAGCTAGATTCTGAGACTTAATATGTTAAATAAAAGCTGAAATTTGTGAAGATATAAAATAAAATTTTAAAAACAAGGAGAGCTAAATTGATGTATAATTAATATTACTTAGCAATGGTTTAATAGATATAAGTTTTCTTTTTAATTTGATAACTGAACCAAAGAAAATTTTATATATTTGTTTAGTTTGAAAATAACTAGATGCTAACTTAATCATAAGCCTGAAACCATATCAGGTTCATTCTTTCGCTGACAAGAGTAAGTAGTTTAAATTAAAAATGCTGAAAAAATATTAAAACTGTTAAATAAGCTATTTTTGTTATTATGAGTTTATTAGGCATTTTTTTTTTCTTTACATTTTTTGCACTGTTTATAGTTTTAAAGTACATTAATCAAATACAAAAGCATTGTATGGACCAAAAAAAAGCTTGCTTTTTAGGAAGCTTTTTTCTTTTACACAAGAAATTTCATTCAAAAGTTAAAATATTTTTCATACTTTAGTTAATAACATTTAAACGATACAAAAAAATAATTGCAATAATTACTTAACTACTTTTTTTTTCTTTACTTTTTAACATTTATTATATACATGAAAAATTTCAATCTATTCAACTACTACAATGTTCTTACTAAGCGTTTTTAGAAGGGCAGCCCACTTTGCTAGCCCACCTTGCACTTTTTGTAAAAGTAAGCCGACATCCTTTATAAACACTGCCTTTTTATTATTTTCAATTTAAAAAAATTAACTCGTTGTTCAAATAATAATTGCACACTGGTTAAATTATCTGTGTTTATAGGTTTATTTCCGATTACTGTTATTAATATTTATTTTGCGAGGATTATTGTCAACTCGTTAAATTTTCATAAGTTTCTCCTTTTTCAGAGGGTATATCAGTGATTTTAAATTTTAAAATTATATTTTCAAATACTTAAAAAAAGGTATCTTTAAATGTTAATTTGCTCAAAATTTTCAGTTTAAATTACAGAAAAAGTTTTCAAGTTTTTTTATCAATAATCATTTCTTTTTTAGTTAATTTTTTTTGAAAAAACAATTTTGCACAGTGATTATCTTTTAGCATGCCTTTAAATATTTTTTATAAACTACACTTTTTTCCCTTATTTTAATAATGAGTGAAAATTACTTTTTGAGATACACACATAAAATAGTGTAAGAGAGTAATTTAAAAATTGCAGAGGTTTAAATTCAGTTATTACATAATATTAAACATTTTGATAAATTTTTATGGTGTTAAGTGAGTGCCCTTTCAAAACTGCTCTTTTCTGTGAGGGAGCACCCTGCCTTTTTCTTATTCCTAAGGAGAACTCTGCTATTACACTCACTTATAATGCAATAAAGAGTCAAAGGCAAAACATAAATAGAAGTGACATGGACATTATCATACAATAATTTTATAATAATCATTTTATGCAAAGTAAAAAATAAAAAAAAAAAAAAGAACAGTTATTAGACAAAATTTAAAAAGATTTCAGCATAAACATAAGCAAATTATTATTATTATTTTTTTTTTTTTTGCTTTTCTATTTAATATATAATTATAATTTAACTACATATTAACAGATTATTTAAACTATGCTCTTCTAAACTAGTATTCAACATAATGATTATTATTTGAATGGATCATTTTTGTCAAAGTTATTTTAGTTATAAGTATACCTGAAATACAGTTTATCTGTATCCAATTTGATTTTAGGCTTTTTAGTATCTGTGACATGAATGAAGACATAAACAAGATTTTTCCTTTCTGCCCATTGCACAGGTGGTGGGCTGCAAGATTGAAAAAAGAATAAAATATTACAAAATATTCAAATAATTTAAATCTAAATTTGCTAGGTCTCAAATGCAAATATACTATTTGTTTTTGATTAACAAAATTATAAAGAAAAAATGTAAGTTCTTATAAATTGTGAATTTTTTATTATCTACGCATCTTTTCTATTACAATAAGGCCAAGAGTGCACTTTTTATTTTTTGATACACCAAATGTGTATCAGAAAATCAAAAGTGGACACTTTAAATATTATATTGTTACAAACTATAAGTAAAACTATTTATTCAAAACAATTAGCAACTGCAGTATTAAAGTTTAACAGAAGCTCTTGTTTTTAATTCTCTATTGAGAATTAATAGAATTTGATAGAGATAAATTTTTGTTTTCTAACAAAGCTTTGTATTCCAGCAGTCAAACTTTGGAATTGTAGTCACAACAGTAATCCATCTAAACTGAACAAAACTGGTTGGGTGGTATAGTTGCATCCAAAAATAAAATAGCAACTGAGGACATCAGCAGTAAAAATACAGATAGAGAATGGTGTTTAATAGCATCAAAAAAAATGGCCTCATTTTATTTGGCCATTTTGATACCATAGGAGAAGCCTAATTTTTGATAGCCAGGAGGAACATTAACTCTTCAATTTAATAAGAAGGAAAAATAATACTTTTTAATCTTTTTTTTTTTTTTTTAAATATGATCGTGATGCATTTATTAAAGAGCAGTTTTATTTCTGAAATAATATTTATATGTGTTTTTTCGTGAAATATATATTAATTTTAGAACTATACATGTTCTTTTGAATGCATTACTGTAAGAAATCGATCAAACAATTTAGATCAGTTATGCTTCAGATTTAATCTATGTAAATCCAATGTATTTAAAATTATGTAAATCAATGCATCAAAATTTTCTGAATAAATTTAACGGTTTGGTTTCAGAGCCTTCTTTTAAAAAAAAACTACCCCACCTCCACTACCACTACCTAGTTTACAAACAATGAAATTTATCACAAAAATAATTATACTAAAGTTAAAACAAACAAATAAATATATAAGGAACATTTTAATATTAATGCACTATTGTAGTAAAGCGAAATCATTTTAAATTAATAAAGACTATTGTAAAAAAATAATACTCAAACAACAAATTTTCTGAACAGGTTAATTTATTATTGAGATATTGTTAGCACCTTGGCCAAAGGATACTGTGAGAAGGCCTCTCCATTTCCCTTCTAACCTTCAGTAAGAGCTAGTCCCGAATAGGGACGAAAAATATAGCACCTCCAAAACCCGTTCCACTGTCTCCCCTACATTTTTGGTGGGGGTGCGCGTACTTCCTGGGGTTTTAAGTAATCCGAAACTAATCGACTAACCACTGTCACAGAAAAGGGGGAATTGCAACCTGCAGGGGTCAACTAGATTTCAAAAGATATCAGAAGAGACTCACTCTACATTATGCTTTTTCTCCTTCTAAGAAAAACTTAAAAAATAATTTTTTTAAACTCTAAAACGGCTTTATTTATTTTCAAAATGGTTTTATCATTTTATTTAACATGCACTTTTTCTAATTATATCTTGAATTATTTATTATTTTGATTTGATTATTTAGAGAACTAATAATAACCAGAGTATTTAAATTTATAAAATTTTACTATGTAGTCATATGAAAGTAATTCATATAAAGTAACTACATTAAAAATAAATTTATATTTTTTCTTTAAATCAAATAAAGTTTGTTAATTTTTTTAAAAATTGAATTGCTAACTTGTAAAACTTTTTATGTTAAAGTAAAACCTTGAGTTCAAGATTTTATTTTTTTTATTACTTTTTTAATTTGTTTCTTTCAATTACAATTTAAATACATATATTTTTCACAACCTTTTTTTTTTTAATTTTAATAAATTTTTTTCAATTTTTTTAAAGATTGTACCATTTTTCTAATAGATCATTTCGATGGATCATTAAAAACAATTCTATGTTATTTTACATTTTAATATATAGATTTGTGAAGCTGCTCACTGCAATTAATATAAAAATTTATCAAAAAAATCGAAATTAATTTATAAAAAAGTACGATACCGAAATTTTTGAAAGAAAAGGCATTTATTGATTTTCATTAAAACTTACAACATAACAACTGATTGAGACAAGTTTACTTTACAAAATTTTATCACTAACCCTGGGAGGTTTTCGTGTTTTTCCTCTCCATGTAATGCTAATGCGGATTTTAATTAACTATAACTACACTAATTAAAGTTTGCAGTGCAGAAATTTCTACTCAGAAAACTCTTCTCCATGAATGGCAAAAGAGGGTCAGGGAAGCGAAATTAAAACAACACATTGATTACATACTTTGTTCTATCAGAACAAAGAGGAAAAAAAAAAAAAAAAGATAATAAAATAAAAAATAAAAGAGCAAAAAATTATGAATAAAAATTACATTACACACTTTTAATAGGAATTCGAAAAATTTCTCGTTATTAAATACATAAGATATTGCATAATTACTAGTTTTAATATATATTTTTAGAATATTGCTAAAAAAAGTTTTAAAAAGTGTATTAATTAGGAATTACAGATTAATGTTAAAGCAATAAAAAGAGACTAAGAGTTTCAAAATCTGGTGAATTAGGTCTGAAAACATCAAAACCAGTTTGACTGTCTGAAGTAACAAAGAGAAACTTAGCTCTAAGTATTAAAACTTATTTTTATTTTTTAACATATCGTGATGAAATTTCGTGATGTTTATAATAATCACATTTCTCATTCTTTCTATTTCATCTGGCAATCAAACTGGTTTCAATATTTTCAGTGTTGCGTTCCTAAGCAGCGGTTCATTATATTTTGATACCGTTTTTATTTTTCTCTCGTGAATATTAATTATGTCCACTAATGTTCTTTTACTTCCTTTTTTTTTAAGAATTTTACAATACATGGGTATATTTTCATATTTTTCTTCATTTACTGATTTAAATAAAATTCTTGTGTATGTACATTAAAGCCCTAAACACAGGGCTAAGTGCTTGTTCACGTTTGGATGATGTGTGCTCTTGTGTACTAGCTATTTTTTTTCTTCCCTACCGTGGAAAAACAAACTATCCCAGCTATTGGAGTAATTAAAACTATTTATGGAATGGAAAAATTGCAACCTTTTAAATTTTTATAATGTAAATGTTTTTTTAAACCTACAAATGAGTGTACGATATATATATATATATATTTTTAAAAAGGAGAATTGCAGTTTTGTGATGCTTTATAGTATATTGGAATATCTTTACGTCATTGTCTCGATTTTAATTAATCTTACTTTATTCAGAAGCTAAATTTTTTAATTCTGAAACATCTTTAAAAAACAAGGAAAAAAGTTTTAAAAAAAGGGGGAATAATGTATTTAAAAAATAAATTCCACCCTCAAAATGAATAAAAACAAGAAAAAGTATTACTACTAAATAAATAAAATGTATGTAGAATGAACGAATTATCAGCGAATATAATTTCCATAATAAATTACAAGCTTATAAAAGCTCCCCATATCAGTTCTTCAAAAGGACAGAGAGAGAGAAAAAGATTTTCAAAAAGAGTTGAACAGAGTAAAAGTATTTGGGAGGGAGGGGGCAAGACCACCTACGGAGAAGAGTAGACCGCAATCGTCTCTTGGAGAATGAACTTGGGGGTGGAAGTTGCCTTCCTCCTTTACTCAAAGGTAGAAAGTGACTTGAGTTTCAAAGGCAATATTACAAAAAGTAATAAAGACAAAAAAAATTGACCTACCTTTTCGTGGATAGGAAAGATTGAAAAAATTATTAGTATTTTTTTTAAATTGATCACTCCGATTCTCAAACAAGAAAAATGGATTCAAAGTATAAGAAGCCCGCCATAGACTTTACATGTTAAAAGCAGAATTGAGGAGTCTGCTTGGTTCAACACTTTTCTCCCGACAACCACGATTGGGGACCCGACTTTCTGATCATATGAGCTCGCCCCGTGCTATTTGTTCGCCAAGGTTAGCACACTATATTGCGGAAAATAGCATAATACAATTACGCCTAATTTTTTTTTTTTTTTTTTTTTTTTGTCACTATTAATCTAGATATTATATAAGATCTAGAAGGAAAACATTAATGATTCAAATATTTCCTATGATGAAAGATGCATCTAAGAACGATAAGAATAAACAGATAAGCGAATTTAAGCAATTTTTTAATTTAAAAATGGCGTTTCAAAAACTTTTTAGAACAGTACATTAAAAAAATACAACCTGAAAAAGTCATAAACATCTCTGAATCTTGGTGTGAAATTAAAAAAAATATTAAAAAAAATTATTGCACATCTAAACAAAACACATTTTTTATAAGTTTATGAATTTTGAGAACAACTAAAAATAAAAAGAAGAAAAAAAGTTTAACACTACTAATTTAAACGAAACAATTCAAATAGAACTAAAGTGTTCTATTTAGAAACAAAAATAAATATTATATAAAAACAATTCCAGATATTATAAAGTGATACTTAACCGAACTTTTACTTCCTCTCCCATCTCTTGATTCTAGTGTTACACAAAGTAAGGAAAATACGGCACTGTATAAAAAAGGATGGTTTTCCTCTATTTTTAATCACTTTTCTGGAGCTTTCTCCCTTCTCCGCCGGCAAAAATAAACAAACTAAAAACCAAATAACGCGCTGCAAGCTTCCAGCTACCTATTTCTGTACAAAATAATATCTATACATATTTAAAATGCCAAAACTACTAGCTGAGTTCAAAAATTTTCTCATTTAGAACCATTCTCATTGCATGCGGTTCATACAGCTCCAAATGCAGTGGAGGAAATATAAAAACCTTATTGGTGAAATATATTTTCCCGCAAAAAATTATCAATGTTCTCTCGATGGTGATCGGACGTGCGGCAACAGCACAGTTACTTATGTAATCAACCATACATTGTCAACATAACATATATGTTAAACATACATTGAACGTATATGTCAAAAAACACTAAGATAAATTAGTGCTATATTTCAAACTTTCTTAGATTTTTTCCCCATCAAACTTTACCTGAGATATATGGGCACCATTTGGCAAAACGAAAAGTAGGTGTTTGTCATCCTCAATAATTAGAAATATCTAAAAGCTTCCCTCAATATTTCAGATAAATGAAGAAAGTTTTAATGAATTACCATCGGTATAATTAAAAACAAAAAGGGATAAAATAATCAATCTTTTAGAAAATATTTAGTGCATTTAAGAATATTTTTTTCTCCTGTTTGAAATTTAGTGACTGTGATTTTTTTTACGTCCCCCTCAAAAGTTGAACAACTGCGACATCAATGGTTATTATTATATTATTTTTTTTATAAATCGGGAAAATCTATTCAAATTTTCGAAATTCAAATTAATTTAATTTTCAAAACATTAAAAAGCTATGCTACATATTTGTTCGTGTTGCAAACAGTGAGGGGGGTGGTAGTTTTAAACATTTAATATAAACCCGGTTTTGAAAAAGAGAATACGGAAAATCAAAATTTCCAAAACACGCGAATTTTTAAAATTTATAGTTACTTTTAGTTTTTATCTTAAAATGAACTTCTGCTAGTTTTTCATTATTAACCTCGAGAGAAGTTTATAGATGCTGTCGTTAACTTCTATGATTACAATGCCGTATGTAAACTTAAATATAATGAAAACGTATTTAATAGTAAATTAATATGCTTTTGTTATGTCTTGTTACACGTGCGATAACAAATTATTATTAAATATATGACTTGATTATTGTTTATATACAAACAAATATTTCAAAATCTAATCTATTTCTGACGCAAAAGTAATGGAGAATCTCTTTATAAAACATTTTTTTTATTTCAAAGTTTAAAAAAATGATTGTTAAAAAAGTGAAAAGTTTTTTGTTTTTTTTTAGTTTATTTCTGCGTTTAATTAAATGAAGAAATAAAAAAAATTAGTTTAATAAAATATTTGGTTTAAAATTTCATGTTAAGTGGTTAAAAAGATGTTCTTTAGTTCCAGTTCCTCCCAAAATAAACTTTTGTTTCTAAATTTTGATGCTTTCTAAAAAAGAATTCAAGTCGAAATGATTTTAAATAAAAATAATAATATGAGGCAACGCTGATCTGATCAAAAGATCCTAAAATAAGAAGGAAAAGTCTTAACACATTGCATTAAAAAAAACGCATTTGCTTAGTTAAGTTAAAAAAGAAAACAAAAGTAAAAGGTTTCCCTTTAAAACATCTCCTTTTTCGAGGGTGTATTGGTATATTACTTTTTTTTTTTTCATTTCTAGAATCTATTATAATTTTTGTCTATATGCATATATTTAGGTTTTTGACAAGGATTCTAAAAAATATACTATATAAAGTGGTAATTACGGAACACTTAACGCAAAATAAAGTGGCCAACTTTTTCTTGTTAATGCCACTTTCGTCAATCTGGGATTAAACAATGGAAGTATTTTATAAATTGTTACATTAACGTTTAAAAACTAACATAAAACTGTGTTATTATGAGTGTTACTCAGATTTTAAATAAAGCATTTTTTTCCCCATTGTCTATTGGCCACAGAACTGCTAACTCACTTTTCGTTACCCAGTGGGCACCTGTGGCGAAGCCACGGCAGTGGAGCAGCGTCGCCCGCGTCACACTACCACAACCTTGCTTCAGTCAAGACGTGTTTCTCACAGCTCTGTTAGTATGCCTTACAACAGTATAGCTCGTGGCGGAAAGGTGTTACAGCCTGGTCGCCCAAAATCACCTAAACCTGCCGAACCGGAGGTAGAGTAGGTCGATGTCATTGAATACTCAACATTCGAAGAAGCAAAGATAGCCAGTCTTATACAGCCGAAATTCTTCCAACCCATTTCAGACTATAGAGGCCCAATCGAGTACTACTCTCAGTTTCATTTAGAAGAACTGAAAGTCTTAAATAGACAGATAGGGAGATTTCTCAATTCATGTGAATATGGTAATATTTATGACCGATTCAAAAGTATGCGTACTTTTATTAGATATGCGATTAGTGATAAGATGCAAGAACAGCAAAATACTGTGCCTGCACAAACTAATATAGAGGAACTCAAGCCAATTCAAGAAACCCCCAGTGTTCCAGAGACTATCACCATCGTGCCTGAAATTATCACACCAGTGCCCCAGATTACCACTCCATCACCCGTGATCACCCCCACCCCAGCGGTGGAAAAAATGGAGCTCAGCGTCGGGGCCACGGCCTCAGATTCAGAGCACATCATAGAACCTCCAGCTGAAAAGAGGAAGAAGAGGAAAAGGAAGAAAGCCAAGTCAACTAAGCACAACAACAGCTCTCCTGCCTCAGCTTCTCCCCCTCAGCCGGAGAAAACAGCGGAAAAATCGGTGACACCCACCCAAGTTATAGAGACTTCTCCAAATGCTGAAAAAGTCCCTCCAATTAAGAACGAAAAGGTGCTTATCCGAGGACTTCCGAATGATTTTAATATTGATGAGATTTCCCTTGAATTGGGGAAAATAAACATAGAAATCATCAAAATTGTGCAATTTAAGAAGAAAGTGGGAGGAGCCATTAGGCCACTCCCCCTCTACCTCGTCGTCACTCCTCTGCTGGCCAATCAGACAAAGATCTACAACGTTGAAAGAATCAAGCAATTCATGATCGTCGTAGAGAAGTTCCGAGGTGGAAGAAGGCCAATACAGTGCTTCAAATGTCAGGGCTTTGGCCACACACAGAAAAGCTGTTCAAAAGAAGTCAGGTGTATGAAATGTGCCGAAGGGCACTACTCGTACCAATGCATAAAATCCAAAGAGACTCCGGCCAAGTGTTGTAACTGTTTGAAAGCACATACATCGAACTTTACTGGGTGCGAGGCCCGCCCCAGTAAGAGAACATCATCGAACGGATCCGCAACTCCAACTTCAAATGCACATCGTCTCGTCAGCATCATAAAAGAACTACAAGAATTGCTGAAAGACAAAGAAATGCTCAACCTGCTTAATACCATGATCCATGCCCCCCCCCCTTCCCCCTACTAACTGATGCTCCACTGACACCAATTCAAGTTCTACTCTACCAAAGACTTTTACCTGAACTTTTCAGTTTGAACTTAGACTAAATTAGGACTTCCTAGTTTTATGTCATCACAGCTTCGATGAATCGGTAAGTGGCCCTTCGGGCCAAACACCGAGATTACACCCATTTCCAGCATTCCAACACAAAGGACATAGAACACAGATAGAGAGAAAGAAACATCCATGCCTTGCCCGGGAATCGAGCCCAGAACCTTTCTGATGCAAGGAGAGTTCCCTGCCCCCTACACAGGCCGGTCGGCTAAATGCCTTAAATTCGGCGATTATTAAATGAAATAATAAAAAATAATAAATATTTACTAAAAATTATTTTTTGGGCGGAATTATCTTTGAATAAACGATTTTTATAATTATGTGCGAAATATGCTCGTTTCATTTGTAAAGTTCTCGAGATAAAGCAAAATACTAAAAAAGTAAAATTAACACATTAAGGGTTCCCAATATTCGATTGCTTTCCTGACCAATCTATTGGGACCATATTTTTAACAGTGAGGTTACCCCTATATTATGAGGGTCAGGATTCTAAATTCGTAAAAAAAAGTATTTTTGTTCCGAGAAAGTTTATTTTTGTGCCTGATTTCGTAACTTAAAATATTGCCTGCAGTAATTAATTGGCATATTTAAGGTCACATTTGAGGTCATATTTGAATGTTCCTGACGGTGCGTTTTTCATTTTCTTTTTTTTTTTTTTTTTTCGCACTGTACAAGATTTTAAGTTTTGTGGTATGTTTAAATGTTAAGATAGAAGAAGGGCTTAGGGAGTATATAATTGTGAGTCACATTTAAAATTCTTTAAAAGGAAGGCAATGAATACAAAATAAGCAATAAAATGCTTCTTTTTTTTAAACTTTTATTTAAAGGAAACTGGTAAATACTTATATGAAACAATACTCAGAGACAGTTTGATGTAAAAATATCACCTTTGGAAAATTTTAACAAATATATTTGGCTTATCATTCTGTTGTCCTAAGCCCTTAGTAAAAAAAATTATAAATGGTAACTATTAATTAAGATGAGAAATAAGAAATAAATTAGATTTTTTTCTACATGTTCAGTTAAGAGATTTTCTTGATTTATCTTCTGATGCTTTACCCAGTCTCGATTTTTAAGCATTTATTTTTATGATTGCTGAGCAATTATAAAAATAACAATAAATAATAATCTTCTTTTCTGTTGTTTCTTTTTCTGTTGTTTCTTTTTCTGTTGTTGCCGCAGTTTTCAGGTTAGAATTACAAAACTAATAAACAAATAAATAAACAAATAAATAATAATACAATGATTTAAATCTCATATACTTCATTTAAAGTGTCTACCAACACTTTAAATGATGTATATAAGATTTAAAAAAACAAATAAACAGATAGATGACAGCATCAAAATTTTATTTTACTTATTATTTATTTATTTATTATTTATTTATTTATTAATTAATTATTTATTTACTCATTTATTTATTTAAACATTCCTTTATTTATTTATTTAAACTTGATAAATTTTTCTACGGAAAAAATATAAGTATCTAAAAAAGCATTATACTGAATGTCATTATTCTTCCAAAATGATTTTTTTATATGAAAACGAAAAAAAATTATATGGTATTTGCTTGAGAGTATTACTGCGAAGTATTGTCTCAAAAAATATTATTTTAAATAGTTCCGCATAAATAACAATTTAACAGAAAGAAACGCAAAAATAAAAATAAAAAGGTTTAAATTTCTGAATTGGTGCTGCCATCTATTCACAAATCATTTAACTGAACTGCATTAAACTTCTATTGATATATTTTTATAAATCATTTAAAAACGATTTTTAAAAAATGAAATGTTAAAATCAATTTGCAAAATTTTTTTAAAAAATTAACAGGGAAGGGGTAAATTTTTTATACACCAGAAATATTTAAAAAAAAAAAAAATAGAGAAAAAGCTTCTTTATGAGCAATTAAACAATTTGCATACTTCTAAAAGGTGTGTTTTAAAGTGCTATTTTAAAATAAACTATTATGCATTTAAAATGCTATTTTAAAATGCATTCTTTACAATGCAGATTTTAAAATATTAAAGTTTTCAAAATGCAATCTAAGAAATTTTTTAATTCCTACGCAAATAAAGTAAAAATTTGCTTTTAAAATGTTCTTTCATTATTTTTCAAAGCTTTTAAAAAATGAGATGATGTTCTCAAGATTTCAACTTGAAATGCTCGGGTACAAAAAAACATGCTCTTTGTTCCTAACACTTTACATGGAAATAAGTCAGTGTATTCCGATGATTCTAAAAACTAAGTCTGACACAAAACATAGATGTATAAACATGTATTTCCAAATAAAGAAAATTCACTAGACTAAGATTGGAAAGAATTTCTAGTTTGCTTTCAAGTTATTAATGGAGTTGGGAGTCTTCTGGTAAAAAGTTTGTTATTTTTCTTAATTATTTATTTTCATAGATAATTTTTTATACCCCATGATGTGTTTGATTAATTTTTTATATGCATGAATGAACATCAAATAGGTGAATTGTCTGCAAATGCTTTGAAATTTTTTTAAAAAATTCTTTAAAAAAAAAAAAAAAACAATAATAATTTCGACCAAAACAAGTAAAATTATTCAAAAATGCCACGTGCCAGCCTCTTATAAACTGATCTATAATTATTATTTTTTGGATCTATAATTTTTATTTAAGATAGGATTTCCTTAAAACCGGTTTTGATATGGAGGAATAGGCTTCAGTATTTTTCAAACAATGCCCCAATCTGCTTAGAAATATTTAAAGCACATTCTTAAAAATTTAATTCTGAAAAAAAAAAAAAAAAAAAAAAAAAAAAAAAGCATAACACTTTAATTTGAATGTCAATTGGGAAACATCACGTGACAGTCACTTTAAAATTTTTCGCACTGTGGGATTCATATGAAACTAGTTTCATTCGTAGTTTCCAAAAATACCCTTATAAAATTATTCAGTCTCAGAACATTAATTTTCAAAAGTCAAATTTGTATTAAGGCACTAAAAATTTTGATTGCTTTTTTGACTAAACTATTGGGACCATTCTACTCAAGAGCACCATTGGGCCACATCTCCAAGAGTTTAGATATTTTTAATCAGTTAAGATTTTTGAAACCTATCATTAAATTTATATCTTATTATTTATCCCTTATTTCTTTAAAATTTTCGTTATTTTTATAAAATTATTAAAGTAAAACACTTGAAAAGAGAAAAGTAAAACTTAAAAAATGTATGTTTTGAAAATGCATTGAATGAATAATGAATGCGTTTGTGTGTGAGAAATAACATCGCATAAAATAAAAATAACAATCAAGATGTATGTTTGGCTGATAAAAATTTCCGGCATTTATTTTCGCTACCTTTCGTTTTTATTTCAACGAAAATCATATTTCAGTTCATTCATTTTCAGTCTATGCACACACTAAAATCAAATTATAAACTAGACTAGATGCCTCTCCAGACCTGTAAATTCAACTTTCTGACTTTAAATCCAATTTGAAGAATAGTAGAGATAGAACGACACGATAAAATTTTTTTAATATTTCATACTTTATTAACTATTTTCAAACTAAGTAATAAAATTTCACTCACAAAATATTTTTAAAATAATTAATAATATTTGATTCATCAAATATTTTTAAAATAATTAACTGTTGATCTTTTATTACTCACGATTGTATTTATATTTTTATAACCGTCGTTGAACAGTCGACCCAAATTTTTGGGTTTACACCTACTAAAGTTCAACTCCGTAGCCTTGTCATTTTGAACCCGATCCAGAAAACAAGGAAACTCCTAGATCAAGTATTGAGTGAAATTTTCCTTCGAGCAGGACATTTTGATAAAATCAACGTGCATACGGGTTTCATGGAGATGAAAACCACGAAACCTCCCACGATCAGTATGACTGCAACGGGACCCTAAACCATGATCCGACTTCTACTGAGGATATTTTGCTCCAGCACTATGGTAGATGCGAGCCGGGTGCGGAATTCGTATCGACCAGCCATCGCAGGGAATCATACCTGATTCGCAAAGGTGAACGCTCTATCCCCTGAGCAATCACGACTCGTTCATGAAATTTATTCATCGTGTCTCCGGGTACTGTCAGAAAAAGGTCGTTCAATTAGGTTTCCATAGCCGAAAAAAATTGGGAACCGCTGTTTATATACGCAAATTTCTCCTCTGTTCAGTATTAAATCTAAAAATTAATTTTAATTTTGTTTTTCCCTTGCTTTATAATGTGTATGGCATCTTCTCAACGTAAAACTTACAATACCTTCTTACAACTCTTATTCTCAGTAGCCGAAAAAACTATATAATTTTGTAGTTAATTACAACTGTAGTTAATCACAGCTACAACTCCTTTTTTTTTTTTTTTTTTTTTTTTTAAACGTAGTCTACTAACTTGGAAACGTTGTCACTATTTCTAGGAGACACATTTTACTGGGTAACTTAATTTACGCCCATGTTTAAAATGGTTTTGAATAGAAAAAAAAAATTATTTTATTTAAACACGAGGAATTTTTGCGAAATATTTATTCACGGTAACATAAGTCAGTTTGTTATTCTAAATCATTTTTTACGAAATTTCTCTTTTAGCTTTTTATGTCTTTCTCGGCAGCAAACATTTAAGAAATGCCATTAAATTTTTTTTAAATATTTGAGATTTCGTTAAGTGTTTAATCAACACCCCCTAGAAATAGTAGGCCTCAGCATGGGTTACCATAAATATCCTTTAGTAGTCCAAACGTAATGACATATTTCGTATTTTCAACCACTGTGCAGCTTAGTACTACGAACGTAATGACATCTTTCTTATTTTTCATCAACTGCGCAGTTAACTTCGTCATATCGGACTACTAAATTTATCCGTGCTGAGACCTTCCTTCTTCTAGGAGGTGTTGGTTTAATGCCCTTTGATTTCCTCTAAGAAATATTGTTCATGAAAAATTACAGGAAAAATGTTTTCTTCCATTTATTCATCTATGTTTCATATGAGTACATTCGCAATTTAAGACGTCGGAACTTTAATGAGAAAAAAAAAATTAATAAAAAGTTGCTGTTAGGAGCATCAGACATGATATTTAATAACGCTTTTTAATAATTCTCATTTGCGTACGCGCAGATTTGTACCAATCAGATTCGAAAAATTAGTTGCATATGAAACTTGTTTCCTTATTAAGCAGTTGCCAAGATTCGCTACAAACTTCTGTTATTTTGTATCGTACATATCTGTTTTTCCATCTAAAAAATAATTTTTAATCATTATTTATTGATTTTTAATATTTTATTTCATGAAAGTTGAAAAATTTGTATTGTAAGGTCTACACATTTTTACATAATTTTAAAGAATGTGGTTTCTATACAGAAAAATACAAAATTGGAATGAAATCGGTCGAATAGTTTCTGAGAAATTGAATTTCAAAAAAGTCCGATAGGATTAAAAATAAATGGTTATCCTCCTTTCCACAGAATCGGTGGGGGTTATTAATTACATTTCCTTATCACTCATTAACAATTTTACCTCGCTTCAAATAGAGAGGAGATAAGCAATTTAATTCTTCTTCAAGCAGACGCTTATTATTCCATCCTATAATTACCACCCCGCAGAAATACAGCCAGAAGATTATCGAATTTACGCCGTGTCGCAATATCTCTCGTTATAATCGTGCAATGGAGGTCACTTCCACTCCTACAAACGTCTTCTTTCGCCCACATTCAACTTCACTTGCCTTTTATGGTTTCTCATTTCAACTGACAAAAATCATTTCCCGCTTCACTTTCTGCTCCCTATCTCGTTTTGTTCTCAATAGAATAGTAATCTTTTTTATTTGAACGCTGTAACTCGAAAATACTTTTTATTCCACCTTCCATTGGTATTTCAAAATTTTCATCCCTTTTGGGAATGAATGTTGTCAAAATATATAAGTGCAAACAAATAATTTCAGGATTAAACTGCGGGGAAGTTATATGCCGTAATAATTAGTTTGCCTTTTGATATTTCGTGAGCATTTTTCAACATTTAAAACTCCATGGTTTACTTAAGGTTACTTGAACGCAGCTTTCTCTAAATATTAAAATTTTTAAAAGCGGTAACAAAAAGTCTGAATAAATCAGTAGCGTGCAGGCAGAGAGAGGGGCAAATGCTCCAGGCATCTAGCTGAAAGCGTACACCCCATTTTTGACCACTAAGGACCCTAAGACATTAAACTTTGTGTTATTTTTTTATTATAACATTGAAATTTTTTAACAGATAAATATAGTTTAGGCAAAATGTCTTATAAAGAATAAACACTAACTCCTTAAAGAATTTTAATAATGGTGTTATAGGTTATTTAAATTTAAATGTTCCATGCTCTTAAGAAAAATTAAAGAATACTTTGATGAAAATAATAAAATTTTTTTTAGTCAAGAAGAATTTCAGCGTACATTTATACAGCAAATTGGAGATTCAAATATTCATTTAGATTTTAAGTTCATATCCATCCCATTTTTTTAATTTTTTTTATTTTTTATGATTGTCTTTTTTCTTTCTTTAGTAATTATGGAACTCTTTTCATAGGAATCTAATTGGCAAACGGACCATTTGACAGAGCTTTAAATTCCAAAAAAGCCGTGGTTTTGGTGAAAGCCCCCACGCCCAGTGGCGTAGTTTTAATGTATGATCGAGGGGGAGTTATCGGCTATATCTCCTTCTAATATATATATATATATATATATATATATATATATATATATATATATATATATATATATATTCTAACTGCTTAAATTACATAGAATTAATAATGAAAACTTTTTTATATCTACATCCTATTTACCGTATGAATAATCAAGTAAAGTTTAATTTCGGAGGGGGTTTTGTCCCCCAAACCACTGCCCATAAGTAGAATCGAAAACTCTCTGCTGTAGAATAAACAATCATCAGCTTAAAAATCTAAATAAATGAATGAAATAATTAATTCTGGATTATGAAGAAGAAAAGAATGTAGTGCTGAATTATGCAGTGTCGAAAATATAACAATAACTCGAGACATTTTGTACATTTTTAAAAGTTTTGTTACACACCATGTGTAACAATTAGTTTTCATTAAGAAAGTAAGCCAACATTTCATCCAATGTCACGCTAAGAGCTTATTTCCGCTCTCACATGATGCTCCATTTAATTCATATCGGAAGTTTTTCGATTGTATCGGAAGAGGAATAACGGAACTAGTGAGGAAATTATAAATAGCTCCGCTAAGAAAACAAAATGTCTTTTTCCATTCCATGTGTGTTAATAATTGTTGCAATCAATAATGTTTTGTTTTTTTTAAAAATTTGATGCTTTTTTTTATTTTTTAATAGAGTAAAAGCTTATTTATTCTTGACAGTTCACATCCCCTTTAATAATTAAAATTACACTCTTCCTTAATATTAAAAAAAAAAAAAAGTTTAAGTGCGTATTTAAACAAGTGTAGTATTTAAACTACTACTAACAATTTAAATTAAATAGTATAAAAACCATTATCTAACGAATAGGTTAGGAAATGTTATAATCTAAGAAAATGAAGAAGTTCGTCACGATTTTCTACTCCTATTTATAATATTTCGCTTTTCACTCTAATAATAAAATGATAGAAAAAAAATCTACATTTATACAAATTATGCAATGAACTTCGATTCAAATATTGCACAACCTTAGTTTTTTCCCCCCTTTCAGTATGTAAAGTATTATATACTTTATTTTATTCAAAAAATAAAACTCTCGTGCATAGTTTGTAATATTTTTATCTTCTTTCAAATAAAGGATAAAAATCCTCTTTTCAAACTATTCAAAAAATATCAAGGAATAGTTTTCACGTTTATAATTTTTAAGTTTTCCTTTTTACCCTTTTTCGGAACAGAAAATTTTAGCTAGGCATTACAATAGCAACTGCAACTTCCGTCAAAGTATTCTTATTGAAAAGGCCCGCTTTACATTTCTAGTAGTTTACAACATTTTTGGAGTAAGTTTTGCCAGATCGGCAACACTGGGCAGGAAAGGAATAAATAAAATATATACCAATGCACATAATTATTCTACACCAATACAATAGCCCACATCAATAGTTAGTAAATTCTCAATTGGTTAAAAAAAAAAAAAAAAAAAATACTATTTGGAAAAACTAAATTTAAAACTTTTTTTTAATAAAATAAGGACTACTAAAACCCTAATGCACATGATTGTTCCACAGCAATAATAAATTCTTATTTTCAAAAATAATTCTTTTAAAAATAAGAGTTTAATTTTTGCGAGAACAATTCCTAAAATATCTAGCAATCATTCTCAATATTCCTTTTAAAAATTTTTTTTAAATACAATTAGATATACTAACCTACAAGAGTTTTTCTAAGGCAATAGCTTGTAAGTTGTACATAATTTTAAAGTTTACTTTAAAATAAATTTTTTGATTATTTATTAACGTTGAGTTAGCCTATACTTTAACTTAAGGGAAGAACTTATGCTTACTTATATTTCTCGATAAGGATAACGGTGATAAACTAATTTCTTATCTCTGACAAGCCGTGAGAGAATTCCTTGAAAGTCAAGAAACTTGTGTTAGCTTTCTTTCAGAGGGAATTTTTATAAAAACACGTAAAAAAATAAAATAGAATGGCATAGTGATGCCTTCAGGGAGTGACAAGCGGGAGGATGCGTGGGGTAGGGGCAAATGTCATAGGATAGGATGATAAAGAATCAGTAGCAATGACTGGAGAGATGGAAAGAAAAAAGAGGGACAAAAATAAATGAATAAAAAATAAAGATTTATGCACTAAATCTCAGAAAAGCCTGGCTTTTTCAAGCTTTTCTGTTGTAAACAATACTTATTCCTGTATAGAAAAAGAAAGAAAAATACTAGAATCGTGCCGAACTTTTTTTTCCGCTCTCTGCGAACAACAGTCGTTCCCTGCTACGTGGACCACACTTGAATAATTGTCGTTCTGTCACGTGAAAGGAGGGGGGTGCACAAGATACGTACTTTAAAGCGAAATAATATGTTTATATATGATATTATAACAATTATGAGAAATGAAATATAAGATATTATGGTAAAAATTAGCTATATAATAATGCAGCAAAAGATAACTATTACTTTAATATTTCAGGTAATGAAGGTTTTATTTGCTTTTCTGAGAGGCATTGAACAGTCAACTCGCTTTTGGGCTTACAACGAAGGCAGAATAAATTATTAAATAAAATTGATGCATAAAAAATGAACTTTTTCTTCTTCTTCAAATGCACTACATTCTACTACAGGCCAATGCCATTTCAGCGAGTTTTCTCCATCAGACGAAATTTAACGGCTCTAGATGAGCAGTGACTAAATTGCGTTTAAATTGTCCTCAATATCTCGATAATTTATGAAATATTTAAATCTCCTTCTTAAAAATAATAATCAACCAAGAAATAATAATTTTCTGTTACAAAAAAAGAAAAGAAAAATTACCATCAAGTTTGATAATTATTGAAAAAAAAATGCTTAATTTATACATTATAAAATGCATGTCGTGGTAGTAGAATAACTGCTACCTGATATTGACAGAAATCAAATTACTGAACTCCAAGCAATGGAACTATTGATTTTTTTAAAATTTTTTTTTAATTTTGTTGACTGCGAAATTTCTTATTTCTGTATTCCTTATTCAAAGCAAGTTAATTCATGGGAAAGCAATATTTTAATGTCATTCCTATATTTTATTAATTATTTCCTATATTATAATCTTTTACTATTTCAAGGATTCAGTTTGATACAATTATAATCAATTGATTCTTATTTTTCATCTATAATGGACAGACAAAGGTCTTATTACAACTCCAGATGGCCAATATCAATATATTCTAAGTTCAAAGATATTGTAGTACATCGAGAATAAAAACATTCTGTTCAAATCATTATTTTAACCAAAATAACAGCTATCTGAGTTTAATTTCAACATTGTAGGCAACAACAATGGAAGGAAAGAATTGGGTATAAAAAAACTGTAAAAACACAACTACTTCCTCGATAATTTTACTAGGAATTTTAGTTTCCTTCATAAATTGAGTTCTAAATATGTTTACTAAATGTATAAAGTTAGATAAAACAACAAAATCAATTATTTCAGTAAGAACTAGACTAATACAAATCCAACATGGTGATCAGTCCGACTAATAACAACACATTTCGTTTGATGTTTATTTGTTGATAGAAATCAGGTTCGCAGAAAATGCCGTTTACTGGTTAAATTTAGTAGCAATAACACGACCTGTGACGTAGGCTATAGTATGCCCAATTATGAAAGAAATTTATTTTTATGTGAACCAAAACTAAGTAATTTTTTTATGCGATTTGATTAAAAGATATCAAACACGTATCTCAATTATTGCTGCATACTAAAGTTCTGAAAGTAAAACAATTTTAATTTTTCTTTCAATTTTGTTGAACGTACTTTATTTATTTATTTATTATGTTTTTTTTTTTTTTTTTTTTTTTTTTTTTTTTTTTTTTGCTGTTTGTTAACATTACTACCTGCTCTTCGTCTTAAAGTTTCAAAGCTTAAGGATAGGATCATTTTCTTATTGAGAACTATTTTAATAAATCTGATTTTTAATATGAATATTCCACATGTAGATTAATAAGAACTTTTGCTGGAATATTTAAAAAAAATTTTTTTCAATATAATTAGAATGTTTTTTTTTTCTATACTATGGCAAACAAATATTTTCAGAAAAAAAAAATTCCAATAAATTTTTTTAAAGATGTTTAGATTAATTTTTTTCCCCTTATGCTTAATGTTTAAGCATAAATATTTCGAACTGCCCCTATTAGGATACTCATTGGTAGCACAAATGTAGATTTTTTTTCACGTTTTTTATATCATGTTCTTGTATTGATGTGTTTTTCTTGTTTAATTTGATTCCATGACATTGTGTGTTTTTACTATTTTTTGCAAGTAATTTGTCGATGTTATGAATGAAAATGATATAGTATGTATAGCCGGGTTGGAGGTCAATGTGGCCTTCCAAAAATTTATAGTTTTTGTAATTGTCTAGTATTGTATAAATATAAGTGTTCAAAGGTGCGAAGTAACTCCCATATATTAGCGATAAAATTTTAATTTTAATTTACGCCGCTAATATGCTTAAGTTCAAAAAAATATTTGTCGATCTGGGTGAATTACACACAAGGGGATTATGAATAATATTACTTTTAATATATTATAATTATTATAACTTTATAATTACTTTTAAAAAATTATAATTATTTTTATTGTTATTAAAATATGAAATTTTTATGAACTATTACAACATATTTTTAGTATGCATCTAAGCATTTTATCAGTTTTTGAAACTTATCAGCTATAAGAAACTTTTTATTCATCGTAGAAGTGAACCACTATTGAATCATACACTAAAACTACGATTTTTTTTGACGTCACTTTTATCCTAAAGTACATCCTATCTCATATCTTAAATCCCAATTTACTCATCTTCCAAGGTTTATAATGAATCTGTTGATACATTTCTGTCATGTATCAAAAGGATAAGAGATTAACATTAAGGCCGCCTTAACTGTTTCTAGATTAAGATGATAAATATACCCATCACACAACTTTTTCTTTTTTTTACTCATGATTTTTATTTTTTGAAGGGATCTATTCATAAAATAGAATCGATGGTAATTACGCTCACTTTTTGGACCCTATTTTTTTAGAACGAAAATTTGCTTTATCTAATACTAATGCTAAAGGCACCAAATAATTAAATTTGTTATACTTAATTAATATTTTAACATAAAAGAATGTTACTTTGCATTCTTCTTTTTTATTATAAAAGCTATATCTTTACTTTAGACTATGAAACGGATATTTCCCACAGGATTATTTCCATGATTGACAATAAAAGTGACATTTTCCACGCTACAGATATAATATTCATTATAGGCTGTAAAACGAATAATTTCTTTTATACAAGGGATAATTTTCACTGTGGGCTATAAAGCTGATATTTACCTCTTCTATAATGAATACTTTTTATCCACTTTGATTTTGGATATTCCTCATTATAAAAAATATTGAAATCATCATTACAAGGTAATGAAACAACCTATGGGAAAAAAAGACTACTCATTAAATGTTAATTTAAAAGGGAAAAGTATAAAGATGTTCCGTATTTATCATTCTCAAAATATATATTCTTAGAATCCTTTTAAAAAAATGATGCAAAAATGCATAAACAACGAATTAATACTTAATCACAGAAAAAAAATATAGATATATATCGAAATCGGACGAATCACTATTGAGGGAAAAGGACAATCAAACTAGTTGGAATGCCGAAGCAAGCTTAATTATGCTTTAAATGATCAAATTTTAACTTCTTTCTGTTTATTGGGGCAATCGAACAGGATTTGATGGCTTTGAACTCGCCATCCTCAACAGTGATTCGTAATATTTTGATGTCATTTTTTTTTTTTCGTTCAATGCTTTTTTTTTTTTTCGTTCGTTTCTTTGAATTCCTATTTCACAAGCTTTCTGAAATTCTATTTAAAAAACTCCTATTATGGAATACTCTGAGTTTGAGTTATAGTTTTGTGCATTCTCTCACATTAAGAATACTAAAACCAATGGCTATTCAATTGATTCATAAAATTAATTCAAATCAGCGCATTGAAATAAAGAATCAGTTGATAATATAAATTGACAATAAATTAGAAATAATAATAAATAAATTAGAAATATCTATAACAGTGAAAGAGTTGACTTGAATTATTTCTTTTTATCTGTTCTTGTTCTTCATTTTATATGATATATATATTATTATTATTTTTTTAAAAATTTTTTTTTTTCTTCTTAGAACCTTCAACATAAAAATATAAAAAATATTTTAAAAATCCTTCCAAAAAATGAAATAAGTATGTTATGCTGAAATTGACATTTAGTGAGAAAAATCTAAACATTTGAAAACTATGACTTATGAAATAATTAAGATTTAAAAAAGAATTTAAATTTCCTAAGGCTGATGTTTAAAGGTGCTTCCAACTACTCTCTAATTCCACCACACAAATAAACAAAGCTTTTGATGATTTTAATCTTTCTTTTGCCCTTTCCGACCTCAAAATTGTTCGCCTTTGTATTCAAGCATTGGAATGATAAAAAAAGAAAAAAATGAACAATTTATTTGCATATAAATAATTTAGTTAAAATATTATTTCATATGAAAAGTATTTTAAACAAATCATAAAATTATTTCTTGCAAATTATAAATTAAATGCTGCATGTATGCATTAATAAAATATTGATAGTAATTATAATTGCTCAGAAAATTTATTACGCTTTTGGTAAGTGGTTCATATTTATAGTTCTAATAAAATAAAAATATTTCTTGGCAATTATATGCATAACAATAATAAATAGTAATTTTCAATTTTCATAAAATTAAAACAATACTGTTTTTTAAGTAAAAATAAAAGAGGAATTAAAATTATCGGAGTCTGAAGCTTTACGATTAAAATGAAATAAAATATTAGTAAGCATAAATGAAATAAAATATTAATAATAATTAACATAAAATTAACGAATAATTTAAAGAAGATTGTATTTTATTTTAGTCATTTCATTATCATTCGTCAAACAAATTAAATTTTATCCCTAAACTACCATTGTTTTATTTAAATTTTCATTTTTAATCGCGAGTTACATAGAATCGAATTTAAAAATAGAATTTTTTTTTTATCCAAGTAAATTAAAACTCCCGCAGTCTTGCAAACGATTTCTTCAGTTCCTTTAGCCAAATTGATTTTAAAAAGTGAAAGCATCAACGATAATTTTCAGTGAGATATGCTTTTATTATTATTATATTATTAAATCAAAATCAATGCAATTGTTTTCATTTTGGATTGATTTCGAATTGTTCCTTGTTTTAACAATTTTTTCTGTTTCAAAACAGTTTATTCTAACTTGAACCGTCGTTTGAAGAAAGGGGAGAGGGAGAGGTAGTTTCGAAGAGAAAGCAGGGCTGTGTTCCTGAAGTCTGCTGAGGTCTTTAGACCTCTTCTGCCGAAAATTTCAAGAACTTCGGCTAAATGCTCCCATTAAAAGAAATGTTGAGCATCAATATATTTATTTTTTTGATAGGTAAGTTGATTATTATAGATAAATGAGTCTCTTTTTCTTGCAAAATAAACTTTTGATCTTGTTTACATTTCTAAACTTGTTTATTCTGCTGATCCTGAACGGCTGTGTTTAAAAATTTAATTATACATATTAATAAATGTAATTAAAAGAAGTTAACTTTCAGAAAAATTATTAATTTTGTGAAAATCCTATACAAATTAATTTTTATGATTATCATTTAATATCTTATTGTTTTTCTTAATTTATAATTTCTATTTTTTTTTTTTTTACATTTTCAAGATTTACTAAAAATGTTTGAAAAAGTACCATAATTAAAATTTGATTTATGCTTTATTTTTAAATTTATCTGTATTTTTTTTAAAATTAAATAATGTGTGATTCCATTAAAAATCTTAACGAATGTAGCTATTCTAAATAAATTATAGCTCCCACTACATAATTTTTTCCCTAACATATAATAAATAATTCAATTATAAATAACCTTTAAATTGTTTTTATTTATGCATTGAGATTGTGTATGAAATAATTATATGAAATATAAATAACTCCATCTATACCTATATATATATATTATTTTAATTTTTCTGCTTTAGTTATAATTGCTTATTGTTTTATAGCTCATATGCTTTTACATAACTGTTATTTAACTTAAAAAGCAAATGTAGTAAGTTTATATGCAGAAATTAATTAATAAATATACTTATTATTGAAGTTTCAATAGAAATATTGCTTCCAATTTGAGGAGACAACTTTCGTATAGTGATCTGCATAATCTATCAGGATCGAATCTTGGCAACTTCTGGGCAGTGGTCCATGTGAAACTCAAACAAACTTTTCAGAAGGGGACTAACTTGAAGAGCCCTCCCTGGGCAGATGTCTACATGTTATTTTTAAAAATTACAAGACTAAATTCCCTTTGATTTCTTGGTGATTGATTGGTGTGACTGATCATGATATAAAAATATTCCCAATTTGAGCTAATTATTATTTTTATATTTTATTTTTGCAGATTTGAAAAATATTGTTCGTTGATTAAAGGTTTAATATATTTTGACACATTTTAATTTTTTTTGTTCTAATTTTTATGCATTTTAATATATTTTGATTTTTTGTGTTGTTTTATTTACCCTGTTAAGTTGCTTTTTATATTTTATTTAAATGTAATTAGCATTTCTTGTTCTTTTAATTATTCCTTTTTATCTTGAATTCAATTAGCACTGTTCCATGAATATTTTGTTTATTGAAAGGTCACTATTAGGTTAAAAGAGAAAGATATTTATCAAAGTACTTTTAAGCTTGAAGTAAATATATTTCCTTATTTAAATTTCAAAATTTATATTTTACAATTTAAAAAAAAAAAAAAAAATCTTACATGGGAGATTTCGGTTTCTATTTTATTTATTTGTCTATTTTGAAGCTTAATAATTTACATGCTTCTTCTTTTCATTATTTCTTTGGATAATCTTATATTGTCAATTAAATCGGACATTAACCCACTGTGGGTTTACAGAAAGGCCAAAATTGGAAGAATGTTTTTCCCCTATACACTATATCCCAAAGGTTGATTTTTGTTTATTAAAATTATTTTAATTTTATGTCTTAACAAATTATTTTACATTTTTAGCATTTTCAATGTAAACATTAAAAGAGATAGTTAAAATGTAAAATAATTAATTTTAAAATATTGCTTTAGTTTTGGTGGCATCTGAAGATGGTCATTTGCGAGGGAGAGGTGATAGAAGGTGGACTGACAGAGATAGAGAGAGAGGTATTCAATTAATACAATAACACAGTTATATTTTAATTATTTTAACAGTATACTGTTATATTTTAATTCCTGTTTTTAACATTTATGTTATTCATATATGTTGGTTTGCCTTAATAATGGCATTGATAAATTTTGTTTATTTTCTGTTTTGGTTTATTATGAATGTTATAGAATATTATATATTTCATTGATGCCTAAAACTAACCAATGTAAAAAGCACAATAATGGACACCTTTATAGCTTTGGTTCTGTAAACAATCATCCTCTGTGTCTAAACACAAAAGTAACACAACTGAAAAAAAGGTTATTTTGGAAATGAGAAAATTTCTTGTTGATAGATCGAAGCACTGTAGTATATCTATTTTTGTGCTTTATTCAGATTGTTTAGCTTTATTCATATTATTTACAAAGTATATCCTTTCTTCATTTAAACTTTCATTAATTTCAAAATACTGTGAATCTTGACTAAAATATTCATCTTAACATAACCAGTATATTTTAATTTCATCATTCTATCACTTGCAGTACAATTGTTTATAAATTTATGGTAATGTTTTTTTATTTAAAATATGAGTAGTAAAATTTTTCACTGTTTTTATTTATAATATATTAAATATATATATTAATATATTTCTGATTTTTTTAATCCTTTTATGTATTTTAATCACAAATGTTTATTACTTATTATAAAAGAACGTAACATTATGTGAAAAAAAAATGTTATTAAATCTATTTTAAAACTTTTGAAAAGCATTGAATATACCTTTTTTTTGTGTGTAGTCAAAAGTTAACTAAATTTTAAATGTAGATAAAATCCTTTTGTCATCTCTTTTATTTTCTTTGATCGTACACTTTCCACAAGACAAGACATTGTCTTTTTAATAAGAAAAAATAAATAAATAAATAAATAAATAATCTTCATATTGAATGCTTGCATACACAAAATTAAAGAAAAATATACAGTTTTTTTCTTCACTTATTTTTAAGTTCGTAATATTTTTATGTTTTTTTTAGATAAGCATATAATCTAAAATCAAATTTGTTGCACATCTTTTTAATTTCACTCTCTCAGTGCCATTTCTGAACAAATGTTTTTATTTAGTTTTTTCAGTTTTGGCATTTTAAGATGCAGTCAATCATTTCAGCTAACCTTGTGTATATTTGTATGAATAAGTTTTTACAAGTTTTCTTAATTTGGTTTAATTGAACGGTTATTTTTTTTAACATTATTTTGCATTTACAATTTTTTTAATTGAATGTTATTTGCATTACTTAACATTTACAATTTATTTTAATTACAAGGTTATTTTCATTTTGTTTGGTTAAAAGATACGAATTTGCATTTATACCTACAATACTCTAAAAATTATTAAAATTTTTTAACTGACTATTTGTCTTTCATCAATAATCAATTGACTTATTAATTAAATCTATTTTATTCTAGAAGGATTGTAATCAGTAATCAGTGGTTCCTGAACTTTTTTGTCTCATAGACCCCTTGCCATGTTTTTCGGTTTTGGGTAGATCCCCTGCTTACCTGATATTTTGATTTTTTGTAAATTCATCAACTTCAAATGTATTTTTGACAGCTGGTATAGTGCTACTCACTGTGAAAGATTTAAATTTCTAACTGTAGTGAAATGTAGTGTGAAAAACTTAAGAAAAAAGCACATGTTAATTTTATACATTATATTCAAACTAATTTAATTACTATTTTAATTTAATTAATGTGTAAATGGAAGAAAATAGTGCACTATAAAACCTGTACTCTGTTACTAATATTATAATTGCAGAAATAAGTTTGTATACAAAACCATAGTAGTGTATTGTCGGTCTGTTTATTATGTTTTCACGTAAAAACTAAGCTAGAATCTCCGTGATCCTGTGAACAGATAAAATTGGAGGTCTAGCTAGCTAAAGAGTTACACAGGCTAGGTTACAATTTACAGCAGAAAAATACTTTTTTGTTACAAAATAAAACCTTACATGCAGAGAAAATAAAAAGGTATGCGGGCGGAGCTGCAGGCAACTGCTAGTTTAAAATAATTCAGTTTGATATATAAAAGAATAATCCTAATAACTTAAATTTTAATAAATTTTTTACTTCATAACTACTTTTATAAATTATGTAGAATGTAGATAGATATATGTCTTTAATTATAAGGTAGTATGATGTAAGTAAATAAGTACTATAAATGTATGTTGATTATTCCATTCATGAAATGCCAAAATTAAAAGTCACGACCTGCTTATATGAGATCCACTATTGTTGACCCCCAATTATGTTTTTTCACTTGCAGGTTGTGGTGGACCCCTGGGGTCGATATAGACCACTTTGGGGATCACTGGTATAAATGATTCCAAATTCAACAATTTTTTAGCCATTAAAATTAAATTTTTAAAATTAGAAGAAAATTATTCAAAATTTTTATACATTGTATTGTCAGTAGTTTATATTTACACATATTATTTTTCATTTCTTATTACTATATTTAAATTTGTATGGAATTGAAATAAAGTTGGTATAATTTATTATTTTATAAGTACCAATTAATTTATTACCAATTAAAATGGTGCTGTAATCCAAGATCTCAAAATTTAATTAATAAAATTAACAGAGTGTAGAATTAAAGTTGTGTATTTTTTTCATTCTAAAAATAGAACTTAAGTCTTGATTATGATTGTTTAATATATGGTTTTTATTTTTAGTGTTATAAAAAAAATATGATGCTGCATTTCTCACATTCTTTTTGCTCTAAAATTAATTATTGTAACATAACTACTAATTCTATCTTGATTTGTACAATGGCATTTTTATGTTTTGTGTGTTTACATGTAAATTTGGAGATATATTAATGTTATTACAATTTTAATCAATTTAATTATTAGGTATTAATATGTCATAAAATAATTTGAAAATAATGATACCAGAAAAATTCTTTGTTGATTCATGAATCTTTTGCAGAATTTATCATTTTGTGAAACTGAATAAGTATATTTATAATCTCTGTAAAGCATGAATCTTTTTATTTAATTATCTTCATGAGTTAAAATAAAATTATTTATATTTAGTTGATCCCTATATAGTTTATAGATTCATGCTTAACCCACTGGCGGTTAAGGAAATGGGCGAAATTGGGAGAATGTTTCTCCCCTACACACAGTTCCCCTATCCATTAACACGGGAAAACCGGTTTTGCTATGTAGTGAAGACTGCAGGTTAAAATACGACTTTCTACGTGCAGAACCGTCAGTGGGTTAATTCAATGTTAACGTCAGTATTTTCACCATCTATTTTTTATTTTAGTTTTATTTGTTTATATTTTAACATATTTTGAAAAATTTTACTTGCTGGCTTATAAAAAGAGAGGAGAAACCTCAGAGTAAAAAGTTGTCTTACCTCATTAACTTTTTTTTAAAATTAAAAACCAGTTGTCTGGGCTGAAAGCTAAATGTTTATTTATATGGCATTATTTAAAAAGTAAAATATCTTCAAATAAAATTATTATAACAATAACATTATGTATTTAAAAAAAATTTATGCATACTTCCGTATTTATGTTATTATTCTATAGATGCAATGAGAATACCATAATTATAATTTTGTTGTATGTTTTGTGTTGAAGTTTGTGCCTACGCTTCTTCCAAAATTGAAAGGATTTGATAATAGTATATCCCTCTCTTGACGAAGTTTTCCTTTTTATCAACTGGTGTAATATTAAAACTATTTTTCAAATATCTCTTTTAAATTAATATTATTTCATTTCATTAACTCTTGAAACATATTGATTTTTTTTTAATAATTTAACAGAAATTGCTTATATTGGTTCTTTTATACACTATAATTTTTTCAGTAATAATTATAATTTTGAAATATTTTATTAAAGTAGGTCTCACTTTTGTAAAATAAAATTGAATGAAAATAAATATTCTTTATGCAGTTTTTTGACATATTATAGAAAATGAAAGTTTAGGTGTTTCATCATTAGGAGACTTCATATCATGCATCAAGTTCGTATGGAGATCATCAAGCGCAAAACAGTTTGTTGAAATATCTTCATATTTTTGAATAATTTTATAACTCTAACTTTGCTGGGGAAATGGACTGAATTTGCTTATATCTTATCTGTTATCGTTAAACGGTAATAATTCTTAAAAATACTACAAATGGAATTAACAAAGCTTCTGAAGGATTAAGCTTTAATTCTAGCGTCTAACTACAACTGATATCACATGACTGCTAACAAGGACTAACCACCTAACGACATTTGAAATGTTTAACCATATCTAAGAGAAAATTTTTTGATGTTAAAAATAGATCTGATGCAAAGGAAAGATTTTTGGAACTTGAAAAAGAAGTTTTTTCTGTGATGGATAGAGACCTGATGTTGAAACTAAAACCAAAGTTATTGTTATAAATTTTCAGCATTCCTTCCTTCCTGTAAGCATTGTTGCATTCATAGTAGCTTTTGATTTTTTTAATTATATTTTATTAAATTGACATTGCGTGTTTTCAGATTGACTTACAATTATTTTAAATTCATAGAACATTTTAGAAATAAATCAAAATGTGTCACAACTAAGCTACAGTTTCTAATGAGGCAAGAGTCTTTTATTAAAACATTTCACAGAATTAGTGAAATCCTCATATTCTTTGCAAAAGTAAAAATTTTTGAAGCCATTATTGTATTATTTGAAAGTAACTGTATAACTTTTAAAATAGTCTTTTTTCATTTTTAAATAAGATTATAAGTACAGATTAGCATACTGAAACCAGTGAAGATAATGATGTCACCAGACTTAATAAGGAAGGCAGATTTTAAGAATGTACTGATAAAGTGTTAAGAAAAATAATTTTTTCCCTTTCCTTTTGAACAAAAATTGTTTGGGTTTAAAAAAATGGATTATTTAAAATATTGGGTGCTGGTGGCGGCTTTAATTTTTTTTTTTAGGTGTCAATGCAACCTTAATTTTTTTGACCTCTACTTTTATTTTGTCTGAAAACATTAATTTATAGTCCTCTAAATAAAAATACAGATTTAGAAAACTATTTAAAAAAAATTCTTTCCTCCTAATGTTTTGCAAAAAAATTCTTTAAAATTGTTTATTTTCTAAAATTTTGGTCGATATTTATTTCTTAATTTTGAAAAATCAAAGTTACATTCGAAGGGCCATTATATCAGAGAAATTAATAGTAATCTGAAGCTCTACTTCCTAAAAATTTTCATTTAGAAATACTGCCATTAAATATTTTCAAGAAAATACAATTTCGATTGTGGTTTAATCTTAGCTTTCACAATACCAATTTGTGAAAGTCACATGATCTGTGTGTTTTATTAATAATAGTGTTTTTTTATGTAAATTTTTTTTTTATATATAAACTTAAAAAATTGTATGCAACTAAACATTGTAAAAGTAACTATAAAGAACAATGTTTTCTGAAATAAAAATAATAAAGAAAATAAGGGATTTATGCAACTACGTATTCAGATAATTCTTTAAAAAAATTGATTGAAAACATCTTGGCAGATCTAGGATAAAGTATTCAAAGTACTGTCAATCCTTGTTTGCCAAAAATGATAATCAATACTATGACTACACAACTACTACTACAAGTATATGCTACATTTGAAGTTATATCAGATTTCATGTACTTTGGAGTAAAATGTACTATTTATACACATAATGTAATTAATAGTATGCCCCTTTTACATGAAAAATGCCTGATTGAAAAGTCAGTTCAAAAATAAACTTTTATTTAAATTAATTTACTAAATTATTATTTTTTTTTTTGTAAGTTTTTCAAACAAAATCCCTTCAATTTTGAAATTAGATTTTCTTTATTGTATTCATTTAGTTCCTTTTATTATTTAAAGTTGATTCTACTGTTTGTGTTTGAAATGTTTAAAAGTGAAAATATTGCTAAATAATATAGTTATTTTTTGCTTAATAGTTGTGTTGCCAATTGACATAAATAAAATAGTGATTTTTATTATTGTATTTCAGTCTTTCCATCTCAAAGTTTTTCCCCTGTCCATGCCTGTGAAGAGTCAAGTTGTTACCCTGCAACTGGTAATCTCTTGATCGGACGTGAGAAATATTTAACAGCCTCTTCTACTTGTGGAACTAAAAGAGAAGAAAGATTTTGCATCGTCAGCCATTTAAAAGAACGAAAAAAGTGCTTTAAGTGTCACTCAGTTCCTGAAAATAAAGATATTCCCAAGTTATACCATGGCATCGAAAATATAGTTACAACGTAATTTAATATGTTTTGTTACATTTATTTGTTTAATTTTAATAATTATGATTTTTTAGTAAAATCATAATAATTGATAAAATGATACTTGATAATGATTATGGTTCAATCATATTTTAATATTCTAATTCTTCTATTCCTTCTCCTATCCTAGCACCTTAATTAGTCTTAAACAATATTATACCCTATTTTTCCTCCCTTTTAACTGTTGCCTGCAGCTTTGTCCATGCTGAAGTACTTTGATTTCAGTGGTGACTAGTATCAAGAGATATTGATATTGTCAGAGTTTTTTATGTATATTGAATTTAAGTAATGATTTAAAATCTGTCAAACCACCAAAAGTATGAGTTTGGGACATTTCAGCAAAATGTTAATATGTATCCATATGTCATATAAATTCTTATGTTTTTTTTCGTGTAAAAAAGCTTTTAAAATTCAATGAATAATTTAAATTTTCAATCTTGTGTTACTTCTTGAAGTACGCTTGTTAACAGCAATTTCTAAAATGAAGCAGACTTATAAAATTACAGCAGCTGCAAACAAACGAAGAGAATGTGAAATGAGTGAAGTTAAAAAACGTATTTGTCAATGGAAGACTTCATTAGCTAAAAAATTCCGGAAAAGCTTCGCGTGTTCAGCATAGGCGCTATTTATCAAGGCATAACCAACACATGAAGGATGAGAAATTTTTTCCCCCTCATTCTATCCGTTTTGTTTTTGTCATTCACATGTTGGCAGGTCTTGATAATGAGTGACTGTTTTGAGCGCTCCAAATATGTTGACCTTTTCTACCTTAATTTTTTAAACTAGTTAAGCTTCCTATATACAAGTGTAAGAGCTTTATGTTACTTCACCTTGAAATACTGCTTTCAGCTGCAGTCCTTTAGATGAAACAGACTTATAAAATTCTCGAGAGTATCAACAGAACTTTGAGTTTTACATCATATAAAATATTACAGCTGCTCTTTTAATAGAACCAAAATAATTAGTTTGAGTTAAGAGCAGAATGGAAGAAGGTTCTAGAGGAGGCTCCGACTCACAAAGGGCTGTCATGCAATAGAAGAAGAAAGGTTGAAAATAAAAGTTCCTAAGTGAACAATTAATGAAACTACAAAACTGATTAAGTTATAAATAGGAAAATTTATTCCATGTATTCAAAAGGCAAACTCAATTTCAAGTGAAATAATACAGGAATCATTAGAAAAAGAGAAAAATTACTTCTTAAAACATTAATCAAAATTTTATATCTTATAAATTAAGTAACCATACGTAGTTGAAAAGTACTATTAAGCTATAATTATTATATAAAAAAAGAAGTCACTAATAAATTGGCATCACCATTGAGTAGAACAGATTTCTATGTGGGAAATCAACCAAGTTGTTTAAATGTTTAAAACAGAAACTATCAAAAATTCAGTTCTTTTTTGTGATATTAGATAAAGTTGTTATTTTGCTTTATAATTATTTTCTATTCAGTTCTCACTGTTTCAAACTACATAACTCGTTTTAATAACAGCTCTTTTCTACAATTTTGTCAAGTAACTACATGGGCAAAAGATCTTACCATTTTAAAAATAATATCATTAAGAACAACAAGAAAAGCAGAAAATGTTAAATTTTCTATTGAAAATTTTTAAAAATTTTTTTTTATGTGATCATTAATTCTTAGAGCGCTTTTATTTATTTTACTTTTCATTTGTGCAAGAAATAAACAAGTTCTTTTCTGATAAAAACTTTTTTGTGTCATGTAATGCACAAACTAGTTATTATTATAGTTCTAGGCATATACAGCATATGTTTCTTATTTCATTATGTACTATCTATTATTGTTATCGAAATAAGTGATAACTAAGTTTTTCACTTTTTATATTATTTATTTTAGTTAATATTCTATATTTTTTTTGTAGAATTGGTAAAAAATTTAGAGGACCTCGAAAATGGTGGCAATCAGAAAATGGAGTGGAAAATGTATATGTACAGCTTGACTTAAACAACAAGGAGTTCCATTTTACTCATTTAATAATAACCTTTAAGACATTTCGACCTGCAGCCATGTTGATTGAAAGGTCTCATGATTTTGGGGCTACCTGGAAGGTAATTTGAACTCTTTAAACCTGAGCTTATATATTGTCTTAACAAACGTTGACGTAGCCATGTAAGTGTATCGAAATCTAAAGTATTCATGGGACAGTTTAAAATAAAAACAACTGTGTTTTAGAGTCAATAAAAGTTTTCCGCTTTGTCTTTTTTGACACTTGAGCTTTCTTCAGTCATGATTTGGCACAGTGCTGTTTCTCCTTGTCTAATCCTTTTCTGAAAAACTGTTGAAGGGACAGAGTTTCTTTTTGAAAATTATTAAAATGGCTACTGCTGCCTCAAATCCCATGGAGTTTGCTCTTGTAATCATATTGCTAAATGAATATGTCACATGTAATATTTAACCAAAAATATCAATGGCAATATAAATTTTTAATTTTTATTCTATTTTTTCGTATCATAATATCTATTCTCTTAAATTTCTTGCACTTATTATTCATGCATGTTTCGTTAAGGTCTATCAATATTTTGCCTATGACTGCAGTGAATCTTTTCCTGGTGTACCTCGAGGTCCTCGGCAGAAGATCACTGATGTTGTTTGTGAATCTCATTATTCTGGAGTAGAACCATCTACAGAGGGGGAGGTAAGAGAAATACTTAAAAAGTGTGATTTCTAAAAGGTTTAATGTTTTTCATTTAAAAAAAAAAATTATTGATAAAGATAATTTTCAACTAGCTATCTTTACAGGACTATTAATTATTATTTACTCTTTGAATACTTCAAATGAATTATTGTACCTTTAAATTGTTAAGAATAAAATTTTTAAGCAACTTGACTTATTGCTTACCTATTTAAGTTTGCTTCTAACTAAATTTATAATTGTATATTAGGTAATAAGCTTTTTTACTAGACTTTCAAAGGCTTTTTTAAAAGATCTTTTTAATAGTTTACATCTCAAATGTAAAAATTTTAAATTAGGTAATTGAAGTTGAAATTTTGCCAACTAGGGGTCCTATTACCAGCTTCACGGAATCTTATTCTGATTGAAATGAAGATCTCGTGACGTCATAAATCCGTGAATGTAAGTTAAGCCGTATTACGAGCTCTTGATACCGCTCGGAACTAAATTCCAATGCGAAATTATTACGAATCCCATTCCGGCAGGTTTAAGAGTAAGCGAAATCTAGATTCCGATAAGAGTTTGTTTATTTTAGTGATCAAAATGGCGCTGTTTTCTATCTTGCAGCTAGCTATTGGTGAAGAGAGTGATCAAAACACTATTAAGAGAAAGATCTATCGGCCTAAAAGATTTTGGGTCTTCCAATATCCCGACGACGAAATTTAGAAGTCTATTTAGATTGAAAATCAGTTTTTTTAAAATGGTGTTACTCATAGACGAAATTCAGTAGTGAAATGAATAATATCGAATTTTATAAACCATGTGGAAATTAATAACAGAAGCTACAGAAAAAAAATGTATACAAAAAACAATAGCATCTTTGCTAAAAAAAGTAAATACCAAAGTTAGCTATTAGAATTTCCTATATTGTTTGAAATATATACATGTGTGAGGATTTAACTATCAAATGTGTTAACCTTCATCTATCTAAAGGTACCTCAAGATGGCTGCAAGTTAACTTATCTTAAATAGTAGTGATTTGGTATTTAATATTTTTAGTGGTAGTTACGCCACATATGCCAGTAAAGCTTCCTTTATTTTAATCTGGATTCTTTTCCAGGTATTCCACAATTATTGTTTGCTGGCGAATATTAATTTTTGTACGTGAAGTCATTTGAAAATACTACGTTGTAATTTTACTCTACACTACTCTCTCTACTACAAATAAACACAAGCTTGGCTTAGAACACACAAAATTGTTGAAAATGTATGAATTTTTAAGCTTTCAGTTCTAAGTTAATGCGATTTTAACTCGCATAGAAGTAGAGAATACAGACATATCATTGCCAGATTAATAAATTAGAATTATAGTAATTTTCTAATTGGTCAAAGTTAGCCCCGCCTACAAACTTCAATTTCACTGGAATCGTACGGAATGGCTATTTCGATTCTGGATTCCGGTATGCTCATGTTACGCCAAAGTGGGTTTTTACGAAATTGGCAATCCGATGAAAGCTAGTTTCTGATCGTAATCGTTTCCGAGCGGAATAAATTTCGGTGAGTTGGTAATAGGGCCCCAGATGGTCGAGTGGTTAGCGTACCTGACTGCGGAGCCGCTGGTTGCGGTTTCGAATCCTGATCAGGCCATGGATGTTTCTTTTTCTTTGTGTTCTATGTCCTTTCTCCTTTGTGTGTGAATGTGACCCGCCTTATAAACAGGTTTGTGGTAGTGTGACGTGGGTGACGCTGCTCCACCGCTGTGGCTTTGGCACATATGCCCACTGGGTAACGAAAAGAGAGTAAGCAGTTCTGGCAATTTCTGTGGCCAATGGGTCTTCGTCCCAAGTGCCCGCCATTAATACAAATAAATAAATAAATTTAATTGATATTTTTTTAAAAATGGAGAGTTTTTAACTATGGTAATAGTGTTGTTTGATTTGTAGTTAAAAATTTAAATTTTTGGTTAACTTTTATTATTAAAATATTTTTTATGTTTAATTATTTAGGTTATCTTTAGAGTCTTACCTCCGAATATTCCAATTGATGACCCATACAGTGCTGATGTTCAAAATTTGTTGAAAGTTACAAATTTAAGAGTCAATTTCACGAAACTACATACGCTTGGGGATAATCTGCTAGATTCTCGAGGTGAGATCAAAGAAAAATACTACTATGCAGTTTATGATATGGTGGTTAGAGGAAGTTGCTCGTGCTATGGCCATGCCAGTGAATGCGTGCCAGCACCCGGAGATCCTATAGGTTCAGGAAATCTCGATATGGTATGGTTATATACTTAGATATTGAATGAATTTTTTAAAAAATATTTAATTTCTACTAATTCTAAATCCCATGAATAATTTATCGGCTCATTTTTGTAACTTTTTCTAATAACTAGTGACTAGAACTTTCTTGCATTATAAAAATATTTAGATGTATATGTAAATATCATACATTTTTTATACAGTTATAAATGTTTTATTCTGTTAGAAAAGGACTATTTCTAATAAACAGTCTTTATGCATTTACAAAATATTATCTCTAAGTGTTGTGGTTCATCTTTAAATACAAGACATATATCATATTGTTTTATTTATAAATTTTTTATATAGGTTCATGGTCAGTGTAAGTGCACCCACAATACCAAGGGTCCCAACTGTGAGGAGTGTGAAGATTTTTATAATGATTTAAAATGGCGTCCAGCCATAGGAAGGCAAACAAACTCTTGTAAAAGTATGTATTCAAGCTTAATTTCTTTTTTTCATTTTTCACAACAACTTGCAGTATTCCCATTAATCATGTTTCCAAGCATTATACCTTTTAATATATATTTTCAGATTATACATAAAGGGTAAGGTGAATATTTTTGAATAATTGATGTTGCTATGTCTTTTGTATGCATAAATATATACTCACTGATGCAAACAGTTATAACTCAAAAATGCATTTAATATCTTTTTACAAATTGAAACGCAAGCATACTTCTAAAGAAACTACTAAGAACTATTTTGTTTAATAAGTAAGCTTTATCTCAGTTATCAAAGGCAGAAATATCAATTACAACTTGTTTCCAGACTATTTTTTAATCAATTCTTCTCTTAAAGTATTACAATGACATAATTTGTTTTTTTTTAAATATCTTTTAAATAATCATTCAGGTGAAGTATGATACTGCACTGATCATAGTATCTAAATGTTTCAATAATCATTCATTTAAATATACTTCACTCATTATTGTTTGTTTCCCAATTGTAGCTTCACTAATTCATTTAAAATATGATACTACACTGAGCAAAGTTTGTTCCCCAAATGTTGTTTAAATGATCATTCACTTGAAATATGATCCTTCACTAATCATAGTTTGTTTCCTAAATGTTTTTTTTAATTATCATCTACTTGAAATGTGATACAGCATTAATCATAGTATGTTTCTTGAATGTCATCATAATTTGTTTCCTGTTTAGGATGCAACTGTAATGGCCATGCATCTAAATGCCACTTTGATAATGCAGTATTTGAAGCAACAGGAAGAGTGAGTGGTGGTGTATGCGATGACTGTGAACACAATACACAGGGAAGAAACTGTGAGTTGTGCAAACCGTTTTTCTATCAAGATCCAGGAAGGGACATTAGAGACCCAAATATATGTCAAGGTGAGTTTTGTCATGTCTACTGACATGCACATAGTTTAAGGTGACTACAATCTACTGACATGCATAGAGTAATTATCTTTGTTTCATTTTTATTAATATGTTAATTTCATTTTTAGCTTGTGATTGTGATCCTACTGGTTCTCTAGATGAAGGTATTTGTGATTCCCGTACGGATTCACTTTCTGGTCTGGTTGCCGGACGATGCCACTGTAAACGGAATGTCGACGGGCGTCGTTGTGATCGCTGTAAAAATGGCTTTTGGAATTTCCAGGCAGAAAACCCTGAGGGATGCGAAGGTAAATGACTCGTGTCTGAAATTTTTGTGAGTTAAAGATCATTTCTATTTTCGACAATTTATATATATATATATATATTATTTGAGACTTCAGAAATATTTTCATTTTTAAGGTATTTTTGTGTGTATTTTGTTTAACTTTTTAAAAATGTTTTATATATTTTTTAAAATTATTGTACATATTTCATAGTGCTTGAAATGGTTTGTCTTCAGTATCTTTTAAAAAGTAAAAAATGAGTACGATAGTTTTAAAATTTCGTATGACGTTGCAACAGTGCAGTTTTTTTTTCTTTTAAAGCTGGGTTCATCCTTTACTTGATTAACTGGCTGGCGATTTAGTGAAAGAGAACTTGTTTTATTATTAGCAAATTTGAAGGGGGAAAAAATTTAAAGATTTTAAGTAATTTTTAAAATGTTATTTAAACATTACAATTACATTTAATATTTTTAAGTAATCTTATCATTTTGAACAATTATTCTTATATATTTATTACTTCACATTTACAATTCCTATTTTATGTCAGTAAAATATTAAATATTCTTAAAAAGTTACAAGTCATCAAATGAAGAAATTGATCTTTTTTTGAAAAAAGAATTATGACTTTATAGCACTTTTATTGAAAGTTTAGTATCAATGTTCAAGAAGTTTTTGAAAAAAAAAACAGTTTTTGATTTCTTTAAACTGCTTCACGAAAAGGAAAAAAAAAAAAGAAGACTCTTTATCCACTTGTGAAACTCCTATTCCTCTTAAAATGTAATTTTATAATGTTGATTACTTTAATTATTATAAATCTATTCCTACTTTTTTAAATTATTAATTAGGCTGCATTATTAAGTGCGTATAAAACAGTATTTGTACGTAAACAGTACTGTTACTTTTTTGATTATCATGCAGTTTTTAATAACTTTGGTAATATTAATTACTTTTCAGCATGTACATGCAATGTGCTTGGCACCATTGGAAACTATGGATGTAATGTATATACAGGAGAATGTGTGTGCAAAAGGAATGTCGTTGGGCGTGACTGTAATCAATGTCTTGTGAGTAGTCTGTTTCACATTTTATTGTGGTAATACATTATAGTATTGGTATTATAATTTTAATATTAATAATAACTATAATAATTTTTAAAATAATAATTATAATAATAATTTTAAAAAAAATAATAGTATTTTAATAGTAATTATAATAAGTTTAATAATATTTATAGTACTTTTAATAATAATTATTAATACTATTTATATTAATCATAATAATTATGTTAATTTTTTTGACATACCCTATCTTATTTTATTAGACTAATAATTATTTTTATCCTGTGTATATACGTCTTTTTGAAATTTCAAACAGATTTTTCTCCCTTTTGAACTGAGTTCTTTAAAACTTGTGAGAAAATTTTTGTTGTTGTTTTATTATCAATAATATTAGAATTTTTCACATTGGATTGGTACTTTAAAAAAAAAAAAAATTAAACGAATAAAGTTATCTTGTAAGTTTGGAGAAATCGTAGCTTCTAAATTATATATTGAATGTAACATAATGTATAGTATATTAATAATGTATAGTAATATTATGTCATATTGTATGTATATAATGTCATATTGAATGCAATTTTTAGAATGTATAAAATCTACTTTTGATGTAGTTTGTCATATTGAATGTATTTTCACAAAGTCAATCTGTTTTTAGCCAGAGTATTGGGGCTTAAGCAATGACGATGAAGGATGCAAACCATGTGATTGCGATGCTGGTGGTTCTTACGATAATAACTGTGATGTCATAACTGGGCAGTGCAGATGCCGTGCGCATGTCGGTGGAAGACGTTGTGATCAACCCGAGGGTGGATTTTTTGCTGGGAATTTAGACTACATGGTCTATGAAGCTGAACTTTCGAAAGGAACTCCTGTAAGTTTTGATTTATGTTTTAAATCAATCTTTCGGCGAAACAGTAAAAAAGCACAAATGTTTTTCCATGAATATATCACATCTTATATCTACAAGGTTTAGTCACTTAGGTTAAAAATGCTGATTATTAATATTGTTTTTTTATTCTGTTGCCTAAGCAGAAACAACTTCTTGGTAATGAATTTGTTACAAATACAACTTCCTTGTGTCAGTTTAAAAAAAAAGTAACTACCACTTTGAGACTAATCGTCAAATTTATATGTATGTTACCTGCAAAGTATGAAACTCTATGCCTGGGCATTGTATATTATGCCAGATGTTTTTAGGCAAGCTATGAAGTATTACATACTTTCCCTAGGCAATGTATATAATACCTAGGCATTCTATAGAATGACAAGTGGTATTTAAGCAAAGTATGAAAAAAACATCCTGATGAGGTTATTATGTAAATGATGTGCATTTCTCAAAAATGAAAATGTTATTCTGAAAAAATAAAAAGAGTGCTTTTGAAATTTTTTTTTATTCAAAATGCGTAAAGAAAAATGAAAATTGTACAAAACATTATTTATGCCTTTCTTATTTAGGGAAACAAAATTTTCATATCAATTTCAATTTTCATATAAAAAATAAGAAATTAACTTACTTGTTGCAACATGGCAGGCTTGACTGACATTTTGATGAATGAGAGATGTGTTTTATACATTGCCAATTTCTCATTTGGCATTCTATAGAATACCTAGGAAATGTGTGAAATATAAATCGTTTCATACATTGCCGGCTAGTTTTAGGCATTATATACAATGCCTAGGTATTCTATAGAATGCCGGTAACATGTATATCAACAGATGAATGCAAGTTGATATGAGTGCGCAGATGAATGTCAGTCAAGCTGGAACTAAATTCAAAGAAGAAATCAATTCTTTGAGTTAATACCTTTCCCGCTGATACTAGTGAAGTTGATAT
The DNA here is from genome assembly GCA_949128135.1 of Parasteatoda lunata. Taxonomy (NCBI): domain Eukaryota; kingdom Metazoa; phylum Arthropoda; class Arachnida; order Araneae; family Theridiidae; genus Parasteatoda; species Parasteatoda lunata. Next base: position 8,208,840 of record OX421976.1, on the reverse strand, counting down.
TTTGATTCTTTCCTCTAAATGAATGTATTAGGGTACAAAATTTAAAATGGTGGTGCCATCCAGCTTAGTGGTCCCGGAGCCTCAAATCTGTACCACCTGTGGATCAAACGGTACCGGGTTGCTCAAAGGAACACTATATTATTTCCATTTTACTTACGGTGGTGTATTTTTTTAGAGTTTGTGTGACTTTTTACGGATGAGAGGTTAACTGGGCTGAAATAAAACTTATCTGAGATAAATTTAAAGTTAAAGTCCGTCACCTAAAGTCGCATCCATACCATGGATGTAACTGTTTTAAATGCAATTAAATTTCATAAATCAATGCTATCTAAATTATAAGCTATCAATGTCTATCGTCTAAGCTATCTTCAGATACCCGTGGCAAAATTAACAAACGTTGCCCGATCTGTGGGGATAAAAAGGTTGGGAAGCGCTGATCTAGTTGATACATTTATATGTGTAATAAGTCATTTTTTTCATTTGTTTGACTGTTTTACTTTCTTACATGTTAGATATGAATTGATACAAAATAAATGCATTAATATAAGAATGTATTCATTTTTAATGCTAGGTGCTTTGAAATACTGAGTATAAAATATCAGATATATTTATACAGACTTATCTCCATTCCATAATAAAGGAGGGGAGCGATTTCCTCTGCAGATGATCAAAATTACGATTGCATGTTTTCGGATCATCCTCGGGGACGTTTCGCAGACCATCTCCAATTGTTGTGCAGCTCTAGTGTGACTTAGATAAAATACCTATCATTCCATAACATTTATTGTTTTAGGATACACAAGTTTTAGTGAGGGAGCCTTATGGAGACAGAGATTCAACATGGACAGGATTAGGATTCATGAGGGTGTTTGAAGGATCACACCTGGAGTTTGACATCACTGATATTCCTCAGTCGCTGGAATATGACATTGTAGTTCGATATGAACCTCAGGTACATTATTTTATACTATACTTTTAATTTTGCTTTCTTTAACCTTTATCATTTCATTAATTTAAATTGAATTACTTTTCATGTATAGTTATGGTTTTATATTAACATAAATGAGAAATAGAGGACATGTAAAAATTTCTTTAATTTTGCATTCTGTAGATATGATGTAACAAAAGCTCTGATCTAAATATCTTTTTTTAAAGGATTTATTATTTTTATTAAATAAAGCAGTTTTTAATGAATTAAAGTGAAGTGATTTTTTTTCAAACAGTTTTTTTTTCCGAGTCTGATGAGAGTTGTTAAAGATACTACTTAGATCCATTGTAATTAAATCAGATGTAATTTTTGTGTTTACTTCAAATTATCTAGGATTAAATCAAGTTTTGTATTATGTATTAACATTAATTCATAACTTGATTAACTTTTATTGTATTAACATTAATAGTCTCTTGGTTTTAACAATTTTATTGCCAGTTTGTGTTTAAAAAGTATTCTAAACAAATTTTCAGCTGCATGTTAACTATTCACTGTTTTTTTAAAAAAAACTTTGTTTCTGGTCTTGCGTAATATTATTTTAATTTTATGAAAGCATACTTTTAATATATGTACTGTAAAAACATTTTTGTATAAAAAGTGCAATGCACATACATATTCTTTCAAAAATATGTATGTGCATTGCACTTTTACAACAAATTTTTTTATACTTAATAGCGAGGCTTTTTAGACTTTTGATTCAAATTTTAAAGTTGTCCCATAAAGAAGGATGTTATAATATACAAGATGTAAAAAAAAAAAAAAAAAAAAAAAAAAAATTAACTGTTAACTGTACGACAAGATATACATCTGTTAAAAAGCTGAACATCTGTCATAATTTCAAAATATGCAATCAGTGATAAACTCAACATACCCATCTAACTCATGGGAGTGGAGAAAACTTTAAATTCTTAACTCACTCCCTTTTTATTGCAGATTTGGACTCACCGAAAAAAAATTCTATTTATATATAATGATTTATATTATCTTATAAGTGTTTGCATTTTGATTCACAGATAGCACTGTGATTGCAAAATAAAAATGGGCTACTAATTTTTTTGAAATAGAGATATTTTGAGAAGTGCATGCCAGATTGAGGGGAGGGGATAAAGTAACACTAGTAGGTTGAAACTTTAATATTTTAACTAACTTTAGTGTGTTGAAAAATCTATCAAGTGGACCAAAATCAACTCCTACTCCAAATTTGCTTTACCTTCCTGGGAATTATCCAGTCTCATATCAAGTTTGATGTACATGAAAAATTAATGATCAATCAGCTTATAATAATTTTGCAAACAGCAGAGCAAAAGAAAAGGAGAAAAATCATTCTTGAAAACAAAATTTAAAAATAAATTTGAAGAAAATAAGCAAACAATCTGGCAAATGAACTTCAGAAAAAATCCATTTCTCTCAGATTTTTTATTTCTTATTGTCTAGAATTTTTTACCTGCACAATTTTTATTATTCAACAATGTCACACTGGGGATCGTGTACTGCAAGTGAGGAAGATCTGTGCTGCATGAGTAAAATACACATTGGTCTTAGTATTTCCAATAATTTGGATCCTTAATTTATCTCCTAATTTATTTTTGTGATTTATTCAGGTTGTTTAGAAATCTAACTTTTAAATTTTTTTCTGTACATGCTTATCAGATGTGGTTTCTTGTACAAGGTGCCATTTTCCAGGTATATTTTTGGATGTATAATGCAAAATTTTCTTTCACAATAACCTGTTCAAGTTTTCTGGTTTTTATTCTTCTTTTTTAAAATCATTATTTGGCAAACAATTATCTGAATTTTGCTAATAGAGTTCTAAATATAAAATATATCTTTCTTTTTTGACTTTAAATACATATTTTAGTTAAAGTTTTGCTTATATGCTATTGTTATATATTGCATTACATTAAATGACAAATGTTATTATTTAGTAGATAGATAGTTAACTATCTAGTAATTTGTAAGTTTCATTGTAGGCAACTTTTAGTATTTCATTTTAAATCAATTACATTTTGTTCCAAAAAAAAAAATGCTCTAGATACTAATTTTGTTTTATTTATTTATTTTTGTCTTTTGCAGAGTCAAAAGTGAGAACTTATTTAAATAATACATTAACATAGTGATTGCCACTAATAAAGCTGCTGGATTATAAAATCAGCCCTTTTTTAAAATCAAATCTGCTAGAACGGAATCATTAAAAAAATTTTTCTTAGTGTTGTCATTCTGGTTAATGAAACCAGCTGCTTTATGAAATCAAATATTCTGAGAACAGACTTCATTTAAACTGATGATAGTCACTATGTTAATTAGAATTATTTCATAAATTTCTTATCCACATTATCACCTCTTTTGTATCTTGACATATTTTAGTGCAAGAAAAAGTTTTTAGTGTTTGAAATATTTTTTGGAAAATCCTGTATTTTAAATGAAGTCATTATTATTTGTTTTAATCAAAACAACTTAAACTTTTGCTTTGTTATTCAATCGAAAAATAATATAGTATGAAAAAATTCTCATAACTAACTTACATAAATAATTTATGCTCACCGAGTTTTAAACGAATAACAAAACATTTATGTTCTCTTTAAATTTAATCCAAAACATTTATGTATTATTACGCCAAATAAAAAAAAAATATATTAGGCTTTCTTTTTATTTATACATTATATTTTAGATCTTTTTTTTTCAGTTTAAGTTAAAAGTTGTACTAAGTTCAGTTAATTATGATGGAAATTTATAAAGTGTAGATATATACAAATACCCTATATGTAGATGTACTTATTTTAAAAAATAGTTTGTGAGTCGATAGTTTATTTATTTTTTGTTGGGAGAGGGGCTATTGTTAATTTATTAATTCATTTTGGATTAATAATTCAATTATCTTCATTATTACAGCTTCCTGGAAAATGGGAAGAAGCTAGAGTTGTGATAGAAAGACCTGGACCAGTTGATCCAAATGGACCCTGTGCCAATACTATTCCTCAAGATGACATTAAGCTTGTGTCATTACCATCTGGTAATTATTATTTTAATTTGCTTATTATTCTTTTTAAGTATAATTATTGTGAAAATGTTACATTTCTTATCTTTTACGACATGAATGGTTCCTGTGATGCCAAAATAGGCATTACATATTTCCTAGCTTTTAAAACTTTTTTAATTTTCTAAAACTTATTTTTTTAATCATTATTTACTGAATTTTAAATAAATTAAATCAATTAGTTAATTTTTATTATAATTTATAAAAAGCGAACATAAAATATTTTATTCTTTTCTTATCGATCAATCTAGCGTATAACTTTTTATTTCAATTCTAATGTAGACTCATTAATTCACTCTCGCGCCTAATCAAAAACAATAATCTATTTATAACTCTTTATTCTTAATTTCTTACCACAAATGTGTTTCAGTTACATGGTTATACTAATTCTCACAGTCTTGTTGGTGAGTATTTTCAAACCTAATATTGATTTTGGGGGTTGGCTTTATTTTTGGCGATGCTATCATGAGATAAATCACCAACATTGGATCTCTTCCATGTTCCTAACTGTTCGTTGGGAACAATTCAATCACTTTTTAATTTAGCTTTTGATTAGGCACGTCATGGGGGATTTATCTCCCATGGCTTGTCCTTATTCACATTATTATGCAAAATTTATTTAATTTGGAAAGTCTTATGGATAAAATCATAGTTTGTATCTCAAACTCTACAAATACTACTAAATAAAAGTTCTATTATAATTATCATCCAGTTTTTTTCTTCAACTGTCATTATCATCATCCTGTTTTCATCACAATCTTCAATTAGTCAATTATACCATAAAACTCCAACCACACCTGATTTCTTTCATTACAGTTCCCAATGTAACTTTCTCTAATCACAAAAAGAGAGAGCTGTTTTTTTTTTTTTTTTTTTTGATATTGCATTAGGAGTGATGGAATTATTAACATTATTTTTTCTTATGACATTCTTCTGACTGGGAGAATGAGGGATGTTCCTACCTTCATCTTAATCCAAGTACACTTGTGTCGATGTTAAGCAACACCATCCATGTATTTTTAAAAAATCACAAAATTATTATCATTATTATTTTTGATTTATCGTCAAGAACGTAGTTTATTCCCTTAATTAATCTTTTTAAAAAATCTTCTTTTTTCTTCTTCTTATGTTCAGATCTAGTGATAATTATGTTTTTTTTCTATATAATATTGTAGGCCAAAGGTTTTCTGTTGTATATCCTCCTGCGTGCTTGGAAAAGGGAAAAAGCTATGTTGTACGAATTGAGTTCAAACACTATGATAAAGAAGTTCAAACTCCCTCAGCCTCAGTTCTCGTGGACTCGGTGAGGATTTTTTTTTATATTACTATAATCTTAATAAACAAAAATCAAAAAATAGTACAATGTTCAAAAAATAGTACAAGCACTTGTTGGTGAAATTATATATTTAAAGGTTAAGTATTTGTGACAAATTTATTTAGCTTACATTATTCCTGAATGTTAAAAAACTGTACTGACTGTAAATTACCGCTAAGAATTTGAAATAATTTCAGTGTATGATCTTGTTTAAAAATTTTTTTTAGTGTCTTTTAAAAAATTCTTGTGAATTCAAAATATTTATGGATGGTTTATAGTATAAAAGAATTATCTTTACCAAATTTGTGAAATATTTTTATGTTACGTATTGATAGGGTAAATTATAAAAATAATGTAAATATAAAGTCATATCAATCAATTATCAATTTAAGAAATTCTTTTAAATTTGACTGACCATTTTTAAAAATTCTTTCTATAGTTATAGTATAAAAGAATTATCTGTACCAAATTTGTGGAATATTTTTAAGTTATTTAGAATTGATAAGATAAATTATGAAAATAATGTAAATATAAAGACATATCAATCAATTATCGATTTAAGAAATTCGTTTAAATTTGAGAGAGCTCTTTTAAAAGTACTTCCTATAATTATAAACACGCAAACAAATAGTATACAAATATATAAATATAAGTCTTATTTATTAAAAATTGACCTGACAAATAAATAAAATTGCTAAGATCAGTGCAATCACACCTTTAAGTTTTTTGGTTCTTTTTTTAATAAAAAATTAATTGATTTAAATCCTAGAAATCATATAAGCAATGATTGATGTAATTCTTTAAGCTTTTAAAAAGGTTTTAAGTGATGAGAATTTTTTTTTTCTAAAGCAAGCTGGTTTAAAATTTGTCTTATAAACTTATATTTTTAAATATACTTGACTATAAAAAAAAATAAATAAATAAATAAATAAAACTTCTGGCAATGTTTAGTTATAATAATATGCTGATGACAAGTATTAACAAACTTTTATATTTTCTTGTATATACTTATTCTTGGTAGTATACAGTAGAGTGCCGATTATCCGAACTGCTTGAAACCGAATGTGGTTTGGATAATGAAAAGTTTGAATAGTTGGAAAGTTGCTTAAAATCTAGTTTAAATGATTATTATTTATGCACTAACTTCCCTTCACACTTTTTCTAGGCTTAGGACTGGCAGTATTTTCTAAAATAGTTCTGGCGTGTTTAAAAGTTTTTTTTTCTTTTAAATTTTTAAAAAATTTTTCTTTTTACTTTTTTTTTTTATTTTGAATTATTTCTATCATATTTCAGCTTTTTATAATTTTTTTTTTTGTTGTCAATTACTGATTTTACCACATTTTTCTCTATTTTGCATTGCAAAAGAAATCCAGCAAAGACTTTTGTTTCAAAGAAGATACTCTTTTTTGAGCATCCATATCCTTTATTCCTTTGAATAAATCAAATGAACTGGATCAACATCATTTTGACGTTCTAACCAATTCATTGCAATATCTAATGAATTGCATGCTTTTATATGAGAAGGTCCACTATCTTGAACTTGATGACCTACTTCTTCCTTTTCGCCTGTGGCCGATTTTCATTCAAAATTTCAGCAATAATTTCATCATAATTTAAAATTTGAAATTCTGGGTCGTTTTTAGTGTCTCAACACCAGTCTTGTATTTGTTCTGCTGTGTAACCTGCCATCTTTTCATTCGGATGATCGACTGGTTCAGAAACTTCAGTTTCGTTTGTTTTTCTGTTAAGAATTTTGTTCCAAGATTAAAGATTCCAAGCACTGTAATCACTAATCATTAGACAGCGGATTATATGCACTAAAAAACGGACAAAATATGCATGCAAATATGCACAAAAAAACTTGAATATATGCTCTTAAAACTAGAAATATGCATTTAAAATAGAAATTAAGTTCAACTTATTTAAATACTACTACTTACTTTTTCCAATAAACACATCTAAAACATTTTTTTGTTGAAAGGAAGAAAATCAAAATATTTCTTACTTGAATCTACACATTTCTGAAGAAAAAGCCTAAAACTGAAGTATGATAAATGTGAGAAAAAAAAATCATCGCATTTTCCGGAAAGATTTTATTAAACTGAATAATTTTTGTTGCAATACACAACTAAGTGTTTTTCCAAATTTTCAAGGGTGAATTGATGTCGTCGGTCATCAAAGATCATTTTGAAAGCAGAAAATGACCTCTCCACGTCAACCGATGTAATTGGACAAAACTGGTACAATTTCGTACTCATTGGTTTTACTTTCTCTGGAAGTTCAGTTCCGTTTCCATTAAGAAAATAATTTATCTTCTTCACTGCTGCAAAACCCGAATTTTTGTTTTGAACGAAACACCATTTTTCTTTTACTTTCTTCCCAACTGAGTCTGGAAGAGCATTGATGCACTGTTGAATTTTTTCAATTTCGGATATGGCCTCAGCCAGGGGAAGACCTCGTGTTTCGAGCTTTGTTATTGCTCCACTTAAGAAAGAAAAGTGAGTGTCAATTATGGCCAAGTCCTTCTACAAAGAGATATCCTGTAGTAATTCTTTCGTGACATAAACTGAAAAAGCACAGGAACTGTCAATTGCATCTACAACTGACTTTATTGCATCAAAATTATTAGCGTAAAAACGTGCATCTTCAATCCATGTACCCCACCTAGTTATCACAGGCTGTGGAGGTAAGGGCAAATCAGGATACATTTCTTTATACAATTTTAGAAAAACTTTGAGCCTTGAGAAAAACTTTCTTGATACTAGAAATTAAATCATTCACAGAGGAGAATACTTCTCGAACAGTCTCAGCCAGTCTGTGAACAGCATGAGCCAAACATGTAATATGAAGCATTCTGGGATAAAAAATTTCCAGTGCTGCTGCAGATTTGACCATATACGGAGCGGCATCACTGACAAAAATCAAAACATCTTCAGAACCATCTCTATCAGGCCATAATAATCTGATAGAATCATTGACAAACCTTGCTATGGTTGAATGATTGACTTTTTCAAGGGCTTTGCTGGCTAGAAGATGTGGTCGAGTAGGAATATTATCCATTTTTCCACAAATAAAATGAGCAATATAGTGACCGCACTTATCTGTCGTCTCATCGACTTCAATCCATATAGGGCCATCTCCAATATCTCGTCGAATATCATTCAGTACTTCGTTATATATCGGTTGAAGGTAGTTCTTTCTTAAAGTCGATTCATCGGGAATGATCTGATTGGTACAATATTTTTTTAAAAACTGTCTTAAGTTTGGATTATTTAACTTTTTTAAAGGAATATTGCTGCTTACTTAGTCTTTGCATAAATCACTAGAAAAATCACTTTCCTTTTTAGCTGCTTGAACAGGAATAGTTAATAAACTTTGAACAAATCCTTTTGTATTCTGCTTTTTCTTCGCGGAGTGAGCATTAGTCTTTATATGTTGATCGATTTGGTACTTTTTTTTCACAGGAAATGTGTATTTGACAAATCACACAAAATACTATTTCCCCATCGGTCGTAAAGTCCTTCCCATTGTCCGAAATCCATGTCTTCATTAAATTTGATTTAGTCGACTTAATTTTTGGCATATTATAAAATTCAGCTGTCAAAAATCACGTTCGAAGCTTCACTAACTACGTATTCAACTGATGGATGTTGAAACTATCTATCTATCAGATGGACTATCGAAATATGTTAGAATAGCAGCTCTCTCCGAAAATGTATTCACTCCACCTTTTAACTAATCAATCACAGGAATGGTAGGTCATTTTCTACCTACCACAGAAGCCTTATTTTTCCCACACAGATTGACAATTATTTATTCCAGGAAAAGACATCCCTTCATAGAATATCTGACCATCCCTTTCTGAGGTTTCTATGACGAATGTCTGTTTGGGTGGGCCCTTTGTACCCCCCTTCCTGACATACACCTCATTTCTACATCTTTTTCACGTGATTGCAATCACCCCCAGCAACATCAATCCAGCATCTGACCCTTTCAGGTGATAAAGAATGACAAAACAAAACTTAAAGCGTCCCTTATGCTAACATAAAAAGAATAGTGATATGGTTTTAGGAGGGAAAAGCCATAAAATGCTGAAAATATGCATTTATAAGAGCAAATATACCTTTTTATGCATTTATATGCACAAATGGCAAAAAGTGCTAAAATATGCAATTGCATATGCACGTATGCAATTGCATATTATCCGCTGTCTACTAATCATTAACCATAGGTGACAACTACCCATTCAAGTCAATTTTTATTAATGTACTACATTATAAAGTATTGTTTTAGTTAGATTTTTTAATGTTTAATGCATTTTCATTAAGTATTAGTCAGTTTTGCATAATTTTATAAAAGTAAACTTTAAAATGTGTATGTTCAGCCTCCTGAAAATTATTTTTAAATATAGAAGAGAAAGGATAGAATATGAGTATAAGCTCAGTGAAAAGAATCATTAATTGAAAGTACTTGCAGTTGATAAAAATCTTTTTAAATAACTTTTATATTCAATTGAATGAGAGAAAGAATGAATAAGAATTCTAGTTTTTATGTTTTAAGTTGTAGCCTATTAAAAAAAAATTCTTATTGGGAATTTCATTGAAATTAAATGGTGTTTTTCAGATGTGTTTCCTTATTATTATTTAATATTATTTTTTTATGGATAATGATTGACACAAATTGATTATTTCAAAAAATCTTACAGATAAATGATGTTATGTACTTATGTCAAAAATGTTCCATTCAAAGAGTACACTGTTATCAGTGAGGCATTTTCTTACAAGCATTTTTTTAATCACTATGCAGCACTTATTTTGAAATTAACTTTTTTAATAATTTATTATTCATTTGATTATTTATTTGATTAGTTTATTCTAGTATTAAAACTAAGCTACAGATTACAGTGGCCGAAGATTAGTTCTTTATATATATAATGTTCAAAATGAAGATAAAACAAAGGTAAATTACAGACAAATGAAAAAAAGGGGGAGGGGAATAATAATAATAACAAACAACTGGGGAAAGAAAAAGAATTAATTAAAAAAAAAGGGGGGGGGGGAAATAGGATAAAGTTTTTTTAAAAAACCGGAAAGTAAAAAATATAATCTTTTCATCAGCCCACACGATTATAACATAATATCGGATATAATCGTGTGGGCTGATGAAAAGATTATATCTTTTATTTTCCGGTTTTTAAAAAATTTTTTATCCTCTTTTTTTTTTTTTTTTAATTAATTATTTTTCTTTCCCTAGTTGTTTTTTATTATTATTATTCCCCCCCTTTTTTTTTCATTTGTCTGTAATTTACTTTTGTTTTATCTTCATTTTGAACATATATTATGAGTTCTATTTACTTGCAGCTTATGCGCAATAAATGATAGGTACTTATTGTTTTTCTTAATTTTTTCTGTTTTTTTTTTGTATTTATTTATTTTGCTATATATATATATATATATATATATATATATATATATTCATTTGAGTATATTACATTTTTATCTCCCTCTGTAGAGTAATGATCATTAAGATATAGGTTTGGAAAAGGCTTTGTGATGACCTAATTATAATTATTTTCAGGATTCAATACTGAAAAAGTATTTGGTGCATATCTACAATCCTGTCATATATCAAGGTCTATTTTAATATATGTTTGAATGTACTCCTTAGCACCAGATTTGCACCAGATGCAACCTATAAACCCTTATGTGATTTTAATTGCATGCATTTAAAACACATTCCTGTTCTGCACATAATGCATGAACCTTACACCACATGTCATTTTTTTTAATATTAGATTATTTAAATGTGGAATTATGTTAATTATGAATTTTGTTAAATAAAATATTTTTAAATTGTTAAATTAATATAAAGGTACTACTTTGTTGACAAGAATATAATCTTTTCTTATTCTATTTTATTATTATATGGTGATAATATAATAGACAAATAAATACATATGAATTTGAATATTTTTTGAACAGTGCAACAATGAGAAGTGTTCAATAAAATTAAAAAATAATAAATGTGTTCTCTGACTATACAAAATAAATGAAAATGATCAGAGTTGTCAATTTAATTATCAGCCGTGTTTCCCGGGGTGTTCTAAAAATAACCATTATTTGAAAATCAATTCTAGGAAATAAAAAAGGAGGCAGAATAATTTTTTAACATTTTGCTTAGGATGTTTGCATGAAATCATTTCTGTATTTTTTCCCCTCAACCTCATACCTCATTTGTTCTAAATAGTTATTTTAATTAAATATCTGAACAAGTATATCTGTTTTCCTTCATAGATTTAGATCTTAGTAATGTACTACAATAGATGTTTATCTGTTGTTATCACTGTAATATATGCTTTTCCCCTTTATATAACTACATGGTGTTGTGTAATGTACAGTATTATACTTTTTTCTGTATTAATTCTATACCCTTTTTATATAGAATACTTGCCGAATATTAAGTAAAACAGCATTATCATTAGAGGTCACACGTTAAATTTTAAATCCAAGAAAGCCAAAATGCTATTAAAATCTTTCAAATCACTAGTAAAGAAGGAGGAGTGAAAACATTAAAATTAGTTTGAGTAATCTAACTTGGATGTGTTTCTAGAAATTTCTTTTAAACTCTTTCTTTTTTTTTCCCTCCAGCAATGGAAGCTGCAGCCCCATAAAGTATTTCCCTCCAGCAGCCCCATAAAGTATTGTCTTCTAACGGGAAAATACGACCTGCAATTTAAAAAACTAAATAATTAAAATCTTTAATTGTTTTTAAAATTTGCTTTTCTTTTATTGGGAGAGCTTTTTATTTTATAATATTTTAAAAATTAAAATAGCTTTTCTTTCACAGTTATAAGAATGGGTACTTATCTATTAGCTGGTGCCAGACAAAGCGTAGCCAAAATCGCCAAGTTTCATTTTCATTGCATCAGACCATTATTTATTTGATCCGATGTACTTTTACTTGTATAATTTCATACAAATAAAATGAAGCGTATAGAAAACTGCAATATTGAGTTATATTGTAAATTGAACAGCTAGCTTAGTGTAGAATAACTTGTAGAATTATCATTTGAACATTTTTGATTACAAAGGACTTCATCCTTTTTAGAAAAACTAAATGTTTGTGTTTTCATTTATTAGCTGTTGCCAAATTGAGTATTCTATCTTTTCATTTAATTTAAATTAATAAGAAAAATAAGCTGTTTTTTCTTATTGCTTTAAGAGGGCTCTAAACTGATGGTGGTTCCTTGGTCCGAAACCACTAAAATTTGACTCCAACCCCCATTAGATAATTAGAGGTCATGTAATCAGTGTAGAAGGATTATACACATTCAAAGGATTATACACATGCTGCTTTGCTTTTTCCAATAGCAAAATATATTTTATCATAAATGTGCAATTACAATATTCTAAGTTTTCATTTAAATTCATATAAATTTTTTTTTCTAATAAAATAGCAACTGGTGTACGGATCAGTGAAAATGCATGTAGACTAATAATGTGACAAAACTATCATAATTTTTACTCTAACAAAAAAAAGTGACTATCATTTTGGCATTGAGGTTTTTTTTTTCTGGTGTCCAACTGTCAGATAAGTGCCTAAAATGAGAGTGCTATAATAAAAATTTTAATTCTATAAATTTATTATTTTGTTTGATTAAATGAATAATAAACTTACAAATGATTTCTTTCAGATCGCTTTTGTTCCAAGAATAGACAGCATATCATTTTTCCATGGATCAGCTGCCAACGAATACAGGAGACAAGAATTTGAGCGATTCCGCTGCGGTCAAGCTTTCTACTCAGTCGTACGTCCGATTCCAAACGAAGTGTGTAAAAAGTATCTGTACAGCATAGGATTTTATGTCTATGATAAGGCTCATGGTAAGCTTAGGGACTAACAATTAATTCACTCATCCATTTCTAAAAATATATTTGAAATCGCTTGCAAAATTTTCCTGTTAACAGATTATTAATGTCTAAATAACCGGATTACTAATAGTTTAATAATAATTACCAGTGAAATGCAGCATATGTGTTGAGGGGGCTAAAAATAATGAAGTGATGTTATTATTCCTTTTTATCTAATGTGCTGTTTTTAGAATGTGCATGTGACCCTACTGGATCATTGAGTACCAACTGTGATAATCTTGGTGGACAGTGTACTTGCAAAGCTCACGTTGTTGGACGAAGATGTGATCGATGCGCTCCTGGAACTTATGGATTTGGTCCTGCAGGATGTCGCCGTAAGTTATTGTTTTCTAATAACATTTAAGCGCTTTTTACTTTGTTGGTTATTTTTTATTTTATTTATTTTTAAGTGAATTAAACAGAGATTCAGCTTATGCCCAATACCAAATATAGTTAAAGGGACATACCAATAAACCAAAAATTGTTAAAGGAACATACCATTATACTAAAAATAGTTAAAGGGACATAACAAGAAGTTATGATGCTTCTTCTGGGGTGTGTAATTCTTCTTTATGAAAACAAAAATAAAGCATTGATAAATTTAAGTAAACAAAATTAAACTTTAAAAAGTATAAATGAATTAAAAAATAACTATTTTTGCTACTAGAAGAAATTTAAGCACAAAAGATAAATACTAATGCTAGAAACAAAATATGTGAGGAAAAACTTAAAACAATTAATGTGATTTCAGCTCAAAATGCAGACACTGAAGAATATTAAGTCAGTGATATCACAGAGGAATATAAATAGGAGATTTATATTATTTTAAATTGGGATCTGCTTTTAGTAAACAAGAACTTAGAAATTTGAATGTTCTAGATCACAAGGACCCATAGTTTCCAAAGTCTTGCAAAAGCACTGATTAAGTATACATAATTGCAAAAAAAATTATGTTAAATAATATTTAGTTAGTCATAATTATTATATATAACAATTATGATCATGTAGAGAAGAATCTTCTTGTAAATGTTATAGGATTGTTATTGTTCTTTTTTTACAATTGTTTTGCATCAGTTTTGTTTTTTGAATATACTCTTTTTTTACTTTTGAGAGTGGGATTTTCTTTTTTATTAAGTCATTAGAGTATATTCTAGATATCTCAAAGTTGAAGGGACGCTAAAAATATTTTCGAGATAGTGAGTTTTTGAGATAGCAAGTTCAGAACTAAATATTTTCAAAAAAGTAGAAAAATATATTCTTAAATATAACACTTATACTTAGAGTAATAAAACATAAGAATAACTACTAATAAATATGTATGTAATGATAGTTGACTCTAAATCTAAATACAACAATTATAATTTTATTTTTAAAAGTGAGACAAAAATAATTATGCATGTAATAGAAAAAAAAAATTAATTACAATAAACTTACATTGCAATTTTTCTTTAAAAAAATTAATTTTCTATTTCAAAAAAAAATTGACATAACAAGGTTTTGAAAAGAAACCCTTCGACATAGGAATACAAATTACGATTAGGTGGATATATAATGCCAAAAGGAAAATGTTTTTTTTTTTTTGACATAGCAAGGTTTACGAGAAATCGAAGTTCGAGATATCGAGAATCTACTGTATATGGTTAAGAAAGATGTTTTGTGCCATTTATATTATCTTGTAATCAATTGATATTCTTTTTATTCTACTTTAGCTTGTGATTGTAACAGCGTTGGTTCTCTTGACAATTTCTGTGATGCACAGAGCGGAAATTGCAAATGTCGGCCAAACACTTATGGACGTCAGTGTGATGAATGTCAGCCAGGTTTCTGGAATTATCCCAACTGTGAACGCTGTGACTGTAATGGACACGCAGATACCTGTGATTCAAGAACTGGTTATTGTATTGACTGCAGTGATTTTACTGCTGGTCCTAAATGTGACAGGTAAAAAAAGATGTTTAAATGTTCACCATTTCAAAAAATGCTGATAGTAATTAAATTATATATTTGGTTTAATATTTCTATTTTAACTGGAAAAAGTAATGGAAACATTTTTATACTAACGTATTTCTCAAGAAATACTTAAAGAATTATTTTAAAACTTCAGAAGTTTTTAATTCATGTAATTTCTCATACATATCAACAAAATTTAGAAGTTTGAGAAACTGGCAGTAAATTACGAACAAAAAATAATGTTTTTTAACACCCTATGGCAAACAATATAGTGATAAACTTGTTATTTATGTCAATTACATTGGCTATTATATGCAATTACTGCACAAAATTTTTGTTTTTTATTATAATGACCCTGAATCTATTTGTTTTAGGCATATCAATTGCATAAAATTCATAGCTGAATTAAGTCTTGTAATAGCACTGTTTTGAAATAATTATCTTATGATTTTATATTAAATATAGTAGTTATAGTATTTTCAGTAAGATGTATTTTATAGTATTTTAACTAATATTTTTTGTGATTTATTAACCTGTCAGTTCAGGTTACTGCTAAAGATGTAAAACACATTTTAATGACATTTTGAGTCTAAATATGAACTCTATTTAGACTCAGAATGTCATGATTTGCATAAGTTAATTTAAATCTTATCTATTTTCAAATTATGTTCAAATCATTTATTGTTGCTTAATTATGTATGTATGCCTGAAAATAATTTTATGTGAAAGAGGTTTTTGGATGAGGGTGACATTCTTGGCCTTCTCCTTAGGTTTACATATATTATTTATACTTATTATTATGATGGCTTTACCATAAATATGTGTGTATTTGTTTATATGTGTGTATTTCTTTGTATAATTAGATTATGTATGTTTCAACAATGTAGGGTTGTGTCATTTAAGTCCATGTAACCCAGTGTATCATTTAAGTCTATGACACAAAATGACTCAGTTAAATTTATTATATTACTGCTGTTTTCTCATATTATTAATTGTAATTTTTTATGTCTTCAATTTTAGACTTTCTTTTGATATTTCTGTTGTGTTAGAATTTAATTGGTTTCAGAATAAGTGATACAAGTTTGTTATAATGTTTACAACTCATAATAATATAATTACAAGTTGAAAATATTTCTTTCATTCTAGATGTGACACAGGGTATTATGGAGATCCGAGAATAGGTGTTGGCATACCATGTCGTCCATGCCCATGCCCTGGTGTTGCTGGTAGTGGCCTTAGTCATGCGCAAAGCTGTGAACTGGATCCTCGCACTCAAAATGTTCTCTGCCTCTGTGATGTAGGATATGCAGGTAAATAACGTAGCAGAATCCTTTTAATCTTTGGTATTTTGTGAAAGAACAGTTATTTAAGGCAAAAAATAATTTCCATTAACCAAAATGCTATTATTAATACTTAACTTTTGATGCTAATGAAACTTGAATTCATCATCATAGTTGACCAAATAGCCCAATGTGGGCCAATGCCTTCCTGTGAAGATTTCTCCATAATGACTTCCGATTTATCTTTGATCTCCAATTCTTTTCATTATTTGCAAGGAAACCAGACTCGCAAGAAAATCAGCCCATCTCAATTGTGGCCTTCCCAGTTTTTTTGTTCCAGTGGGTCTAAAAAGCAATATATTTTTAAATGTATTGTCATCACTCATTCGAATCACGTGGGCTATCAAATTCATTCTGTTTATTTTTATGTATTTAATAATATCAGGTTGTTTATAAATCTTGCACAAAGTTCTATCGAGTGCATATAGAAACTAGAATAAATTTATAATAAATTAATCTAGTTATTTTAAAGTAGTTTCAAGGTAATTGCTAACATTTTTTTACTTTCATAATTTCATTGCTCATTTTTATTTACAAGACTATAAAAATGCATTTTTACTGGAAATTCTTTTAAAAAAAATAACATTTAAAAAATAATTCTCATAGCATTGAATCATTAAGCACACAATACTAAATAAAATACTAGGCATCTTAGAAAAATGACTGCAGTATGTATTTATTTTCTGAATTAGCTAAAAGTTGCTTTTAAAACAAGAGAAATAATCAAGAAGAACAGTTACCTTCAAAGACACACAAACTTATACATTATTGTTTGGGTGGTTTTAACACTGATATCCTTGAAGTAAATCTACCTCTAAAATTACGTTTTTTTTAAATACTTTATTCTACTATGCATTTCAATTTGACTATATTTTTTTATTTCTTAATTCTTAATAATATTTTCTTAAATTGAATTTTGGATAATTTCAATTTTTAACAGTTTCTTTGCATTTAAAAAAAAAATTGACTGCATTTAAGTTTCAGGTTAGTACATTTTGTAATGAAATTATTTTAGGGAAATTTACCAAAATTATTGCCATATTTATACTCATGCCGCCTTAATAATTTCCTATAATTTAAGCATATGGAAATTAATTTAGTTCAGAAATACATAAAAAGAGTTGAAAATTTTTTTCTCTTCTTTTAAGGATTTTTTTCGAGTATAAATTTTGTAGTTTAATTCATACTCAATACATTAATATATTTTATTTATGTATAATTTTTTTTTCCGAATTAGCTAAAATATTTAAAGATAGCAGTAAAAAATGTAACCAATAAAAGTAAAAATTTCAGAGAAAAAGTTTGGGAATTTTTTTATTGCAAATCTTACCACTAGTGTTTTTTTTTTTTTCTTGTTTTTTTTTCTCTCTTTTCTTTTTTTAATTGAAATTACAAGTTGCAATTGTGAAAAAAAAAAAAAAAACATCTGATGTTTTTCTAGGCTTTTTTTTCTTGTTAAGAAAAATCATACTTATTCTAATCAAAAATCCTGTATAACTGTATTATTTGATTTAATATTTATAAAATTTTCAAATTTCATTTCACATTGATGAAATCATTTTGTTAAGACAAATAATAATGTCAATCTACACTGTGAACTCTATTATGAAAATGTTATTTAAATCTACTGTTTCTTTTACAGCAGTCAAAACTTTATTCTGCCATTGAATGTTGCGTCATTTAAAAATCATTTTAAATTTTTGAAGAACAATTTTGTAAGACTCTTTTTTTTTGCTTCATACATAAATGGTTCAGAATAGATTACCAATAAAATTTTGTGTGATTTTTCATGAGGTCAAAGTTTTAAAAAAAATATGAGAATGAATTTATTAGGTCTATTAAAACATAATTTAGTTACCATTCTTTGCATGTGATCAGTATAATGTTTTCTTTGTAGTATATTCAAGAATCATAGTATTATTCAATAATACTTTTTATTTTTAGGTGAGCGCTGTGACCGTTGTGCCAACAATTACTATGGTCAACCAACTGTGCCAAATGGAACATGCCAAAAGTGTGAGTGCAACAGAAATACTGATGAAACTACTCCTGGCAACTGCAACCCAGACACAGGAGAGTGTTTACAATGTTTGTATAACACAGGAGGTCATCATTGTGAAGAATGTATGGATGGCTTTTATGGTGACGCAACAAGACAAGAGTGTTTAAGTAATACATTTTGTTTTTTATTCTCATTCCCATTAAACAAGTTATCATTTGTACCTTTTTTTAGGATGAAGAATTAAGATTATAATATCACAATTGTGATTCATAGACTACTTATTGAAAGTAAATTCGTGTCAGAGACTGGGTTAGTAATATTTATGTAGTTGCAATTAAATCTTACAAATCCAAGTTTTTTTTAAAAATTTTTTTTACAGTAAACCAGATTTTGATGAACCACCTGATATAACTTTTGCTCTAATGATCAGATCTTCACATTCTAATTCGTGCAGACGATATTTTAAGTTACAAAATCAGGCACAACGTCTGAATAAACATACCTTTTTTTCAATGGATTCAGATTTCTAACCCCCGAAATATGGGGTAGCCGCAATCTGGGAAACGTGGTCCCCATACTTTGGTCAGGAGAGCGGTTCAAAGTTTGAACCAATTAATGTTAATTTTATGTTTTGAGTATTTCACCATATCACCATTATGTTTTGAGTATTTCACCATATATAGTTTGAACCAATTAATGTTAATTTTATGTTTTGAGTATTTCACCAGAACTTTTTACGCGAATTAAAACACTTTTGCACACACTTATAAAATCCGTTTATCCGAAGATAATTCTATGCAAAAAGTGAATTTTAATGCATGTTTATTATTTTTTATTAATTAATAGTCGAAAGAATTTTGAATTGTAAGGCATAAAATTTTTTTACATTACTTTAAAGCATGTAATTTTACATGGCAAAATATAAAATTTGTGCGAAATCGGTTGAATAGTTCTTGAGAAATCAAATTTTAATTATTTCCCAGATTAAATATTTTTAAATACTATCAGATTGCAGCTTTTCTCTATATTTTTTTTGGATCAGAAACCCGAATCCGTTGAAAAAAAGATATGTTTATGCAGAGAAACTTCGTTTTTGTGTCTGATTTCGTAACTTAAATTATCGTCTGAACTTATTAATTAGCATATTTGAGATCGCCCTTTTGAACCATTATGATTGAGTCCTAGATCGTGAAGATCCAATCATTAGATCAAAAGTTATTCAAGGTGGTCTGTTTTTTATTTTGTGCACTGTAGTTCATCTAATGTCATCCACATGTCTCAATAAAATCATGCTTTTGTTTCCTAGACCATATCAATGATAAATAATAGATTATAATACAGTCAAATCCCCACAATTCAGAGAAATTACTTGTGTATATACAAAACTTGAGCTTATGTTGGACTAATATTTGTTGATTGATTGCATTTTTTATGTTTAGAAATTTTAGACAGTGGTAAAGACAAATGAAGGAGAGCTTTAGTAAATGAATAAACGACTGTGAGTGTTCATTTCTAGGAAAATTTTTTTAACAGATTCTTAAAACAGAAACAGATCATTATTAGATCAGTATTTTAGTAGATTAAATCTAATGTTAGTGATTTTCTTGATTTTTTTTTTTTTAACAATTTGTTGGTAACTCCAAATAGTGGCCACCTCTTAATACTGATCACAAGGGCTCAGTCTTGCAAGGGGCCATTTACTAGATTATTCGTTTTATTATTATACATATGCCCTCATGAAAGTTGAGTAAAAGCATTAATTAATGAAAGTTTTGTATTCAAACTAAGATGCATTCAAAAGTCATTAACATGATCTTTTTTTCTTTCAAATAGGTTTTATAAAAATAAAAAATGAATTAGTACTAACTTTAATGATCAGCTGATAATATATTATTATTTGAAAAATTTTAATGATTTTTTTTGTCTAATTTTTTACCAAAATTTTGTGCCACTCATATTTTGAAACACATAAAAATAACTAAATAGGAAAAATCTTAACATTAAATTTTAACTTTATTTACATTCTGAAATATTCAAAAACATTGTAAAATTTTTCTCTAAATACCATACCATTTCTCTAAAGTGTTGTAATTGTATAAATAAGTGTAGTATAAATATAAATTTCCTCATTGAAATTCTGTTACTCTTCAGTATACTAATGAAAAATGTTTGAAAACAAATAAAGAATTTAAACAAGATCATAATGAAATGCTTCATAAATTTTGGATGATATTTTTTCCGAGTAAATTAATTGATTTAAAATAGAATTTTTTTATGCAAATCTTAGTGAACTTAACTTTTATTCATTAAAAGTTTCCCTTGCTATGAAAATTTGCCACTTTAAAAATGTTTATTAAGATGATACAATTCATTTATAGTTATCGATATTTATTTATTATTTTTTTTTTTTGTACTGTCTAGAATGTGTTTGTAACAGTTTGGGAACAGCTGATGTGAATGGTATTTGTGACAAGAGATCAGGACAATGTCCTTGCTTACCAAATGTGGTCGGCATTTCTTGTGATAGGTGTGCACCCAATCATTGGAATATAAGCAGCCGAACAGGATGTAAAGCTTGTGATTGTGACCCAGTTGGATCATATGCATCTGAATGCAATGAAGTAAACTTTTTATTTATTAAAATTTTTTTCCCTTCATAATCTACCTATACATTTCACTTACACCTCGACAAGGAAAGTCTCCATTTTTCTTCCGTACAGGCGTGTGAGCTGTCATGAGCATGTGTTCTTCAATTCTTTTCTCGTGGCAACAATGAAAATTTGACACTAATAGAGCTAGAAGTTGGGAAGAATTGAAAGATTAAAAGTGAATAGCTCATATCAGCAAATAAAGTGATATTATGTTTCAATTGTACTTAAGCATATTCAAAAGGACCTCTACTATGCTAAATGATGAGCACAGACAGTATTTTAAATTATGAAATCTGACACTAAATTGAACTTTCTCTGAATAAAAATGTACTTTTTTTTTGACGGATTCAGATTTCTGACCCCCAAAGTATCTAGGTAGTTATAATCTGCGAAATAGGGTCCCAATTGTTTGGTCAGGAGATTGATCCAAAGTTTGGACCAATTAATCTTAATTTAATCATTCTCTTATACACTCAAAATAAAAAAAGGAATTTTATGATTTTTCATCAATTATTAATGTTTGAATTTTAGTTTGATGGTCAATGCCCGTGCAAGCATAGTTTTGGAGGGCGTAAATGTGACGAGTGCCAAACTAATTATTGGGGTGATCCACACATTCAGTGTTATGGTAAGTAATTTTAAAATTTATTATTTACGAAATTTTAATTCAAAATTTTTTTCGTATTAAAATTTGTATTAAAAAATATTTAAAAAAGTTTTTTTTAATATATTATTTTTTTTTCTAAAGAATTTGCATCAAAAAATAAATTTCGTATCTTTAAAAAAAAAAAAAAAATTGTAAGTTTTTTTTTTTTTTTCAAAATCTTGTTTCACTGGTTTAGGCAAATGTAAACACTATAATTAAAGTAATAAGTTTCATTAATCAAATCTAATAATTTTTTTGTAATGAGGCTCAAAATACTTGATGTTTTGTGATCAATATATATTTATCAATTTGAAAACAGCTATGGTTTAAATTAATCCTCAATGGACCAGTGCTACGTATAAGCAGCATGGCACTTTTAGTTACTAGATCAAATATCGCATATACTGTGGCCAAAATCATTTTATTATTTTAATTAATCTTATTTTTGCAATTAATTTAACTATAATTATATTATTTTAATTTTAGTTATAATTCTTTTAATTGCAACTGGCAGGAAACAAACTTAAAATATCTTTGGAATGTTTAGGATTAATTATTATCTTACTAATGTGAAGTAAGGAATTTTAGCATGAAACAATTAACTTATTAATTTTGGGACATCACATGTAGTATGTGTTTTTTAAATCATTTTATAGAATGAATGAATGTGAAAAAATATGTGCATTTAAATGTACTTTTCTGCTATTTATTATCTCAAAAATACAATGTTACAACAAAAAAATTTTGCTTGGAATTTTTTTTTCTCTGTAATTTAACATCATTAGGGATGTTGTTCCGTTTATTATTTTTCTTATAAAAAAGTGAATGAAAATTAAACAAAGAGTAATTGAATGTTTTCTACAGAAAATTCCTTAAAAAATGGCTTTTAAAGACGAAAACAGTTTTAAAAATGTGACATTTAAAATTGTTCTCTCACTAAATTTTCAACTTATTTTCTCAGTTTAAAATATTATTTTGGTGTAAAAAGCAATAAATCAAGAAAATAATTTTCTTTTTTACTCTGACAGTTTGCAAGTTGTTAAGAATTTAAAAGATAATTTTAATTTTTTTGTAAAAGTAAAAATGCATGGGACCTTTACTGCATATATTAATCAAAATGTGCAATCTTTTATCACTATTTAAAATGTGCAAAAAGGCTATATAGCCGTGATTTGCCTACATGTCGCCAAACATCAGACAGCTATAACCATCATTTGCGACAATATGTAAAGAGAAAAAATTAATTTTGATACTTTTCACCACATGAAGCAGCTTATAACCCACATGCGGTTTTGCTTGTTGAAAGTCCTAGTTTTTTTTTAATTTCCCAAATGGTTCTACACATAGAAAATTGCACTTTATTTTTAACTATTCGCACAATATGTTCCTAATTTCTAATCGCACTTTATTTTCTTGCTTGATGATTTCATGCCGTAGATTTTCTTCTATTTTCAACTACAACTATTTTCTTTCTTTTGCAAATACTATCAATGCTGATAGAATTTCAAAAAACTCATTAAAAAAAATGTATTTTTTAAGAAAAAGAAAAGTGTAATGATGTAGCTTATTATACAAAAATACTGAATACTTTAAAATCACCATTTTGAATATTTTGTTGCTTAATATGATTTTTCTACTGAAACTGCAGTGTTGTGATTGATGTTGCTGTGTAGTTTTTTTTCTCATATCCTATTGATTCATACTCCTTACATTAGAAGCATTGCTTTTCTAGCTTGTGAGTGCAACCGTGAGGGCTCTAAGACATTACAGTGCAGAAGGGATGATGGGTCTTGTGTGTGCTCAGAAGGCATAGCTGGAAGGAACTGTGACATGTGTGCCAGAGGTTACACAGGAAAGTCACCTTTCTGTGATCCTTGTGGAGAGTGTTTTGACAACTGGGATTCTATTTTACAAGAACTGAAAGGTACCCCATTTCATTTTTCTTTTAATTGGCATTTTCTTATATCATAAATTACCTTAAATCATAAGACATTCTTACAGGCCATTATTAGGTTTGAAGAGAACTTTAAAGCCATACTGATTTATAACGTAAATAATAACAAATTATTTTATTTTCATCCAAAATTAAATACAACTTGGCAGTTAAAATGTTTAAAAAAATTAGTTTTTACTCAAAAATTTATTTTGACAGGCATCAAGTTCCATAGGCAAAGTTCCATAATTGGGAACCCCTGGTCATAGCATTTCATGCTCAGCATTTTCTTATTTTCAGGAATAAAATATATTTTTAATTCATTTTTTTTGTCACATGATTTAGAAGTGACAACTAAATATAATATATCATTTTTTGCATGAAATTAACTTTAAAATTTTAAACAAATTTTAAAATTTGATGCTTAAGTTTTTGGCTTGTTTAAATATTTGTCAAGATATGGTAAAATTCTCAAAAAGTGACATTAACCTTAAGGAGCTTAGATTTTTGACCCATCTCTTCCTTTTCATAGTCACTGTATCATGACTGTAAAAGTCAAAAATGAAAATCCATTGTAAAAAAAGTCATGTTTTTGCACTGAAAGTATGTTTTTGTATTTGATTTAGTAACTTAAACGATTTAGCTCATTTAAATTTAACCCCTTGAATCATTAAAATTGCTTGTTGGTATGAAAAAAACTGATCGTTAGATTGAAAGGTATTTAATTTCTTATTTTGCACACTTTACTCTTTTTAAATCATACACTGTTGTGCTACCTTTTGAATGTTGGCAGTATGACAATGTAATTGTTATATTTTTTAAATGATAAACATTGGGCATGAGTCATTATTTTAGTTAATGTTATCTTATTTATTTAATGCTCTCCTAGGACCTTTCCTTTCTCTTCAAGGTAAGATAACTCAATTTTTAAAAGATAGAATATTCTATTCAATGCTTGGTTAAACAGCAAAATCAAAAGTGTTGCACTTTAAATAAATCATTTTGTCTTTCACTGCATAATCAAACTTTTCCCCTCCTCTTTTGATAATCTCAATTTTTGAATTAATATAATTAATTTTTTTAATAACATTGAAAAATCCTAAAGGAATTGCTTTTTTTTTATTTATGAGTCTGTCTAACATGTATTGTGCTAGTTTGCAACATTGAATTGTGAAATTTTAACTGTGATTATAAGAAACTATATCTATAAACTGACTGACACAAATTCATAAAACAATTGTTTAAAATCTTCTAAAAATAGTGACTACATTTCAAAATTATTTTGTAGTCACTATATTAAAAAAAAAAGTAGTTGTAGTTTTGGTTAACTACATTTGTAATAAAATAGTTGTAGGTGTAGTTATCTACAAAAAATGTGGTTTTCCCTGGCACTGATAATTATATTGAATTACGTAGTAAAAGTATTACTAAAATATAATTTAAACTTATACTGAGAACTGTTAACAAGGTATTATTTTTATATTTAAAGTCGCTAAATTTAGGAAGAAAAGACAAAACTCTCTTGTTTGGAAAAACATCTAGAAAATTCTTTAAATAGGCTCTCTCCTTTGCAATTCTCAAAGGTAAAACCTCCTTTGCAACTACTTTTAAGTTATTGCTTTATTTGTTGTTTCATTTGTTTAGTTGACATTACAAATTTACCAAAAATGTAAGCAAACAATCAACTTTTTTTTCATTCTGATACCATATCATTATTTTTTAAAAATTTTTTTAGCCCCAATGATAACTACAAAGCTATTGTTGTGCTGATTTTACTGGAAATTGTCAATTGAGCTTTACTGTCACGTTTTTTGGGATGGGTTGGCAGACGTCCTTTACTGACAATACAAACTTCATAAGGCTTATTATTCAAAAATGATATACAAATAAATGCAATAAAAAATATTAGCTTTCTTTGTTTTGAAAATATTTTAAATGATAATAACAGTTAGATTTTTTTAGGTTTTATATATCTTCATATATAAAAAAAATTATCTTCATATAAACTCTGTATATAAATAATATGTAGTCACTAACCATTGCTTATATGGTTTTTAGATCAGACAAAAGCTCTGTTAGATGAAGCAAGTAGGATCAAGCAGACTGGTATTACTGGTGCGTATTCTAAGGAATTTGCGGAAATGGAAGGGAAACTCGAAAAAGTGAGGGAAATTCTCGCTGATGCAAATGTGACGGGTGCCGACATAGAAGATTTGAAGCACATGGTGGATCAATTGAAGTAATTGCTCTTTGTCGCTTAAGTGAAAGTGTACAAACCAAATCATATATGGATAACATTTTGCTGTTTCAACCCAATTCAAACTGTTTGTTTCAATTGTTTGTTGAAGTAGTGTTTCCCACTTGGTAGTTTCAGTTTTCAAAGTTATCTTGTCTCTAGTATTTATTTCATTAGACCAATTTTTCCAAAAAATATTATTCAGTCAGAGTTTTTCCTAGGAGTAAAAAATGGCTGGGCACTGCCTCCCTGAAAAGGGCACTATAAGTTTTGAAAGGGCACTCATTCAACACCATTAAAATTTATCAAAATAATGTGTAATATTATGTAATAATTGAATTCGATCTTCAAAAATTTTTTAATTACCTTCTTATAGTATATTTTATGTGTATATTTAAAAAACTTTTCTCTCTCATTATCAGAATAAGAAAAACAATTTTAGTGTATAAAAATAGTTAAAGTCGTGCTTATAGATAATCTCTGGGCGTAAGTTTTTTTCAAAAAAAGTAAATAAAAAAAAATTATTAATTGATAAACAACTTGAAGGATTTTTATATAATTTAAACTGAAAATTATGAGAAAATAGACATTTAAATTTGCATTTTTTAAAAAAAATTATATATTTAAAAAATTAAAACTATTAAAATATATATTAATAACCCCATTTCCCTGAGAAAAGAGATGCCTACAAAATTTAACGAGTTAAGAATAATCCTACAAAGTTAATATTAAATCAGAATTAAACCTATAAATACAGATAATTTTACTAGAGTGCAGTGTGATTATTATTTAAACACTGAATTAATTAACTTAAAAAGAGAAACGAATAAATCGTCAGTGTTTTTAAAGGGATGGGATTCTTATTTTTACAAAAAGGGCAAAGAGGATGCATTTATGGGGTTCAAAGAGCAGGCAGGGCGGATTGCTTTTCTAAAAACACTTAGGCTGGTTAGTCAATATTTTTATTGGATAAATATTCACAAATGTTTATTACGTTCAAAATTTTGAACCAATGAACCCACGACTATTGAGAAATAGCACAAGCAGAAACAAGTAAAAAATATTTTAAATAAATATATTATTATGAAGATAAGTGAAATTAATGAAACATTGTTTACATTTGAATATTGCCAGTTATAATGAAACATTGCCAGTTCTATTACGTGCACATCATTCTGCGAACTGACTAATTGCAATGTGAATGGTTTTTAAGTAGATAAAGCATTAAGTAATATTAAAATAAGAATTATTGTTTTTCTAACTATGCGATTAAATCAAACAGCTGTGCTTTTTGTTTTTCTTACTGTTTTCACAATTATTGAATTGGTGTATGTTATAAATCGCAATAAAGATAAATGTAGTTTTTTTTTTAAAATTTAAAGTGAACTAAAATTACTTAATTTACGAGTTTTGTTTCTCTAAAACAGCTTTGAAAATTTTAAGACATTTTTGCTAGTATATTGCGAAAGTTTCAAATTTTCTGAAATAAAAAATTAAAAAACTTATATGGATCAGCTTTAATAATATATCCAATTTTAATTTAAAAATTTTTGTTATAAACTTAACTTTCCATGTTTTTTAAATTTTATCTGTTTAATTATTTATAAAAAATCCAAAATAATGATATAAAAAAATTTCTAAAAATTAAAAATCTTATCATGTCTTTGTTACTGTGAATGACTGAAATTAGTAGTTGGTGACTTCCACAGGGTGAATGTTGAAAATCACATAGTCGCTTTGGTAAAAGTCTAGTTAAGTGTTACTGCCTGGTATATATTTGCCCGGTATACCAAACACTGATTTTATTTTTATAAGGTTCAGTGTCACTGCTCAGTATACGTTTACCCGGTACTCCAAACACTGATGTTTTCCTACTCTATCCTCAGCAGATATTAAAATATCGAAAAATTTAATAATATCAATGAGTAGATTAATATCAAATCGGATATAACAAATATTTCGGACATTAACCAAAGTAACTGTGATTGTGGACTTTCACTTGATTTCAGTCATTCACTGTAACACTATTACAAGTTACTTAAATAAAATGTATTTTTATGAAGTTGATTTTTTAGAATAGAAATTTTTGTAATCAAAAATTTTCTTTATTAAATTATAATTTTTCTACCAATGTTATTTAGACAAAACTTGACTGTTACTCAAGAGCACTTAGATGTAATTGATGGAGAGCTTAATAATACAACACAAAGGATTTATGATGCCAATTTAGCACTCACTGATTTACGCAAAAGAGCTGATGAGTTGACAAATGATGCTCAATCATTGAAAGATAATGCAACTGCATTGCAAGAAGCTAATGTCGAAGGTAAAGACACATGCAAATATATCTGCATTTGTATTTTAAGTTTTTTTATTTGTTACACTGTGACGTAACTTTAATTATGGAGTACGCTGAATAGAGTGTTTTGGTTCAATTAATTCTTTTCAAAGTGTTTTTAAGTGTTTTCTTTGGCAAAGTAATTGTAATTGTGTTCAAGTCCAAAGTATTTAGGTCCCTCTTTTTATTTGAAATAAAAAAAAACTCTACATTTGCTTTTTTTGTTGTAAAAATTTCATTAACTTAAATTGTTAAATTTTATTGAAATTTTCCTTGAAATTTTGTGAAATTTATGTGTAATTGCTGTAAAATAATTTGTTACTAATGTTACTCAAGTGTCGATGTGCTTTATTTTATAAAAAAGAAAAAAAATTGACTTATTTTTTTCCAATTTCTAAAAATATGTTTTATCTTTATTTTTTGTGTAGTATTGATTTTTATATTTGAATTTTAAACTTTCTTGTATAAATTTACGCATTTGCCTAATAACTTATTCTCAATAGTTAATCAGTAAGGTAAAATTTAGAACATTTCAACTCATTTTTTTTAGCTAATATGAATGCACATTTTTCTTCTACTTTAAGATTAATGAACAACTGTATTATTTTAAAAATGTTACATGGTGCATATTTTTGATTTTTGTTGTTTAAAAGCCTTTAAAGATGCTTTTTTTATTAGGCATTTTTAAAAAGTGCTTAATTTTTCATTTTTGGAAATATATTTTCTTTACCATGTCAATTTTCACCACCTATGGTTTTAACATTGTTCTATTCAACGTTTTCACAATTCATTCAAACACAATGCATTTTGGCTTTCCGTCGGTTTGCTTTCATACGTGCGGTTTGGCTTACCGCACGTATGAAAGCGTCAATCATTTATCATGTTTGATGAAATACTTGCAGGTCCACGTGTGCGTATACTTAGCTGGATTTAGTGGAAAGGATTCTTGTACTCTAATGTGCAACACCTGCTGCATTTTGCAAGATATACTCAATTTCAGGCTTCATTTTCCCACCTCTGAAATCGAACGGAAAATTATCGATCTTTTTTTGGCTAATATAACCAAGAAAAAGAGTTCTTTGTCAGAAACTAGATATTTTATCTGGATCACGTAAAGTCTTTGGAAAATAGCTTGCATTTTGATAATGTATATACTGGGAAATTATAATAACTCTAAAACAAATTTTTTCTTGTATTTATAAAAATACTTGATCTTGCCCAATTAAGGTGCATAGATTTCAAATCTGAAACATGTTTTGCTTTTAAATCTTAAGTTAATTATTTGTTGAAATGTATAAGTTTAAAAACATAAGATAAATAGGATGTCTCGTAAATGTTGCGACTAACTTCTGAGCGAGTTAAGTCACTTCATCATGCTTACGGCTAGGAGAGCTTCCTTATTATTACCTGTTCAGAGGCACACAAAGAAGCTATTCCTATTACGGATGTGCCCCTAGCCTCATACGATTGGGTTACTATGCCATTTTAATCATGTTGATATACCCTAACTCCCCAGTAAATTTGTTGCAACATTTATGCAATCCACTGTTACATATAGCATTTTTAAGCTTGTACATTTTGACAAAAAATAAACTAAAAATATCATTAAAAAAACTGTTGGAGAAACTAATTGCAGATTTGAAATCAACAGTGCGAAAGTATCTAAGATCTGTTAAAAAATCTCATGTGAGAAAAAACAAATTTTTGTTTTCCTGTGTTATCTGTGAATTGATTGATCTAATTAATTTGTAAATTAATTAATTGTTGAATGATTTATGATATGATTATTATTTTATTCAGTTGTTGAAAAGTCATTACACACTTTTAAAGTTTAATCGTTTATTAATTGTTTTAATAATAAACAAAAAGAAGACATTAACTTTCATCATACAGAATTCCTTATTTCTAAATGTAAATAATTTGATTAAATTATATGTCTTATAATTTTTTTTTCAATTTGTAGGTGCATTCAATATAACAAAGGATGCTAAACTGCGATCTGACAATGCAGACAATAAAGTGAGAGACTCTCGTGCCGTTCTCCAGGAATCGGAAGGTCATCGCCGTAGAACCGAAAAACTGTTGAAAGATGCCACCAATCTGTACAACCAAACTTATCTGGAAAATGAAGCTGCACTGATGAAGATTGCCGGAAAAATTAATTCTATTGAAAATGCTATTCCTGATCTTAACAACATTGTAAGCAAATTTCCATTTAGTACATTCTATTATCAATAGAATATTTTAAAATATATCCCTGTATCAAATTTTAACTATCATTTTGAAAAGAAATTATACTTTATTAAGTTATAAACTTGAATATAGTCTTGAGATTCTCAGATATGATAGTTTTTGTTTTTATCATTTTTCTTAATTTTCTAGGTTCCTTTTTGTCATTTTCCAAGTTTTTATTATATTTCCAGGGTTAATAAATATCCGTAGGGTTAAAACTTCTGTATCATACACTTTTCAGAAAGTCTAAAAGTGGAAAGCATTCAAATGATTTAGTCCAAAATTATTTAAGTTGTTTAAGATAGTTTTACGAAAAACAAGTTGTTAAAAGTTTTGGTTTAAAAACAATTGTTTTAAAAATATTTTAAATGCCAGTGTTTTTTCATGCTGTACGCTTTACTTTTCTAATCTGTAAACACAACAATATCTATCTAGTCTGTAAACGTAACAATGTAGTCTGTAAACACAACAATATGCACGAAGAATTATAAAAACAAAAAAGATTAGCAGATTAAAATGTATTCAAAATATTTGTCTGACATTCTTATTTAGAGACCACTTTTTGACGATGCAACCTCATGTTGCGGTCAGAGTGCATTAAAGACGATGCTATCAATGATTTACTTTTAAGGTTGAAAGTTAAATTAGAAAAAAAAGTAATTTTAGAAAAAACAAGCTTCTGAAACAAACCTTTTCTCATCTTTTAAGGCTAACAAATTTTTATGATATAGAATTAAATGCAAACTTAAACAGAAAACATAATTGTTTATTTATTAAAATAGCTTTATCATTCATAATTGGTAATTTATTTTTTACACATATTAATATCAGTTGAGAAGAGATGCTAAATTTTATTCATCGATACATTTTTCATGACGCCAAGAAAATGACATTGATTAAAATTAAAATCGTTTGTAAAAAAATCATGCACCTACGATAATAATTTTGAAGTCAATGGAGGTGACCTTTAAAAACGACCCACCTCCATCAATGACCATTTTATTGTGTAACAGAGAGTGGTCACTTCCAAGAGGTTTCACTCTATATTTTTATAAACTTATATAATCTATTCAGGCAATTAATAAAAAATATGTTTTGTGTGTCTTCTTAATATAATTTTTTAATTTGTATAAATTTTTTTAAATATAATTTGTAATGTTATAATTATTGATCTTAGGTTTGTGGTGGACATGGTGGTGTGACAAAATGTGATTCATTGTGTGGTGGTGCTGGATGTGACAGATGTGGTGGACTGGGTTGTGGTGGAGCCGTGACTAGGGCTGACAATGCTTTCAGTTTAGCAAAAGATGCAGAGAAAGAGATAAGAGAAAAGGAACAGAAAGCCAAACATCTTCTGGGAGAAGTAAGATTATATCAAAATTTGTTCACACTATTTTTATTTCTGATGTAGCACTCGTGGATTGATGCTTCCTTTCCCTTAAAATTATAAAGTTTTGATGTTATTTATTTTTAAAAAATATATTTTTTTACTATAAATAAGCTTTTATGTCTCTTTTTTTCCCCTTAAAATAAGTTTTGCAGTCACATTTTTTCTATAAAAAAAAGTTTAAATTAAAATTTTAAATTTCTCTGAACTTTTCCTCATTGAGTATTTATTGGTGGTAGCTCTTAATAATAATAATTTTCAAATTTTATTTTTTCTTTAAAAGTAATATAAATTTTAATTTTGTGTTTCAACATTTTCTTTTGCTTCAATTTATATTAACATACTTAAAAAAATCGTTTTTCTTCAAAAATAATAAGTTTTTATTTTATGTTTCAATTATTAATTCCTCTCTATGTTTAAATTATTATATCTCTCATTCTATTAAAAATGAGATTTTTTTTTAACTTTATACTATTTTTCTTGAGAAACCTTTTTATACCAAAACAAGCTTTTAATATCTGATAACATAATTAGTTTAGTTAATTTCATGAATGCAGAATTTCACACGACTTAACGACATAAAAATGTTAAAACTTTTGAGGGAAAATGATAATTTTAGACAATTTCAAAAGCTTTTTTACTTTGTTAGACTTTAATTAAATTCGAATTCTATGCATACTTACTCTTTAATGTATATCTTGAATTATATAAATACATTTTTTCACTCATAATGTGAAAATAACAAAAATATGTTTTTGAAAAAAAAAAAAGGACTTTGTTGCTCCTGCAATCACCAGTTCTATTGCTATCGTGTTTTCTTATTTTAATTAGGAATCTGTCTTAATTAGGACTTAATTAGTAGTATATATGTTATAAGTTTGTTCTTTGAAATCAAAACTATAACATTTATTTCTATCAACATTGCAAATTCTTTAAAATAATATTTTATTTAGTTAAGAGTTTTTTATTAAAATATGTGTACTATTGTTTTAGATTGGAGAGGCTAGAAAAGATGCTAATGAAGCTTTAGAGGAAGCTAGATTAGCTTTTGAACACGCTCAAGCTGCAAAAAATAGGTCTGAGAATGCAACTGGTGTTGTTGAAGATTTGTTAGACAAAATTGAGCAATTTCTGGAGGCTGGAGGAGCCAAACCAGCCGAAATAAGAGATTTTGCAGAACAGGTTTATAATTATACATTAATGTCTATTGCTCATTTAAAAGTGTAGCTTAGAATTTCAATTTTGTATTATTTATAGGTGACTTTTTTTTTTTAAATTTTACAAATTTTATAATTACATTATATTATGAAACTCTTTAAATTAACAAATTGACTAGTTTAATATTTCTTCTTGAAGTTTATTTGTTTAAGTTTCAGCAAAAACAAGCAAATTTTTAAATTATGAACTTTTTCTGCCAAAACATTTTGATTAAAAAATGTTTATTTTCTATTTTCTTTAAACATTTTGTTTCAAAATTTATCATTTTCTTTGATTGGCATTGTTTATTACCATTCGTTTTAATTATCATTGGTTTTGATTTTTTGTGTAAAATGGCTGCAGAAAATTATTTAAATTGATATTGATTTTTTTTATATAAAAATTTTGTTCAGTAAAATTTAAAAAATGTCCATTTGCATTTTATTGAATTTTATTACAACATTCTTTTATAGACTTTACGATTATCAATATCTTTGGAGCCTGAACAAATAAGTGGACTAGCCCGCCAAATCAATGACACAATTGCTAGTCTTACTAATATTGATGCAATTTTGAATGCAACAGCTGGAGACCTTGGTGAAGCTCAAGCATTGAAAAATAGAGCAGATAGAGCTAAGTAAGCAAATTACAATTTTTCGATATAATTAATGAAATTACCTCACTTCTTGTTGAAATTTATTATATCTGTGCAGCAAATTTTGACAATGAAATTTGTAATATAAAATTATGGAATTCGCAATTTTTCTTTGATTTTTAAGCATTTTTAATTTCTTTACAATCAAGGATGTTCTTTTCTTTTTATTATTGCTGAATCATTTATTATATTATTTTGTATGAATTATTTTTTTACATATCTTGCATGTATTGGAAGCAAATAGACTTTCAATACTATTGTTACTACTGCATTGTCAAATTTTAATTATGGATAGTCTATGTACAGACAGCTTCCAATCAAATGTGCTATAGTTGAGTTTGCATCACTATGGTTGGTTTATGTTTTTATTTAAATTTGATATAACTGTTGATAACTCATCTTGATAAATGTAAAATTTAAATTTCTTCTTAAAACTTTAAACTGTAACTCCTATTTTTTACATTTTGTTTTTAGCAATGAGCCTTACAGATAAACTAAACTCTGATTGGTAGTTTGGCTGCTATAGTTATTTTTATGCATCAAGGCTACCTGCCAGTATTTACGCTTTTATGAAGTATTTTCCTGGTTGTAGTGAAATGCCAATTGAGGTAACATTGTAAGCAGAAATTAATTCATAAAACTTATAACACAATTAGATAACTTGCAGGCCTTCGTTAAGGATGCTTAAACTATTTAAATGTTTTAGTAGTCAAAATCATTTTAAATAAAATTTGTTAAAAAAAGAAATTTTGCTACTACATTAAATGTAAAAATAAAATCTCTTGAAAAATTCACAAGAGTTGACTGGTAGGATATTGGCTATTGTGCTTACATATTATTGTGCAATTATTATTTAAGATTTTAATTGAATACTTAAAATTCCAACTTCCTAAATTTAAAAAATAAATAAATAATGAACTCTATGTTAAATATTAAAAAGTGTTTGAAAATTGATTCAGTAGTTTCTCAAATGTGGCTGTTTTCACAAGGGCATGATCGGAACAGCCACCTTCTCTCGTTAATCAAACCTAGTGGATAAAATATTCATTTTACTTAGAATGATAACTCTTTTATATATGATTGCAGGGATAATGCTGAAGCAATTTTAGATACAGCCAAACAGGTATTAGAGGCTTTAGAAGAGGCACAGAAGGCTCAAGATCGTGCTGAAGATGCAATTAAAAAAGCTAATAATGATATCAAAACAGCTGACATTGATCTCAATGAGGTAATTAGAACCATATCTTTTGGATATAATTTGATTTTTGTTAAGTTTTAATGGAAAAAATTCTGTAATATTGACCTTTTATTATTATATTAATTGCATTTCCTTGTAATTATTATACTATACTTCCTTGTAATTATTATACATTATATTTTACACTCTGTTGGAGTTTTTTTTTTTCTCTTCAAAACATATATTTTTGTCTAATGGCATATTCTTCTTCTTGGCATATTTCTGCACTACAGCCAGTTTCCAGCAATATCTGTCTCAAGCAGCTCAATCTGTCAGACACCACAGCTCTTCATGTATAAACTCACATAATGCCCAGACACTTTTTAACATTGTTTAACCGTATTATATATGGTCTCTTTTTCCTTCAGGATTGTGAAAAGTTATATTTTTACTGGCTTCTCACTGTCTTATCTATAAACATGACCAAGCCATCTCATCTATTGAATTTTAATGAACGTCACTGTGACATTAAGTCACAATTTCAATTAAATTTCATGTTTTTAACATCCAAATCCTAATTTTTTAGTTAATTCTGATACAAATCCTTATTTCATCATTCATTTCCTCTCGTCCCTTAAGCTTTAGGCAATTGTGACACTCTCCCCCTAAAATTCCTTTTCCATTCTTTTGACCACTCTCTTTGCTAGAAATTTCCACCCTTTTTTCGAACACCTGCGTTTCGGCGTCTTTGATGTACACGCCGGCTCAAAGTAATCTTCATCTTGTTTCTTCACTTTCAATTTTAGAACCCTTTAATAAAATTAAATGTAACTCCTCAACTCAATAATTTTAGGAAATTCAACTTTAACTTGCAAATATGTAAGGAATTTAACTTTGACTTTTTTGGTTAGGATAAATATCGGGTGCTAGGAAAGATCGGCAGCATTCGAATTCGAGTTGATGTAATCATCACGTCTCTCCGATTAACAGAGTTTATTTTCTTTCTTCCCCCTCGCTGAGGTGTGGAATTTCATCATGGCGTTGTCTTCGCCATCGTTAATCTTTTTCGGCCTTTATAAAAATTTACGTTAAGTTCTTGTGAAGAGATTCTTACCTTCTCCTATTTGTTTACAATGTAATTTTGCTTCTCCTAAAGAACATGAGCGATGTTATCAGAATTTTACACCTTTGATCAACACCAACCTTTCCTCACAATAATATCTCGATGTAGCCGTGCATTTGGATCGTCGTTAAGCCATCAAATTGTTTTCTGTGCCGGGATCAGCATGGAGTGTGTTATTACTCGCCGGTCGCCATCAGTTTTGCTCTCTCAGTTACAGCACGTTCCCTGAAGGAAACAAATTGCCTGTTTTTGTTTATGATAACGAGATGAACATTCTGCCACTTCTCCTCCATACTTCTCCGTTGTTTTGCCTGGACTTAAGAATCAATGACTTGTTGTGGTAATAAAGAACTGTCTTAACACACCTTTTTTTGGACTGCCTTCCTTTTGTGTTTTTTCTTAGATGAATTTTTAAAATGAGAATCCTCTCCTGCAAGAAAAGGTATGTGTTTTCTTCTAGTATGATTTTTGCAACACTGAGTTACTGGGTTTTTTTGCGGAATACGATGCTTTTGTTGGAAACTGCTATAATTTGTATCACGCGCCACTTGCTATTCATAATGTAATTGTTTTTGTCATTCACACAAAATTTTATTATCTCTAAATTGTTTTAGTACCCGAACGAACTAGCACAGTCACTATATTTGGTTCTCTAAATTTATTGTATAACTTAAAATTGTATCTCCTTTACTACACTATAAATTACTCTTAAGATCTTTCTTTCGTATGTAATCTATTTTCTCTTGATTTGTTCATTGTCTGGCACTCACTTCCATATGCAAACTATTTTCCTTTGATTTGTTCATTGACAAGCTCACACTCACTCCCATATGCAATCTATTTTCTTTTGATTTCTTCATTGACTAGCACTCACTTCCATATAAAACTATTTGTCTTAGTATTTTTATTTCCCCACTCAATTATTTTATTTTAAACTGTCTTCTTAATCCATCATCTAATAGCCATACTTATTCCGCTGTTAATTTCTGTTTCAATGGTGCTATTGTTTAAAGATTTTATCATATATTTCATTCAACTGATCAATTTTTTCTCATGTTTTGCTTGTAACTGCCATGTCTTTTCTTCATTGCCAAGATTTTTAGCCAAGATAAAACCAAGATTTTTAGCAGCACTCTCCAAATGCTTTGATTGAATATTTCTTAGTTCTATGTACAAATGCTAATAGTTGTACTGGCTTTTGGAAAATAGTTTTCATAAATTTATTATCTCTTCATATAACATTATCTCTATCTAGTTCCCTAAGTATTGTTTTCACAAGGTTTTATTTAAATGATTTCCTCTTAAAAACAATAATATTCATTGTGTTATCAATCACAATTATATAGATATCAATTTTAAACAAAAAGTGTTGGTTTTAGAGTAACTTACTGAAATAAGTCCATTTTTATAAAAGTTGCTAATTGGAAATGGATGACCTTAGATCAACTATTTCTAAATGTACATGAAAAAAATTGGTCCCTTATCAGCTTTCTAATTATTATTAATTATCTGTGCTTTTTGTGTTTTAGATTGGCATTGAAACTGCTGGAGCTCAGGAAATAGCTAACAAGTCCGTAGACAATATTAAGAACATGCAGGAGAGGCTGGATAAACTGAAGAAAAAGTTCACTGAGAATGAGCTGAATGCAAGGAAATCAGCTAATGAAGCAAATGTTGCCGGTAAATTAGCAGAGCAAGCAGAAAAGGTAAGGAAGTAGTAAAATATTTTACTGATAGTAAAAGATGACTGACAGTATAACTTTGTTTCAAAAATAAGTGAGAATTTTCTTTTTAGGTTTTAAAGTTGTCATTTTGAAACTTATGACTGAAAACTATTTGTATCTCTTTGAAATGTTAGATAATTTTATTTTTGTAGCAATCCTGTGTCTAACCTGCTATTTTATTGTTCTTAAATAATTATTTTGTTGTGTTAATGAGTGTGTGCGTGTTTTTTTTTTTTTTTTTTTTTTTTTTTTTTTTTTTTTTACTGTTTTACAATACACAATTCATAAAAAGTTTGTTTATATTAGTTCAATTACAATGTTAAAAAACATGTGATTTTTTCCCCAGGTAATTTGTCAATAGTAATTAGAAATGCATTACTTCTAAATATTTTCTACTACATTTCTATAAAGTCAACAGAATCTTTTTTTAATAATTTAAAGCAGGTAAATAAATAACGAAGAATGTTAACCATGGTTTATAGCTAGGGTCCATACTTGACTTTAAATTTGCTAGAAAACAGCATTATGGCTTTTTATTAGCAAAAGTTGCATTGTTGAAAAATTTTACTTTGCACAATTTGAAGTTTTAAGGAAATTAATCTGCATTAATCATAGTTCTTATAAAATGGGAGATTCCCATAAAAAAGAAGCTTGAGAAATGAAATAGTTTAATTTCAATGGATAAGAAAATTTTTTGTAAGATTTCATTGTATGCTTATAACCTTGGATAGCTTAATATTTGTCAGATAGAAAAAACTTTGCCAGTTTAAAATGTCTTATTCAAAGAAACATTTTTCATAAATTACGTTATTGATTAATAAATTATCATAATTTCATTTTTAGTAAAAATATTTTATTTTTTCCTTAGTTTTTGTTTGAGGTCAAATGTTGGCCATCATATTTTTTATTGTAAGGAAAATTCTGCCGCCTTTTGCTAACTCTTATTTTGCTTTGTTGTAGGACGTTCAAGACTTAGAAGACAAATACAATGAAGCATCCCGTGCACTGGATGACAAGGCTAAATTGAGTGGTGAAAGAAAAGAAAGAGCTGACAGGTTGAGGGAACGTGCCAAAAAACTTGCAGAAGATGCTAATGGACGTTTAAATGAGTTACAAGGTAAGATTCATCCGTGCTTTTCATTCCAGATTTCAAGATCTTTCATGTTTTGATAAAATTCTTAGAGATTTATCTTAAGTTTGAGATGTACTCACTTTTGACATGTTCTTTGATGTTCTAATATTAAAAAGCAGCCTTAGTTTCAAAATATGGAACTTTTTTTTGTTGAATGAAATAAAAAATAACCTTTCCGCAACCGAATTCTTATCTACCTATCTCAAACTGTATATTGACATTGTAAATAGTTTCACAACTAAAAATGTATGAACTAAAATTGTTAACGTTGGTATTTATTTTAATTTGTAATAATTAAATAAGATCTGAGATAGGTATAAATCTTCACAGACCTGATGTTGTGAGGCTATATATGGAAGGTTTTTTGTGATTTCTTTTTCATGCAACTGAAATGTAATTTTTGGGTTTTTCCAGATTACGTAGTAGCTATGTGCTTGGTGGATTGACTTTTTTAACTTCAAAACATGTTTATTATTATTCTTGGGTGATAAATACAGTAGACATTGCAGGACCTTATGAATATTCTCACTTTTTGCAGGGACGGAGGCTAGCTGAATAAGTTTATACAATTTTCATTCCTAAGAAGCAACAACTTAACATTTTTCTAATTTATGCTATCATATAGTTTGTATCAATCATATATCAAGCACTGAGTTTATAGAAATGAAAAACATTGCATTTATGGACTGCAATGTAATAATAATATATCAGAGGCCATGCTAAGCATTCACCTCCTCGTCAAGTGAGATAAAATCGTAAATTTGGTGAATAAATTTGTGTTTTGGCGAATGATTTTTTTCCACAGGAAAAAAATATATATATTTAACTCAATCCTCAAAATTACGTCAAAATGAATTTTTCTAAACAAATCAGCATATTTTATTCGATTACAGTAATTTACTAGATGCGTCTCATAACCAATTAAAATTCGGTCCAAATAGTGTAAACCTGAAGCAAACTACAGTAAAATACAGATTAAACCCTATTAAATAATTGTATGAAAAGAAAATTAATGGTAAAATTTTAAGATTTGCATTTGGCAAAGACTTTCGAAAATTGACGAATACTTTTGATATTTGGCCAATTTACTGGCTAATAATTTGAAATTATTTGCTCAGACCCTGCATTAGGGTTTTAACATTTTCAATATCAAATCTAAATTTATTTTTTTTAAATCAAAATTTTTTTATTGAAAATAAATTGTTATAAATATCCTGGACTCAGGGTCTTATTGAGATCTAGAAATATTGGGCTCTTTGACAGCCATTATGAAATAAAAAATCTATTTGTGGTATTGCAGGGGTAGAAGATGAATTTGACGAAAATGAGAAGAGGCTGAAGGACTTCTCCGATTTGCTCGACAAATTAAACGCAGAGATGGAAGACCATTTGAATGTTATAGAAGCTCGATCTGCTTATTACAGTGGTTGTCAAGGCTAAATTAAAGCACTTTGTACTTATTTGAAGACTCAAAGCTTTCCTTAAAGCTATCTCTAACAATCTAATAACACTTCTGATCTGCCTGTACAGTGTGGTTGCCAAAACTAAATTAACTGTCTTTATCTTATGCATTTTGTTTACAGTTCTACAAAATATTGTCTCTTTCTGTGCTTGATTTTCTCAGGAAATCTACCTTCTGTGAAGGAGCTTTTTTTAAAGTTTTTTTTTTTCTCATATGAAAATGATATAATTCCTTTATGCTCCATAAAATACATGCATTTGAATTTTTTTTAAAAATTCCATGTGTCTTACATAGTATAATTTATGGTTTATTACTTGCTTATGCCAAATTTAGAAAGTTTAAAAAATTCAATATAAACTGATTGCTGGAAGTATCCTAAAAATTTTAAAAATGTTTTATATTTACTGTAATTAAATGAGATTGTTTTTTGATGATAATCTTATTATGTTTATTTATCAATGAATTAAAGATGCAAACCAGTGTAGGTTTAAAAGCAAGGTAAGTTTGGGAAAATCATTGTCATTAATTCAATGTATTAATTATAAAATAGTTTAAATAAAATTATGTAAAATATTTTAGGCTTGTTATTACAAGTCCAAACTTTGTTATTAAGTAATTCTAATTGTTATTTATTATAAAGTATTGGATGATGAAACTGCATTGGATGTTAAAATCAAAAGTTTGTTCGGGATTGTTTGGAACGTAAAGCAGAATTATACATTTTGTCACAGATCTGTATTTATTAATGTAAGCACTTATAATCACTAAATAAGCACTTATTTAAGTTAATATAAATGTAGTTATAATTATTTTATGCAATATGTACTGTAATTTCATGTTTTAGTTGAGGTTATATTTTATAGTCAAGGTTTTGTATAAAATTAGAGAGCAAAATTTTTCAGTATTGAACTACCTTAATTATAGTATTAAAAAAGATTTATAATAAAAAATTGATCTTGACATTTAAAAAAAAAAAAGATTAATTTCAGTGCTTGTAATTTTTGATTTCTGAAAGATATGTGGAAAACAAACAGTGTCACAATTACTTTAGTATAATGTCAACTAATTTGAAAATATTTGCACTGACAACTATAAAATAAATTTTAACTATAAAATAAAACAAAATTTAATCAAAAATTGCACACTAAATTGAAATAATTAAGTAGAAATATTACCCGTTGACTACAAACCTGTATAGGTTAGCATCTTTTAAAATATCTTTTAAATTTTAGAGCAATTAAACTGTTTGAGCTAAACAAAATCATTTCATTAAAAAAAAAAAAAAATTATACATTATATTAACTAACAAATATTTTTTCAGTCACCTTCAGCTTTAAAAACAAATGAAGTATTTCTTATTTTATCTATGTTTCAAATATTCTACAATATTGGTTTTTTGCTTATGAAAAAAAAAGTTCTGCTGTTATGGATTTAATTATTATCCTTTTATCAAGTGAACAAGCCTTATTTGGTGCTGTTTTATTATATTTGTATTATTGACAGTTAAAAACAAAGCTAAACATTATTGACTGTTAAAGCATTAAAAACAAATTTATATTGTTGACGATTTTCTTTTTCAGCTCTTATGAAATATAACACCCACTCTTTGTAAATAATGTATTGTAATAATTTTGATTATTTACTCAATCAATGAAGAATAAACATTTTTCTAATAATAATAACCTCTAAGAACAAAGCTAGCTAGATAAATTAATAAGATAATAATTCTAAAGATCAATACTTGTTAGAGCAATTAACAATAATAATTTCTGTGGCTAATACTGGTTTGCAAGTATAACTTGTATGTAACTTGTAATAACATACAAGTAAATTGTGCTGACTTAAAATGAAATATTGTGAAATTATGCATTTCTAGAAAATTCAACTGGTCAATGATTACTCACAAATATGTATTTACACGTTACATTTTATATCATTAAATACTTTTAGGAGCTTTAATCCATGAAATATTTCTATATGTAAAAGAAACAAAATCAAAGTACATCGTTTAAGGGAAAAATTTTTTTTGAAATTGCTGTTTAAAGCAAATAAAAAGTAGTTTCCTTCATAACTTGAACTTAATAAATCATTTTTTTAATCTCTTTATTTTATGTTCTATTCTTATTTTTTAACTTTTTTGCTATTGGTTTCAATTTAAAAATGTGTCATTGCCTGAGCTTACAAGTTTCTAAAAACCAATTTTGCGAAAATATTTATGGAAAAATATTCTTTCATAGTTATGCAATGTTTTATTTTCATGCTATATCACTTTTATACATTTAATATTTCTGTAGGTTATGAAACAAAACAAAATCAAAGTACATCTTGTAAGTGATAATTTTCCTAAAAATGATTTCCAAAAAAAAAGCAAAGAAGAAACAATTTTCCAAATAATTTTATAACGGTACTCCATAATTTATAACGTATTAAGTAATTCTATTATCTTAACTAATCACATAATGTTTCATTCAGCTTTTTTTAATTTTTTAAAATTATTCCTGCTGTTAGGATTATTCCTGCTAAATTAGGAAAATTCACCATTGACTTAGCATGTAAATTGTAATTTTGTTTTTATTTCATTTAAACCAATAATATTCATTAAAAAAATATTCATGCAAAAAATATATTTTTAAAGTTATGTATTGTTTTATTTGCATGCATTGTGTCCTTTATATTATGAGTGCCTACATTTTATTGTAGTCATTAATTTTATTTTATATTGTGCCAAAATTATAAATTAGATTTATACACAGTTTTGTTTAACATTAAATTAGTCAGTGTAGTCTTTTTAATATATATATTTTTTAACCTTTTGTTATTTTTATATTTACCTTAATTTTTCATTATTTTTCTATTTCTTTTTATAGTTTAGTAGAGCATATTATACATTTATTAGTTTTTTTAAATGTCTGAAACATTTTTCAAAAAAGATCAACTTCTAAAATATATTAACATGTGTTAAATAAAACAGGTTTATATTTTCCAAATTTTAACATGGGTTTAGTATTTTTATTATTAATATTTAATGTTACTAAAAATTATAAATAAATATTAAAAAATATATGAATACTAATAAATATTAAATTAATTAATATATGATTTAAATATTGACAATCATTAGTATTGTTTTTTTAATCATCTAGAGCTTATACTTTATTTAAGGCTAGAAAAATGTAAATCATTAAGTTAAATTTGTTTTTTCAAACTGCCAATTTAGTTTAAAATTTTTGCAGCTGCTTTGTGGCTAGTGCAATATGAAATATTATATGTAACTCTTGTCATGTTCCTCAATATTTACTACTGTTAATCAAAAAACGTTAAACTTATTCAAAAATGTATTCTTGAGTAATTGTTTTAGTTGAAACAGTTACATAAGTTTATTTACTGTTAATGAATATTATTAAAAAAGTAATTGCATTTTATGTATTTATACAATTTAATTATAATTTATGTGCAGGAATTTGTATTGATAAGTCAGTAACATTCCTTTCAAATTTTGTAACTCATTTACCAAGTTTTAGAGTTTTATATGTTTTTATCAATTTGAATTTTTTAAGTTATAGTTTTGATTTTTTTAATCATTGTTGCATTTATTTTTTATTTGATTTTAGTAATGTATTTAAACTTTGTGGAGTATTTGTTGCACATTTTGAGTGCTACAATTTTTGATCTGAATGACTTTGAACTTAAAACTGCCATGTAATAACTCCGCTTTGTTTATAAAATGCCTTAAGCTTCTTGTTTAAATAATGTGCCAAAAAACCGTGATTAAAACAGATTGTTGTTAAACAAACTTTTAGATTTCCCTTTACATTCACTGTAATGTGATTTTTGTCAACATAGTATGGTCAACATATTTGAAATAAATTGATTTCTTTAAGTGGTGGTGTTTTGTTTAATTATTTTAAAAGCGATGTGTTTTGCCAGTACTAGTCATCTTACATAATTTTTTTTCTTCAAATCTCAAGATAATTTCAAGTATGCTATGACCAGATATGTATAATATATGCGAACATTTTTCATAGAAAAA
The DNA here is from genome assembly GCA_949128135.1 of Parasteatoda lunata. Lineage (NCBI taxonomy): Eukaryota > Metazoa > Arthropoda > Arachnida > Araneae > Theridiidae > Parasteatoda > Parasteatoda lunata. The sequence goes on along the minus strand of OX421976.1, from coordinate 8,164,378 downwards.
TTTTAAATCCTAATTTGTAATTTATCTGGCTGATTTGTAATTTTCTCCCAGCCCCTTTTTCCCCCACTGAGTACGTCATTGTACGTATCTGATTAAGTATCCGGAAGGAATTTTATTGATCGCTTTTTGAATTTAATAATAATAAATAAAAAAAATTGCCTTTTCAAAATAAGTTAGTTTTTTTCCCTCCAAATTCGTAAAAAAACCTTTTTTTACGCTTTTTCCTACCCATGAAAACACGATTAAAATCACACATTGGGATTCGTGTTCACATGCTTTAAAATCACAACGCGATTCGTATTTACACGATTTAAGATCTAATATCGCGATTCGTATTTACACGATTTGAGATCTTATATCGCGATTCGTATTTACACGATTTAAGATCTAATATCGCGATTCGTATACTTAGATTTTATATCAAATAATATAACGATTCGTATTCGCACAATTTGAAAGCCACTATTGTGATTAGGGTTCACGTGACTTCAAAATTATACAGCGGAATTCGTATGTACGTGATTTTAAAATCTAACATCCGAGATTCGTATGCACCCGATTTTAAAATCAAACATCGATATTCATATTCACGTGGTGATTTTAAAATTAAATATGGAGATTCGTGTTCACGTAATTTAAAAATCACACATTGTCACTCATGTTCAGGGCCTAATTGGGGTCCCCTCTTCTTCAGTAATGAAGAACTGAACTTTATGAAGGTATTTAAATTTTTCACCTCATTATACATAAATAACAAGAAAATTGACTAGGCCCTAAAATAACTATAACCCCCCCCCCCCCCGTTCAATGGTCAGACAAATAACGCTCGTTTTATTGATTTTCTGACAATTCTATGTCCCTCATGCCGAATGCAGTTTTCTGATTGTTAACTTTGTCATCTAGCTGCGAAAAATGCATATCCTTGCTGACTATAGAGTGGAATTCAGCTAAATTTTCGCAATTACGATGGCTCACTTAAGCCAATCTGAAGCCTGTATTTTTGTAAACACGTCGCATTTTGTGATATGTAAAAATGCGACGTGGTAAATTTTAAGTGGTAAATTTTTTTTTTTTTTTTTTTTTTTTTTTTTTGTAGCTAGGTGGAAAAACGCTTATAAATAATTTTAAAAATTTAACCTACTGTAAAAAATTTGCTGTAAACAACTTCTCTGCTTCTAAATAACTGAATTTATAAATTATGTTTTTATAACTGTAAAATAACTCGAACGAATGGGCCGAGGCGTAACTTCCAAGAAAAATGACTCCCCAGTGTTGGCCTTTCTTCTTGATCCCACCCAAACCTATACTGTTACCCATATTTATGTAAACATGGTCCTTCATTGGGTTAATTTTTTTTTTCTCGTATGTTTTGAAGGTATCAACAGATGGGAGCATAAAGTTGGGAAAATAGCTTCCTATCGACATTCAAAAATTTATAAAATTGGTGGGAAGTATACTTCCCACAGCCTTATAAAGGATTAAAAGGGAGCCGTGGTGAATCGAGTTATAGAGCGATTGCCTCCCAATGAGGTGACCTGGATTCGAAATCCAGTGGACTGAGTCGATCCGTCTCGCACCGACCATAGTGCTGGCGTAAAATGCCTAGAGTGGTAGACAGATCATTAGAGTCCATCAGGCTCACCGTGGAAGGTTTCGTGGTTTTTCTATCCATGTATCGCGAATGCGGGTTAGTTCTATCAAAAAATCCTCCATGAATGCACATTTCTCCCAACACTTGATCCAGGAGTAACCTAATGGTAAGCCTGACGGCAAGGGACTCTAACCCATGATCCGTTTACGACTGAGGATATTTTACGTTGTCGGTGCGGAATTTGAATCCCAACCATTACTGAGATTGAACCGGAGTCATCTCGTTGGGGGCAAGAGCTTTATCCTCTGAGCCGCCATGGCTCAAAAAACATTTTTAATAGAAATCATAATATTTCTAACAATGAACATATTATGAAAAGAAGAAGCATTTTTAAAATAATAGGATTTCTTTATCACGCTTTTCAAATTAAAGAAAATAACTAAATTCTTTAATAAAGAAATATGTTTTCCTAATAACCATCTTCAACACAGTTTTTACATATATTCCCTGCAGAAACTGCCCGGATGTCAGGTAAACATCGAAACATATTTTCGAGTGCCCAGCACTCGCACTACATGTTCTGACATAGGAAATGGTGCCACTCAGGGGGCCAGCAAGGTCCCTCTGTATGACAAGAAAAGCGCCAAAGGATTTTGAGCCGACGCATGCGCACATCTTTCATCCATCATAGCGTCTCTAAACTTGTTTAACAGCAAATCTTTCGCCATCTTTAAAGTGACTGTTTAAGGTGACATCTTTAAGTGATCGATATCTATTTAAATTATATACCTATGTTAAAATAATGAATTATATTTATTTTTTAATGATTTCGTCACAAGTAAATATTTTCCTTGTTTAATAAGTAAACCTTTTTCAAAGCCATATAGTCTGTAAAGAACAAAAGCAGACGGGTATTGAGTCACTTTTCATTAGCTGTTTGCATGAGTGGGGAGAAAGTTGTTTGTTGGGAGCGGAGGGGAATGGGGTTGCTTACCCGGAGGGACCCTCTGTTAGGGGCAGGTTGTTTTCCTAGCAATACTTCCGCACCTTGATGGAGGAAATCGTTGCTTCCGGAACAGGTTTACATGGGGGCCTATGAGAGCTGGTCTTCTTCTCACTTATATATTCTTTGGTTGGAGGCCGCAATCGAACAGAATTTCGATGTTCTTTGAAAATGCATGAACACGAAAACAACATCAGCGCAGTTCTTTTAAGTTTTCTTTTTGAAGTAAACCATAATTCAGCTTATTTTATTCACTTTTAGCTTATATATACCTAAAACAAATTCATTGTTATATTAGATACAGCACAAAGACTTACAAACTTAACTGTTCAACATAAAACCTAATTTAAGATTATATAAATGATAAAACAATGAAAAATCTTCATTCCTTTAACCAAATATTTTAGTCTTCTATACGTTTACAATCACCTTAATCACGGTTCTGCCGAAAGAAGGTTGATTATTTAGGGTTCCGTAGCCGTAGGAAAAAAAAAAAAAAAAAAAAAAATTGGGAACCGCTGGTTTAGATAGCAATGTTAGACTCATAAACTCATCAGTTATAAATACAATATCGTATTTTTTGAATAAAAAAAAATCCAACACCTTCTAAACTATTTGTCCGACTGCATTCTACAAAAACATTGACTGAATGGAAAAAAAATTAAATTAGTAGTATCGTGAAAAGAAAAGTAGATCTGATTGTTAAAAAAATCGTAAATTACAAAATCGATTTCTCAGGAACTATTCGACCGATTTCCTTCCAATTTTGTAATTTGCCCCAATCGCTGTTAATATTACGTTTTTGATATTGATAATTGTTATAAATTAAATCACTGTGAAATCGAGAACAAAATCTGTGTTAATACAATAACAAATTGCGAAATTTTTAAACTGATAAATTTTTAATTATGATGTGAAAATCTGTTTATGGTTAAGAACTCAAAGTTATAGCATAACAGTCGTGTGGGGTCTTAGAAGCAAAGTTAGCAGTGACAGTAAACCCTACTAGTTATTATATATAAAAAAGAAATAAAAAGCAATCTTTGATTTATTTATTCGTACATACAATAGCAACAATTTTTAATTCATCGCAAGCAGATATATTAATACGACGATTAATGTTTGTCAAACATTTATATCTTAGATGTATAGTGATGGTCAAATAACAACCAAAGTAATCGATGCAAGTTACAAGCTTATTGCTTGACATTTTGACATAGGGTGTTCAAAAATTCTTGTTTCCTTTTGTAATTTATTGCCGGTTCCTTAAATCCCTGAAAGCTTTCAACTATATTGGAAAGTATGAAATATCGTATGAACCAAACACATCTAAAATTACAAAATAGTTCTTTAAGTATTTCTTGAGAGATTCAAAAAAATATCAAAAACTGAAAGTGTCTCTTCCATTATTGTAGGGCAGAGTATATAAAATAGAATTGTAAACTAGTAGAGTAGCTTGTGGACGTTATGTTAGAGCAGTGGTTCCCAAATGGTGTTCCGCAGAGTGTTCTTATTAAGAGGGACTTCCGCGAATTAGTACTTGTTATAACCAGAGATGAGGTTTGAAAGCTTTGATTATATTTAGATAAAACTTGTAATCTAATATTCATTTAATCTTTTGGTTGCCTTTGTGAAATTATTTTAAGTGAAATGCCAATGAAATAGAAATGACATTTTTTAAAAGAAAATGTTATATTTCCAATAACAATATATTGAATAAATTATGAAAAGAACAAACATTTATAAAATATTGCATTAGAATTTCCTAACGTGCGTTTCAAATCAAAATAAAATAACGAAATTCTTTAAAAAAAGAAATGTTTCCTTAATAACCATTTTCAACGTCTGTTCATTTTAGCTTTCATTTCGAGGTAAGCCTTAATTCGGCTTATTTTAATCATTTATAGTATATGTATATGCACCAAAAACAAATTCATAACTAGACTAAGTGTAGAACAAGGACTTAAAAATTTAATACATTATTAATTTAATATTATTAATGATAAAACAATGAAAAATCTTTAATCCTATAATTAATTATTTTTTAAAATAGTCTTCGATAAGTTATAACGTTCACAATCACCTTAATAAACTTTATTTATTAAGTCGGGTTTCCACCGAAAGGAGGTGGAATATTAAGCCGAAAAAAATCGGGAACAGCTGCGTTACAGTCTGCGATGCGTCTATAAAGATACATAGTTAATATAGTGACCATAGTCTATACTATTAATATCTTATTTGAAAGAAAAGCTTCTGCATTTAATTAGTAGCTGTATTTGTCAAAGTTTAAATGCTTGAAAAATGGAAGATTATATTGAAAATTGATTATTCTTACTTTACCAATAGAATAAGCCAGCTTTGAAGAAAAATATGTGGAAAATTTCTCAATACAGTTTCTTTTAACAGATTTATTTATAACCCGCGATAAAAATCTTGGCGATCCTCTGAAGAGAAAAAGAATTCCAACAAGCTGAAATTTTAATCTTGAAATTCAATAATGCGGGGGTGAACATCGACGTCGAAATCGTAGTTCTAACGTTATTGGAAAGTTTCATAAATAGTTTCATACTTTTAGACTCGTTTGGGTCGTAAAATTAAAATGACTTGTTTTAATATATGGCAATATGATCGAAGCCATGCATTTTACTCTCCCAAAAAAGAAATACTTCTTTCATATTAACATTCCAGTATTGAAAACATAAATCTTATTTAATTACTTTCTTCAAAAAAATACATGCCAGGTTAAGACTTAATACTTATTTAAAATTTATCATAATTACCCGTTTGAGAACCAATAATACAACATGTTTATTATTAATATCAAAGTTCTTTTCAGACAGGAAGGGTACAGTGAAAAAACAATTCTATGGTGGATAACTTTTGATTTATTAATCGAATTTTTACGTAGTAAAGATACGATTTCAATAGTTCGAGGGAAGTATTAAAATCCACTAATGTATCCATTTTATCAAAGGGTCAGTTCAACACTTTATTTGAAAATTGTACAGTATTCGTATTATTGATAAAAACTTCTTGTTGGACAGAAAGGGTTAGTGAAAAAAAATCATTTTAAATTTATTTTTTATTTTTTTTTTCTGGAAAAAAGAAAAAATGCGCTAAAGTTTAAATAACGTTTGATCTTTAGTAGGGTTCACAGCAATAATGAAAATTTGGTTGTCCATTAGGACCACCTAGATATTTATTTAGTGGTTCAAAAACTTAATATGGTAAACAAATTTGAGAAAAAAAAATCGAACTTCACAACTACATAATTCATGTTATGGTACACGTCAAAAATTATTTGTTGCCATTCATAACTTCTTAAAATTGAGCAAGTTCATAACCTCATAATGATTCAAGATAAGTATTCATTAAAATTAATTAAAAAGGAATTAAAATAATGTTTATAAATAGATTCAACAAAGAGATTAAAATGCTGAGACTGGATTAATAAATAAATGAGGAAAACAACGAAATCGGTCAACCGATTGGTCAACTTCAAAATTCGGTCAACTTTTTTGAAATTCGATTTCTCAGAAACTATTCGATTGATTTCCCTCAAATTTTGTATTTTGCCTTATTTTTTGCATGGAATTATCTTGGATGCAGGGATAAACGAATTTTATAATTGTGGGCAAAAACTTTTCAATTTGCTTCAAAAGTTCTCGAGTTATAGCGAAATACGCAAAAAGTAAAATTAACATTAAGGGGCCAAACTTCGGAGCGCTCTTCTGACCAAACTATTGTGACCATATTTCCCAGATTGCGATTACACGTACTCTATATTTTGAGGGTCAGAAATCCGAATCCATCGAAAATAAGGTACGTTTATTCAGAGACGTTTATGTGTCGGATTTAACTTTAAATATCATCTGAACTTATTAATTAGCATATTTGAGGTCACCTTCTCGAGCCTTTAAGATTGAGTTCTAGAACGTGGAGATCAGATCATTCAGGGCGGTCTGTTTTTTTTTTTTTCTTGCACTGTAACAAATCTTTTACATGAATTTTAAAAACGTATTTTTAAATGACAAAATTTGAACAAAACCAGTTAAATTTTAAAAAAATCTTATTTTTTTAAAATTTTTACTTCATGAACAATTCGATTTTTTATTTTCCTCCAACATTTAAGATTCTGACACAACTTATCAATGAAATTTTTCATTGCAAATTGATATATATTCTAATTTTTGCAATGTTTTACAATGTTTATACAGTAAAATTGCTATTAATTTAATGTTGACAAAACGTAAGCTTATACTTTAAATTCAATAAACTCAGGAAAGAATAAAAAAATTACTTTTGAAAGTTTTCAACAAAATTTCAGTTCTAAACTCAATTCTATGATTTCCTCGAAATTTAATGTATCATTAGCAGTATTTTAGTGCTAAATTTTTTTCCTGGAAGCAACAGAGGATTATGACCCAATGCAACATGATTTGGTAATAATTAGGTAGGTACTTGCACTTCTAGAAGATCACAATACCCGCACATGTGACCCATGACGTCAGCGCCATCTGATCTTTATCAGCAAAATGGCGTATTAAAGTTGAGCTAAGTTTCTCTACATAAGTTAGAATGTTAATTAACGTTAAGTTTTATTTAAATATAGAGCCATATCGCGCATCAAATTTGTTGACATTTAATTCTTTCTCGTCTACTTTGTTCACTTAACTTAGATGCATTATTTTTTTACGTATTTTATTGTAACTGTGAAATATTTTTGTTTTATGTACTTGGCAACTTCGGTGACCCATTAGTTTGCTTAAGCCTGCCTTTGTGTAAATACGAGTATATTAGTTAATAAATTGAAATCTTTGTGAAAAAATTTAAAATGCGTCACTAAAGAGAATTAATTCCTGACAAGCTTGGTTTACTTGAAATAGAATGGAAAGAACATTTGCTAACGTAAACAATTACTACGTTTCAACAACCAATCAGGATCGAGATATCCACACTTTGTCACTTGCAGGTTTCTGCACTACTTATGTTACTACAGTTATAAGTCGAGATTGCAATTTATGGTTGTAGATCAGTGCGCACAATCTCTTGGTAGCCTTCGCAAATGAATTTAATAACTTAACAAATCAATTAAACATTCCCTTCTGCGGACATATATTGACCAGAGTGTAAAGTCTAAAAAATATTGTTATGGCTTTATTCCAATTCGTAACTTTTCCTCTTTAAGAAGGAAAGCAAAAAAGTTTTTATTGTCTGATGGTTCCCTTGGCCCTGCACTACGCTAAGGAAGATAATTTCTTTCGTTGTCTTGTTTTTCCAACCATGAAATGATTAGGTAGACTTTGGAAGAAACAATGCATAAAAATGGAGTAAAAGTTAAGGAACAGATATTTGTTTCTCAGTTACTTAATGTTGAATGCACACGAATGGAACAGTTGCTTCAGAATGTTGAGATCTTCAAACAAAACATTAATGCAGTCGGGTAAATTGTTGTCGCAACTTTGCAACATCATAATTTTTCCGGTACGCCATCTTTGGTCATGATGATTGGATACTCTTAAGTGGTACGCCAAGCATTTGAATTGAATTATTTGAATTGTCGCAGCAATTTAAGATTTAACACTAATAGAATTTGTTTTACAGATGAATTCAATCAAAGCAACGATAAATAACTGATTTCACTGCTAATAAGGATAATTTCAAAATATATTTAAAAAAAAAAAAAAACAACAAAGAAACGGATAGCATAAACCTAAAAATTGAAAACTATTATTTAAAATTATTATTTAATTAACTTGGGGGCTAAGCCACCCTGTTCACTGCCGCTACCCAACCGCGATTATTGCTTCGCAATTATTTTTGTTTCTTGGCAGAAAACAGTTTTTCTACTACAATTAAAATTATTCATTTAACATATATGTCAGGGGTGGCCAAGCTCCCTGATAGTCGAGCCGTTTTTCAAAATTTGAAATTTTTCGCGAGCCGGAATTAAATACGTATTTAAAAGGTATGCAAAAAAGGTATTAAAATTTTTTTTTTTACATAAATTATATTTATTGAAAACATAAAAGTAAAAGTACAAAATATGCGTATTGAATTAAAATATTAAAAATTAAACACATTTATTTTACTTATCTTGATAATTCTTTGAAATTTGGTGAATAATTGGTGACAGCACTTCGCAGTAATTCTTTGAGATTCTGGTTAGTTAATACTGATCGGTGTTTGGATTTCACGAATTTTAAAGTGGAATAAAATGATTCACATAAGTACGTTGTTGCAAATATTCAAATAACTCGACAAACAGCCTTTTTTAATTCAGGATACTTCGATTCTGGTACAAATTTCCAAAATTCAGTAATCGAAGTCGACTTATATTTTAATTGTAGAGCTTGATCTTCTTGCATTTCGATTGATTCTAATTCTTTTTGTGTCATAATTATATTGGAAATGGAAAACTCACCTTGAATTGAACAACGTTGCACTTAGTCTTTGATATTTGTTCTCAGTAATTTAAAAGACATTTTAAAACACATACAGAACAATAATAATTTTTTAAAATATAATAAGACAAAAATGAAAAGGGAACTCGGGTACATTTATCGAGAGCCACAAATAATCCTTCAAAGAGCCGCATGTGGCTCGCGAGCCGCAGATTGGCTACCCCTGATATATGTAGTAAAAGGAAATCATTTTTCTTACGCTTGAGCCTCCACTTCCCACGTCCAAATATTATTATCCATTAGTATTATAAATATTTAGATCTATTGGTGAACAGAAGTAATTTTTCTAAGTAATCATTTTTTAAATAACACTTTTATTACATTATATTGTTCAAACAAATTTGATGAGTTCGCAACCGTAATTTAATATTTTCGCTTACCAAACGGGCGGATATATTAAATACTATTTTTGCTCATAGGGTATGAAGCTGATCGTTAAGTTCCAAATCATTTAACATATCTCTTTAACTGTAATTTATAACAGTATATTAATGTTATTCACACAAAAATACTAATTGTAAAATGGTTAATAAGATTAGACTACCTTTCTAAATGACTTTATCTTAAAATGTAGCGCAGAAATACATTTTAATAATAATAATAATAAAGCAACTCTCTTAGTTTTAAACTCTTGAATTAAAAGTGGAATAATATCAGTGCAGGAAAATAACTTTAAATTAGGGATACAAAAATTTTTAAATGAAAGAAATTCGCGATCGCAGCGCTTGAATATACCCTTTAACGGGTAGTATATTTTCAGGCTTTTATTTATTAAGTTTTCATTTAGTTCTATCATAATCACTGGCAGAGTAGGACGCAATTTTTTAGCAGCAAATAAAAAGCAAAATTTATCTGAGGAAAAGGCAGAAGAACTTGAAAGAAACGTAACATTAGTAAATCTTTTTGAAAGAGAACGCGCCCAATATTTGAAGAAAAATTTCTCAATAATTTTTACCTTTCTAACTATCAACAAACTTGCAACCGATAACTTCCGATTTCGTGATTGTTACAGATGTGTGTGTATTACGGTAAAAAAAAATTTTTTTCCTTCAATTCATTACAAATTAAAGTGAAATCAACATTGCTTTCTTCATGCAATATGTACAATGTATATGTGTCCAATAAATGTATCCACACATTACAATACATGTATGTTCTATCTGTGCATATTCGTATGTACTATGTGAAATGTATGCACATATGTACACATTATGTACTTTTCAATTATGTCTAAATATATGTACAAAGCAATAAATAAAATGTAACTGATAAGCAAGTTGAATGACAAAATCAAACGATATTTAAGTTTAGTTTTCAGCTTTAATTGTTCTATATCATTTTAAAATTGTTTGAACATATTATAATTTTAAGGTATTTTCTTAAATTGTTTGACGCTACGAGTTTATTTTGTTATAACATAACGCATAGTTCAAAGAAATATTTAGATAGGAAAAAAAAAACGGTTAATTTTATATGTGGGAATAATATTTAGGAATTTAAAATTAGATTATCGTTTGCTTTCCAAAGAATAAGAGATTGAGTTTTATATGTCTTAGAATAAATTTTAAAACGAACTTTAGTAACTTTAATGTTATAATTTTTTTTATGCATGCACAATGCATGTGTACATTGTGAATACATATATTAAAATGTACGCATATATTTATACATTAAATGTAATTACGTTATGTATACGTTGTATGTACATACGTACACTGTACATCCAACCATTTTTTGTGCATATGTATTAGCAAAGTATCTAGTTATATAAGTACATATGTTGCGTGTTCAAACCATAAATCTATGTACATGTAAATGTACATGCATACATGCATTTTATGTACGCAGCTATGTACATATTGTGTACCTATAAACAACATCTTACATATTGTACGTAAATACGCGCAATGTATTTACATGCGTGAAATGTATATACGTGCTATTATCGCAAATTTATACAATGTATGTACTTACGTACATAAAATTCATGCATAAGTATGGAAATTTTTTCACGTACGTTCATACGTATGTTGTCTATGTATACAAGTATACAAAACATTGTATTCGTATACAAACAAACATACATGAGTACAGTTATCAAAAATACATAATTATGTGCACTAAACATACACGTATTATGCCAATTATGTTTAAATTTTCTATCGATTTCATCATATGTTAAACCGACTGGTTTCCTACTCATGACTTTACTATTTGGTGCTTACCCCCTCTCCAATTCTATTCCCTCTTCATACATTCCCCCATTATGTGTCTCAAAAATTCAACTAATCAGTTAATGACGCTTCGCGGCAGCGCACTGAGATTTGAGACATGTTTTAATATTCTTTTCAATAGTGAAGGACAAAAAATATTTTTAAAAAAAGTTTCTAACTTTAATGTATTTTAATAAAATTTTTAATTTTATCAGTCAGACACTTTTGACAGTTTTAGTCGCCCGTTGCAACCCAGTATTTAGTTTGATTTTGAGCCTGGCCATATACCCCGTCCGAGGCTGGATTACCCATTAGGCCAGATTAGGCCAAGGCCTGGAGCCCCCAATGATTATCCCTTAAATGGATTTTTTGAAAATAAAGTTTAAAAAAATTAAGAAAAACAATAATTTTTCAAATTTTTTCAAACTGTTATGATTATTTTTTAGTTCTAATTTAATAAAATAAAGTAAAATTTTATTTATTATTATTTATTTTAATTTCAAATATGCTTTCTTAGATGAAAAGATGTATAAATACTTTTATATTTGAATAAATAAAAAATATACGAGAAAAAAATTTAGCCCCAAAAATTTGAATGGCCTTAGGGCCCCGCGTATGTTTAATCCGGCCCTTACCCCGCCGCCATGTCGATGTGCCTTGGGAAATAAACCGCTCTAATGTCATCAAATAAAGCAGTGTTCCCCAACCTTTTTATCACCGCGGACCTGTCAACCTTTGATAATTTTAACGCGGCTCGCTTGCGGGGTGAGGGGCGACGTTGATTGCTTATATTTTAGATTATTTTGATTTATTAATTTTAAGTTAATTGTATTTAAACATGCCTTCAAAGTAAAATACAGTTACACCAAAAAATAAATATAAAGTGATTTAACATTTTAACTTACTAGAACGTTAAATGAATGAGAACCCTGAGCTTGTTTCATCTGGGGGTAATCGGAAATCGGAGACAATGACTCCCGAAATGTGTTGCTTATGTCCAGTTTATACCAATGTAAATTTCCCACCGCATTGAGAGAGAGAGAGAGAGAGGAAGAGAGAGAGATATGAAATTCTCCCATGGTTAGCCTGACGGTAAGGGGACTCTAACCCATAATCTATCTACTGACGATATTTTGTACTCAATCCAGAAGACAAGGGAACTCCTGAATCACGTATTGGAAGAAATTTGCCTTCGCGGAGCACTTTTTGATGGAACTAATCCACATTTACTTTACATGGAGAGGAAAACGACAGAAACCTCCCATGATTAGCCTGACAGAAAGGGGACTCTAACCCATAATCTGTCTACCACAGAGGATATTTTACATCAGGCGTGAACCGGGTGCGGAATACAAATCGACCAGCCATCACTGTGATTCGAACCCAATTTACCTCATTGGGAGACAAACGCTCTATTCCCTAAGCTATCACTTCTCTTTCGTGGACAATTATGGCGTTTGAGTGCTATTCATTGACTCCAACGAGAACGAACAAAGAGGGACAAGAATTAGAGCACAACTCGAAAAAAAAGAAAAAGAAGCCGCCAAAACAGAGAAAAGACGATAAAGAAAATGCGACGTTTTCATTTTTCAGCATTGCGCTTTCAAAACTATAAGAAAAAGCTGTTTACGGGTATTCGAATATGAGTAGGCGTTCGCTTTACGAACGACGACCAACTATAAAGTTCCCATTTCTTTTGTTTCCCGAATTCGGGAAATAAAAAGAGAAAACGGAACAAAAAAAATTCCAGGAAACTACTGTTCTGGAGAACAATTTGAGTTGAGCGTCGCGCATCGTGTGTTGCGAAAAGTCTTTAACTTTGGCGATGCTACCGACATCCACAGAATATGAAATAGAAATGGTTGCTTACTTTTCTTTCGGGAAAATTGCTTGCATTTCTTCTTTTTTTTCTCCCCTCTATTCGATGATTCTAGACATAAGTGTTCTTTCAACATTATTTAAATTGTCTGTTTTTCAAATTTGCAAAAAAAGAAAAAAAAAAGAATTTTATAACTATTCCCTTGTAGTACGATTTGATTTTTTTTTTTATTGCATAACTGTTCAAATTTTCATAGACCGATGATACTCTTTTCTGTCATTATCAAAAATATACAAATAAAGTTGTAAAATTTTATTCTGAATTAAGAAATAATGATGATAAATTTTACATAGATCAACAAGTGAAAATCAACTAAATTATAATAGTACGGTAAGTATTTGCTGATGGGTTCAATTAAAATTGTGTAAAATATTTTTTTAAATGGAAAATATTTTCTTTGCGTTTGAAGTTGCTTTTTCGCTCCAGTTGTACATTTCTGTAAGATTTTGGAATATACAGGAGTAGGAAGAAAAATATGAAACGAAACCATGGTAACGGAGGGGGAAAATGTGTGGAGACTGGAGAAATCTCGTAATCTGGAGGCGCTTATTCTTTTTTTAAAAGAGTATAGTTATCAACTATGCATATTCTTCTCGCACTGGAAAACTTTCAATAGTATACTCAGCATAAAAGGAAAGAAAAATGTCTGAAAAGGTACATCTGGTCATTTAGAACTGTGATACCCAAAAAATGTTCCGTGGAGCCTTATGGCTCCTAGAGAGGTTAAAAAGAGGTTTCGAGAAGGGGAACTTTTTTTACTCATTATTGGGTTTTGAAACATGTAATTAAAGCTAGATTCAATCCATAAGGTTTTTATTTTGTAAAACATTTATAAAACTTATATTAGTATTTCTTATCGGGCGTTTCAAGTTAAAATGAAGTAACTAAATTCTTCAATGAAGAAATATGTTTCCCTGATATCCATTTTCAAAGTTAAAACATTTTTTTTTCCGTTTCAACAAAAAGCGTACTATGACTCATTTATTCATTTTCAACTTTGGCGTGATGAAACACCAAGCTCGTGAGTTCGACTACTGGACATTATTTATCAAATATAAAATGATGAAAAAATTTTATTCATATCATTTTTTAAAAATATATAGTAATCTTATTGGTTATAGCTTCCACTATTGTCTTTATATGATATTGGATTTACACTGGTTGTAAATTGAACATTTTGGCAATTGAAAGTGACAAATGTTTTTTGAAATAAAAAACAAACTAATAAAACCAAACCAGGTCAAAATTTTCATTCGTTATAAGACCAATATATGGGAAGACAAAAATGGGCACAACTTGAGCCCTAAATAAAAAAAACTGGTCACTTGTCCAGCACAGCAGTTGACCGCCACACCGTCAGTCAGAGAAAAACATATCTAATACGATGTATGATCCAGCTACACAACTATCAGGGGTGAAAGTGAGACGAAAAATAGGAAAGACTGGTAGTAAAACCGTTTCAGTTATTACTAGTTTTTGGGAGGAGTTTACTAATTCTTTTTTTAAACTATGCAACAATATCTACTTTGTCTTATCTTTCTTTATTTAAATAAACTGGGCACCTGGGCCGCGAAGCGGTCCCTATCCCATTCAGACTTTGTCTTAGAAAATTAGCAGCTTTATATATATGCTAAAATTATAGAATAAATATTGATAGTTACAGATATTTTATTTTTCTCGAAAAAAATACTAGAATGAAATGTCTTTTATACCAGTTTTTACTCATTTCCGTCTTGCTATATATGGACTTTCAGCCATGCCGGCGTTTCATACTGTTTATCAAGGTGCTTATCAATCGCCGAGGCAATCTCACCCACTCTTGCACCAAGACACTCGTGAGCTTATAGAGCAGGGGTGGCCAAGCTCCTTGATAGTCGAGCCATTTTTCAGAATTTGAAAATTTTCGCGAGCCGCAATTAAAATAAAGGTAGGCAAAAAAAGTATGAAAAGTAAAATTTTTTACAGAAATTATATTTATTGAAAACATATAAATAAAAGTACAAAATATGTGTATTGAATTTAAATACTAAAAATTAAACACATTTATTTTACTTCTCTTGACAGTTCTTTAAAAATTTGGAGAATACTAATTGGTGACAGCACTTCTCAGTAATTCTTTGAGATGCTGGATAGTTAATACTGATCGGTGTTTGGATTTCACGAATTTTAAAGTGGAATAAAATGATTAACTTAAGTACGTTGTTTCGAATATTGAAATAATTCGACAAGTAGCCTTTTTTAATTCAGGATACTTCGATTCTGGTACAAATTTCCAAAATTTAGTAATCGACGTCGACTTATATTTTAATTGTAGAGCTTGATCTTCTTGCATCTCTATTAATTTTAATTCTCCAGCTGCTTTTTGGATCATAATTATATTGGAAATGGAAAACTCACCTTGAATTATGTTAATTTCAAATGGGTTCAGAAAAAAATCAAGAGATGATTTAAAATATTTCAAGTCTTGAAATCTTTTTTGGGAATTCCGTCAATATTTCCTCTAGCTTTTTTATATACTCGTTGAGTTTTTCTTGTTTAATATTGGAACACATTTTTTTAATTCGAGGAAAATGACAAAATATTTTTTTTTATGTCCTTTTGAAAAAGTTGTAATTTAGTTTGAAAACTAAATATACACTGTGAGAGGTCAGACATTATTTTACCTTTCCCCATCTATTGTAAATTCAGTGTTTGCAATTGTTTCATGACATCAGTTGAAAACATTAAGTCTTGTAACCACTCGTCATCGTCTGATTCTGAATAGGTTATTTTCTTTTATTTTAGAAATGCAGTTATCGGATCAAACAAATCTACAAAACAATTTAATACGTTGTAGCTAGATAACCATCTAACAATGCAAAAGAAATTAATGTCATTCGGAAGTTCTTCGTTCTTTAATTCTTTAACGAAATTTTTGAATTGTCGATGATTTTTTGCATTGGTGCGAATGTAATTTACAATGTGTAACACTGTTTTCATAACATCAGGATATTTTATATATTTTGTAACCAGATGTTCTCGGTGAATTATGTGCAGGGAATCGGTATGAATTGTGGAATTTGAAAACATCTCTTAAAATCCCAATAAGACCGATTTTTTTTAAACCCAGCATTGCCGGAGCTCCATCAGTTGCAATGCTTACAAGTTTATTAAGAAGCACATCAAAAGTTTTCATTATGGAATCTAATGCATTTTTAATATCGACACCGCTGATTGACTCTTGAAGTACTACTAAATCTAATAATTCTTCTTTAACAACGAAGTCAGGTGAAACAAAACGTATAAAAACTGCCAATTGCGGAAGATCTGTGATATCTGTCGATTCGTCAAGGAACTATAATAATTTTGTTAAAATATAATAACACAAAAATGAAAAGGGAACTCGGGTACATTTATCGAGAGCCACAAATAATCCTTCAAAGAGCCGCATGTGGCTCGCGAGCCGCAGGTTGGCCACCCCTGTTATAGAGGGTCTTTGGAGCTGGTCTTCAAACTGCAATAGAGGGTCCAAGGGCGTTCCATACGTGTTAGATGGGATTAGGGACAAAGAACCAGATCGGGATCTAGTTCCCATGCTTGATGCAACAACTCTTTGGAGCTCAATAAATATTCTGTTAAAACCATCATATAATTCTTTTACTCAGCTAAACCTACATAAAAACAACATGTAATTCCCAAAGGTATCTCCGGTGAGTCCTTTTCAGCCTCAGGGAGGTCTATTTATCCATTTTTAATATTCAGATTTTGATGTTCCATTGATCTAGGCTTAGAGTACCAGACCGCCATATTAACATGTCTTTCAATGCTAATTGATTTCATCGGCAATTTTGACATCAATTATATTTACTAACACTTTTCCATTTTTAACTTATAATACATCATTTCATTCACCCATGCGATTATCTTTCAGTTTTTATAACTTTCATATCTTCCGGCGGTCTGGTACTCTTTATATCAATATCATTTTTAAAAGTGTCGTAATTGTGAACAGGCAATCGCTGTGTTAAATTTTACCATTTGTAAACTCTGACTTTGGTCTCTTTAATTAATGTCTTATTGTTCTCGTTTCAATCTAAATTTTATATTTGCTGTTCCCCTAAATGTCCTTTATTGTCCGACACCCTGTTTTTTAATTTTCTCCCATCCCTTGATTTTTTATTGATTTTCAAACAGACTTCACATTTCAATGTTAACGGTGTTCTATTCTCCATAGCAATTTATAAACAAACTCCATGATTTCAGATACAGTTAAGTGCTTCTAATCACGCCCCATCCAAGTTCTCTTATTAATTTTCTGTAAAATAAACCTTATGCTCCTTTGTAGCTTTTCCAATTCCATGTTGTTTTCAGTTAATATTAAAGTCAGTGTTTACAATTCATTAATATTTTTTTTTCCTTATTGTACAGTCAGCAAAAAAAAAAAAAAGATATCACCCTGAATAATTTTCGTTCTAATGATCGGAATTTCACGAACTAGGTGTCAATCTTAATGGTTCCTGGGGGTGACCTCAAATATGCTAATTAGTTAGTGCTAACTATTAATTAAGTTACGAAATCAGACACAAAAACGTACTTTCTCTGAATAAACATATATTTTTTTTTACATATTTGGATTCCTTATCTTCAAAATATAGGGGGTAGCCGCAATCTGGGAAATATGGTCCCCATAGTTTGGTCAGGAGAGCGATTCAAAATTTGGACCCCTTAATGTTAATTTCACTTTTTGCGTTTTCAGTCATATTTTAAAAACTAATGAAGCAATTCAAAAAAATATTGCACCAACTCATAAAACGAATTTACCCAAAGATAATTTCATGAAAAAAATAATTTTTAATAATTATTAATTATTTTTTATTATTTAATTAAAGAGAGGATGAAAAAAATTTTGAATTTTAAGGTATGGATTTTTTTTATACCATATTAATCTACATGCTTTTCAATTGAAAAATCTAAAGTTTCAACTGTTTTTATTTATTAGAAGATGAGAAAAATTAAAATTAATTATTTAAAAAAAATAATTTGGCGACAATGAAAAAATGATTAAATGGGGCGATTAATATTAAAATGTGATAAACTTACGAAGAACTTGATTTAGCGCTCGTGGCGTAAAATTTCATTCATATTTTTTTCGCTAATAATCGTTTGCTAATCTATTTATTTTTATTTTTTTAAAACTATAAAATACAATGTTTCTTTTTTTAGTCCTCTAAATATCTATTTGAAATTAAGTAAAGAAATTTGAATAAAACATTTTATTGAATAAAAAACATTTTATTCAACGAATGTCGAGTTTTATAAAAGCATGCTTTTGATAGAATATGATTATACACCAGATTGTGCTTATTTTTTAGTTTTTTTTTTCTCAATTACTGATACAATTACAATAATATACATACGTATGAATAGATTTGGAATAAAATATTTCTCAGTTTCTTGTATATATTTTTTATGAATATTAATAAAAATACGTAGTAAACATATTTAAGCATATCTCGCATCATCGCAAATTTCTCAACATCTTATATATCGTGTTAATCTTAAAAGTAATTTTTTAATCACCTGTCCGGAAGTGTTTCGCAGAACTATTTTACCAACTATTTAATTAAATTTTAGAATTTTTAAAAATTTTATTCTTTACCCTACTACATTTATTATTTCTTCATTAATATACTAATCAATTTTTTTAGTACTTGAAACATGAGGACACTATTTGCTAATCATCTTTATCCAAAGAAAACCATGTAACCTAAATATCTAGCAGAATGAAGCGATTTTTTAAACAATGAATCATACAATCTGCAACATATTATTTCAATATCTTATTATTAAACATAACATATTTCAATGATTTTAAAATGCCACTAAACATTCAGTAATTCCTTGAGTTATAGAAAAAAGAAATATCGTAAATTATAGAAAACCTTGTGAATTACTATACAATCTATATTTTATTTTTCAAGCTTTTATTTTTCAAGATTTACTTTTTTTTTTCTTCAAACTTTCTTGCCTAGAAGACTCGATTAAAGCTGTAAAAATTATTAACCCTAAAATTTTGCATGTAGCTATAAGTTATGTTAATTTGATTTTAGTATGAAATCCTCGAATAGCGAAAACAACATAATGTAAATAATATCAGATAAATTGTTCATGTATTTAAATTCTGAAAACTTAGAAAATCATAAATAATTTATAATCGATTCAAATTTTCTTTTCAAGGGAGATTAAAATAAAAAAAACTTTGCTTTTTGGAAAGAAATCAGCTTAAAAATTGCCAATTGCCTAGAAACTTTGAGATATTTTCTATTAACTATTAATTAAACCTCTCTGAGTAATCACAGAACATTATTTAAATTTTTTTTCCAGTCAGAGCTTGGTTGCTTAGCAACCTAGTAAAATTAAGCATTCTTCTTTTGAATTAGTCAATGGGTTATCTTAAAATATTCATTTGCGCTGGCGACTTTTTTTGGCGGTTTTCTGGACTATCGCCAAATATATAAACCTTTGTTGCGACCCTATTTACCACCCATTTTTTTCAAAATTTTGTCTACCCCCCCTAATTCAAGTATCTGGATTCCAAATATGTAAAAAAAATATATGTTTATTCAGAGAAAGTACGTTTTTTTGTCTGATTTCGTAACTCAATTAATAGTTAGCACTAACTAATTAGCATATTTGAGGTCACCCCCAGGAACCATTAAGATTGACACTTAGTTCGTGAAAATCCGATCATTAGAACGAAAATTATTCAGGGTGATATCTTTTTTTTTGCTGACTGTACATACGTTATTCCAATGCATTTTTATATCATTTTACATATGTTAGGGCCATTCATATTTTCTAACGGTAATTCAATCACTTGCATTATTAAATTTCTTTTAATATTGTCTTGTATGTACTTTTTATTATGACCTAAGTCTTTCATGTATTCCTTTACATAGCTCAAGGACAATTAGTATTTTATTTTCCCATCAAATGATTGAAATATAGACTCAACTCAATGATGGACAGCTTCAGGCCAACCATTCAAGACTGGTACTAATTAATAAATTGCCATACCTACTCTCACCACTTTTATCAATATCATTAAGTTTGATTATGTTTCATTAGCACAGCGATGGCCTATCACCTTAAAGTTTTTTTTTTTTTTTTTAAAGTTTTTTTTTTTCCTATTGCTGTAACATTCCATGGCCCATTGCAATTCCTCTTTATCTTTTCTTCTACTTCCCTATCTTCAATATAGTTATTGCTCTGTCTTTTATGTTATTTTTAACTGATACATATTTAGCTTTTCATTAATTCTCATTTTTTGTGTGCTGTTGCCAGTGGCTCAATATTAGTTACCATAGTATGTATCAATCAACTAGGATTGTATAGCAATGTCTAGCTCCGCCTTCGACTATATTAGTATTTTGTTTAGTGTATTTCTAATAAGTTCTTGCAATTATCATAATAATTAACATTGATTAAAGTAATGATCTTAAAAGTTTTGTCTCTGCTTAGCGCCGCCAAAAACGTTTTTCCCTATTTATCGTGTTTACAGTTCCATTGATGTAAATTTCTTGGTCAATTATAATTTTACAATTTAATGTCACGATTCTTAAGCTTGACTGATAGGTTTTTTAGCCTAGGCAATATATCTTTATTCACATAAGCAATACTTTAATGTTTTTTCTCATGTTTTCATTCAGCCTAGCGCTGCCATTAAGCGAGTATACCCCACGATTTCCTCATAACTTGTTTTTTATACATCTAATGTAGTGTTACCAAAATTTTCGACTGTTTCACTAAACATTGAATCACTGGCGTCGGCGCACACTAGCATCAATGGAGCATCACATCAAACCAAATCAAATTGTAATTAAAATTTTTACATCTTTCTAGGATTGATTCCTTCTGGGTAACTAGTTGGGACTCATCCTCGCCATTTTAAAGAAAAAAGAGGAAAAAAAAAAACTTGGTAACCAATATTCTGGTTTCTCAAAACGTCAATTTCTTCTGACATTTTGACTTTACACATTGACTGACAAAAATTTCAGCTTACATATTGACTACCTTCTTTCATGGCTAATTTACAAGTTACAGACAATTTTCAAACTCCTGCAAGATCAACAAGATCCCAACGCAGAGTTACTCAAAACTTTCAAAGAGTTGACTATAAAATCTCACTCACAGAAACTCATTCCAGATCAAAAAATTCTCATCGAAAAGATAATAAAGCCATACAAAGTCCTGATGCTAATACATCACCTTCAGTCATCGTTGATCTTACATCTGTCTATGAACATACTTCTCCGGTAACCAACGACTGCATCATCAATGATACTCCAACTTCTACCAACAAAAATACCTCCATCATGTCACAGACTAAAACGGATATAGAACGCCTTCTACAAATAATAGAGAAAAACATCAACTACAGCAATCATAAGAAAATACTTCTTCCGCAAGAACCACGATCTGCTTGTGTCAACGCAATTCAACAAATAAGGAAGATAACTTCGGAACAAGAAACTTATGACTTGATAAACTCTAGAAACTTCCAAATATCTTTGGACAAGAAAATTGACGACATACGAATAAAACTTGACGACTTTTCATTAAATGTTCACTCCTCAAACCCACAAAATCAAATTGAAGAGAATCTAAAGACCATCAAAGCAAGACTCGAAAAATTAGAAAATAACACCTCTATCAATGTTGATGTTCCACGAGTAATAACACCACCAAAACCAATAATAGTAAAACCACAAGTAGACTGCTCCACAACTGATATCGTGCAAGGGCTGATCCAGGAAGAACCTAAACTGCCCGTGAAAAAAGTCTATAGAAACAGCAAGATGCTAGAACTAAAGTTTCATAACAATCAGCATAAAGAAACGGTCCTTTCAACCTTACAAAAGACAGGCATCCAATATCACGACAAAGACGTAAAGTTGTTCTCTCTAATTCTTCTTAACACACCTATCACATTCACAGAAACTGAGAATAATTGACTTGATAAAAATCAATGTCGATTTCGACCCTGCCTACGATATCATCAAAATGATAAAAGAAATCTCACGTAAAAAAGATAATTCTAAGAGACACATCATCATAAGAGTCAACAGAAAACTCTCCATCAAGCTTTTGAATCTTAATTATTTCTACGCTGGTCTACAAAGTTGCACAATTAAAAAAAGACTGGTTTTATTAAGGTGCAGAAAATGCCAGACAATAGGCCATCACCAAAACACATGTACTGAGTCACACTGCTATTGTGAGAAGTGCGGATACAAAGGTCATAGTATCGAAAATTGCCCAGAAAAAGAAGAATTCTGTATTAACTGTCACTCATCCAACCAAGACTCCAATTTAAATCTGGACTGTAATCACAGAGCCTCCTCACCTTCCTGCCCAACTTACCTGCACGAACTAAAAGAGCTTCGCCAATCCAATCCAGTCTATACACATCCCTACTAAAAAGACATATATATTTGTTTATTAAGATTTCTCTATATCTAGTAATACTTTTATCTCTATTAGTTTTTTTTAACGCTATATATTTTCTTTCTTTATTAATTTATTTTAATCATTTCTTTTTACATTCTAAAAAAAGAAAAAAAAATAACTAATCTACCAACCTGGCAAAAACATTTCCTAACTAACAATACACTTAAATCCAAATTATTTTTAGTGATGAATTTTCTCTCTGATAATGATAATATTCTAAAACTTTAATTAAAAAAAAAAAAAAAATTAATATATATTTTGGTTTGCATACCTATAAGTTGTAAATATTGTATATATCTTTTTTCTATTTTTTTTATTTATTATTTTAACATTTTAATTACTTTCTTTTATTATTTAATACCTGGAAGTTTTTAAAACAATTATCATTAAGTTTTTTTTTAATAATTTACTTTTCAAAATTCATTTATTGTCACTTACTATGACATACATAAAAAAAAAAAAATTCTTGTTTAAACAATATTCAAATGAATATTTCTGAATGTGTGAAAAACAAAATTATAACCCCCCATTCTTTTGTAATTTTAAATAATTGCCACTGATAAAGCACAGGGTTGGCTGGAATAGTGGCCAGACGCGGATTATACGGGTAAAGGTTTTACTAACCTAGGTACGTATCCGCGTCTGGAAGGAAAGAAAGAAAAAGAAAAGGACGAAGAACCATCACACAATACTCGAATCGTTCAATATTCTCTTATTGCGGGTTATTTCTCTACAAACTGAGCTTTGTGTGGACGGGTATTATCTTTCATAAAGATGAATTTTGGTTCGTATGTCCATTGCGAAAAAGTCTCACATAGGGTGCGAAGATCTCGATTCGGCACCTCTCACCGGTCAGAGTAACTCTATCGAACACTAGAAGGTCGATATGCTTGTCTGCCAAGGTGCCAAAACATCAGACCACCACGATCATAGTGGTCCTTTACGATAATGTCAGAGGGTAGGTGATATCTCCAGACGAGAACACGTCAACAGTCACTGTTCAGACTGAATCACGAAACATCACTGAAAAGAATTCATCTCCAATCATTCTCTCCAATTGAACAGCCGACCTAATTTTTGTGTCAATGACTACTAATGTTCAACTACGCAGCCTTGTAATTTTGAACCCAATCCAGAAGACAAGGGAACTCCTGGATCAAGTATTAAAAGAAATCTGTCTCCGTGGAAGACTTTTTGATGGAACTTACCTGCATTTGCGTTACATTTAGTGAAAAACCACGTGAACCTCCCACTGTAAGCCTGACTGTAAGGGGACTCTAACCCATGATCCGTCTACCCCTGAGTATATTTCACGTTGGCACTGTGGTCGGTGCAAGCCGGATGCGCAATTCGTATCGACCAGCCATCGCTGGGATTCGAACCTGGTTCACCTCATTGAAAGGCAAGCACTCAATCCCCTGAGCCATGTATCCTCGGCAACATGCTAGACCGTCCCTTTTGTGGTTCACAGTAAAAAGTATGCAGATTATAGGGAGCCTGGTATACAAGTCCCCTGTTCTGAGCGACTGTTTTCCGTGAAATGGATGTTCCTGTTGCATGATGCAGGTTGTGTCGCTGTCGTAGACCTATCCCTTTTGCCTGGAAGTCTCAAATAACAGTCTTGAGTTGTCGTTTTTTGCCCTTTTGCGGCCTTGTCTAGAACAGCGAATCTCGGTTTCTGTCTTTGTGAATTGTTTCAACAGAGTGAACAACACATTTCTTGAAACCCAGAGGTCTCTAGAACAGGTAGCCTGTGATTGGATCACCTCAAGTCTTTCAAAACCGCCTTTTTATGGCATAGTATAGATCAGTGGTTCCTGAACTTTTTTTGTCTCGTAGAGCCCTTGCCATGTTTTTCGGTTTTGGGTAGACCCCCTGCTTACCTGATATTGATTTTTTGTAAATTCATCAACTTCAAGTTTATTTTTTGACAGCTGGTATAGTGCTATTCACTGTGAAAGATTTAAATTTCTAACTGTAGTGACAATGTGAAAAACGTAAGAAAAAACACATGCTAATTTTATACATTCATTCATTAAATTCAAACTAATTTAATTTAATTAATATGTAAATGGAATAAAATAGTGCACTATATAACCCGTACTCCACTACTAATATTATAATTGCAGAAATAAGTTTGTATACAAAACTGTAGTAGTGTACTGCCGGTCTGTTTATTACGTTTTCACGTAAAAACTAAGCAACAAATCTCCGTGATCTTGTGCTCAGATAAAATTGGAGGTCTAGCTATAGCTAAAGAGTTGACACAGGCTAGGCTACTATTTACAGCAGAAAAATACTTTTTTGTTACAAAATAAAACCTTACACGCAGAGAAAATAAAAACGTACGCGGGACTGTAGGCAACTGCTAGTTTACAATAATTCAGTTTCATATATCAAAAAATAATCCTAATAACTTAAATTTTAATAAAATGTTTACTTTATAGCTACTTTTATAAATTATGACGAATGTAGATAGATATATGTCTCTATATTATAAGGTAATATATTATTAAGTAATATATTATAAGGTAATAATGTAAGTAAATAGGTACTATCAGTATATGTTGATTATTTCATTCATGAAATGTCAAAATTAAAAGTCACGACCTGCTTATCCACTATCGTTGAACTCAATTTTCATTTCATGGACTCATTTTTTTTTCACTTGACATGGACCCTTTGCAGGTTGTCGTAGACCCCTGGGACCTAGACCACTTAGTGAATAACTTGTATATACGATCATGACTGGCCATACTATCAATTGATAAACAAAGAAGTTAAAAAAAAAAGGGTTAGGCTAAGCTACGATGTTTCTAAACATCCTTACACTACAATCTTCGACGAATAAATGAAGTACCTCTACTCAAACGCGATCACAGCGCCACTGCCTTACGACGTCACAGACCAATGCATAACAGAGTCGTCCGCGAAAAGCTTAGCATCTTAGACCTTATTTGCGTATAGGTGTAACTTATTTCGTTCTAAAAAAAAAAAAAAAAAACGTTTCTCTTTTTCATTGTTTTCATCAATATATACAGTCGAAAGGCCGGGATAGTCTGATCGGTAGGGCGCTAGGCCCATATCCAAGAGGTCGTGGGTTCGATCCTCGCCGGCCTAAGACTCCCCGTGTAGTAAATGGTGACTGATGCACTTTAAATCTGTCGAGTCTCAAAGTCCTCCATGTTCCCATAACAAATCAATACCTCTGGGGGTACTAATCCAGGAGTTTCCTTGTCTTCTGGATTGGTTCAAAATTACAAGGCTACGGAGTTGAACATTAGTAGTCGTAAACCCATGAAATTGGGTCGGCTGTTCAACGACGGTTATAAAATAAAATATATACAGTCGGGGTTCCGTCGAATCAAGTTAGATTGGGGCAATGGTGGCTCAGAGGATAGAGCGTTCACCTTCCAATGAGGTGAACCGAGTTCGAATCCCAGCAATGTCAGGTCGATTAGAATTCCGCACCAGACTCGCACCGACCACAGTGCTGACATAAAATGTCTTCAGCGGTAGATGGATCACAGATTAGAGTCCCCTTACCATCAGACTCACCGTGGGAGGTTTTCCTCCCCGTGTAACTCAAATGTGGATTTTTTTCCCTCAAAAAGACCTCAATGAGGGCAAATTTCTCCCTATACTTGATTCAGGTGTTCCTTTGTCTTTTGGATTGGGTTCAAAATCACAAGGCTACGGAGTTGAACATTAGTAGTCATAAACTCAAAATCGGGTCGGCTGTTCAACGACAATTATAAAATAAAATCATGTTCGATTATTAAGGGTTCCCTAGCCGAAAAAAGTTGGGAACCATTGATCTAAAATGTTTAATAAACACCTTGATTTAAGTTAATGACGGTCAAATTAATGGACAGAACCATCCAATTCAGGTGGCTATCAATTCTTGAGGTAAGGTATTAAATGATGTTTTTCATGATTTTTCTAGGGGTACCTATTTTTTTTGTCTGTCGAATTTATCCTAACATTTTTAAAATATTCAAAATTAAAATTTAAAGTTGTAGTTCTCATAGGAACATGATGCAAACTTATGTGAATGAAAGCGTTGAATTTTATTAATATAAATACTTAGGTGTCGCACAAATGAACTGAAATATTCTAATTTAAATCAATTGCGTTAAACCAAGTAATAAATTCTATAAAACATTACATGTATAAAAGTCATTAGTCGACTGATTAAAAATAAAACTATCTTAAATTAAATTTCAAATAATAATAATAAATATATTTTGAATGAAGTTTCTGAAATATCTTTTAAATTAAGAAAAAATATTTAAATCAACTAATGAAGAAATAAAAAGAATATAAATATTGCTCCCCATTTAAACCATTACATTCCAACCACGCTTTTAATTTTTGTCGCTAAAAAAAAAGAAAATTAAGCTTGATGCTTAGCGGAAAAACTAATTAAAAAATCATATTTTATAATGGCACTAAACTAAATGTAGCGTTAAATACATGAGATTATTTTTTTGCCGTTGATGGATTTTAAATCCTGATCGTAGAAAAAATGCTTTACTTTTTGCGGTAAAGAGTGTTTTTGCTTTCATTTTAATCAAATTATTTTAAATTAAAATATATATATTTATTTGAAAAGAAAGCAAGGGTATGTTAGTTCTACAGTTTTCAAATTTTATGTTGCAGTTTTTGTCAAATTAAATAAATTTATGTTACTTTATTGTCATTTATATTTTCGTGAATATATTATTATTATTATTATTATTATATATATATATATATATATATATATATATATATATATATATATATATATATATATATAGCGCAAAATAAATAAATACAAAAAAAAAACAGAAAAAAATTAGGAAAAACAATAAGTATCATTTATTTAATTTATATAATTTTTCCATGTGCAAATCCATTTCGGGCAAATCCGTGGGTAAAATTATTTAGTAATAAATTTCTTTGTTAAATTATACAATTTTTCCATGTGCAAATCCATTTCGGGCAAATCCGTGACTAAAATAATTTACTAAAATGATTTCTTTGTCAATTTATATAATTTTTCCATGTGCAAAGCCATTTCGGGCAAATCCGTGGCTAAATCCGTGTTTTTATTTTCTAAAATTATTTATAGTCAACTTCTTTAAATTATCCAGTATAATATTACCTCGCGCACATCCGTTTTCTGACCCATCCTTGGTAACTAACAAATCAAACGGACTTCAGTAATGCAGCAAGAACGTACTTTAAACTCCTCTAGTTACACTCAATTTGCGCTTTTGTTTTCATATTTTGCAATCTGGCAATCTTGTTACGTAAACATTTTAAATCATTCTTGAAAAATTTCCCGTTCATGTAAGTTCGCTTTATTTCATTGCTCGCTTTATAGATTTTGTTTTATTCTGCTCTTCCTTTATATTTGATTTTGTGTTTTTACGTGTAATTTTTACTTATTGTGTTTAATTTTTTTTTTTGTCGTAATTTTTGTAAAAAAATTTTTTGAGTGTTCCTCACACTATTGTATTGATATATTTTGCTTTGGCTGTATTTATACAATATTAGAAAGCACTGTTTTTCGGATATTATCGTGTGGGGTGATGAAAAGATTATATCTTTTATTTTCCGGTTTCTTAAAAAAACTTTATCCTTTTTTTTTTTTTTAATTAATTAATTCTTTTTCTTTCCCCAGTTGTTTGTCATTTTTATTATTTCCCCCCTCCTTTTTTCATTTGTCTGTAATTTACCTTTGTTTTATCTTCATTTTAAACTTATATATATATATATATATATATATATATATATATATATATATATATATATATATATATATATATATATATATATATATATATATATATATATATATATATATATATATATGTATATTGTTGTTGTTATTTATATTATTAGTAATTTTTAATTAAAAGTTGCGTTTAATTAGGGAAAATACATGTGTATAAAATGCCTTATTTGAAAAACAATATTATTATATAAATGATGATTGAAAAGTTCGAAAACAGGATTTTTAAAAATGACAATTAAAAATCTTTTGAAATTAGGAAAAAAATTAGTACACAACAAATTATTGTTTTTTCATTATAGTTTTTTTTTCTTTGTTTGCACATTATTATCGAAAAGTTTTTAAAAATATTCATTATTAATGGAACTTATTAAATTTCGTTATTCAATTAATTAATGATCTAAATATTTTTTACGGGTTTGTAAATTTAATAACAAAATATAAGTTTATAAAAATAGGTCTGATTGTTCTAAAGCAATAATTAAACAAAAAAAAGCGACTCTTAATAAAAATATTACTAACTCCTAAATTGCAAATTGAAGTTCTGTCATATTCAGAAACTTTAGAAGTTTTTAGTTCCGTCTTATTCAATATTTTTTAGTTTTCTATGACGTTTTGTTTCCCTATTTTAATTATTAATTTGTACAGGCATACATAAATTGTAGAAATATTTTTCATAAGATTTTTTCAAAATATATATTAAATTAGCGAGAAATTAAATTTTTTTTAGTGTGAAGTAAAACTAAATTTTTTAATACAAAAATTGAACTTGAAAAATTGATCAGCCTCCTCTCCTTTTTTTTTTCTCTTTGATGATCTTTTGACATCTTTCTAGTAGTTTTATGATTCCACACTCATAGAACTTTTGGTGCTTACCAGCAAAAAATTCAACCAAGATTTTTATTTTATAACAGTCGTTGAACAGCCGAAGCAGTTCTTTGGGTTTACGACTACTCATGTTCAACTCCGTCGCCTTGCTATTTTGAACCCAATCCAGATGACAAGGGAACTCCAGGATCAAGTATTGGGAGAAATTTGCCTTCGTGGAGCACTTTTTGATGGAACTAACCCGCATTTGTATTACATTGAGAGGAAAACCACGTTAACCTCCCTAAGTTATCCTGACGGCAAGGGGACTCTAACCCATGTTCCGTCTAACACTGAGGATATTTTACGTTAGCACTATGTCCCGGATGCGGAATTCATTTCGACCAGCCGTCGTTGGGATTCAAACCTGGTCACCCCAGCAAGTGCGATTTGAGGTTTAATTTTTATTACTGAAATTTATACCATTTAAAATGCTTTGCAAACTTCGTAATAAGTGATAATTCGATGATGCAAGGTCGGTACTATATGGAGGAGTTGCGACATGTCTTTCCCAACTAAACTCCCATAACTACCAAAGAGTTGTTAAAGATGTGTCAGGATTCGCATTGTAGTGGTTGAGCACGATTACTTTGTGCGATTTATGATCTTTTTACACATACCCGACCTTCCATCATAGGATTATCACTTAGTTCGAAGTTTACAAAACTTTTTAAATGGTATAAATTTCAATAATAACGATGAACCCTCAAATCTCACATAGTTAATTTATTTATTTATTTTTTTTTTGTTGCTGATAAGCACCAAAAGTTCTATGAGTACAGAATCATGAAATGACCAGAAGGATGGCAAAAGATTATTGACCAGAATGGAAGATATTTGACTGATCCTTAGCAATAATTTTTCCTTGGCCCCAGTTGGCTCAAAATTGGTTCAATATGGTTCCTATAAGAACATACACCAATACTGGGATGTTAAGATTTTTTAATATTGAGCAATAACCATGCGATATTGGGCGGATATTGGTTGAGAAGTGGCTGTAAAATATCGGGTGAAATGAACAATTCTATTTTGGGCCGATATTGGCTGAATAAAGGATACAAAATATTAGGTTAATCTAGCAATTCTACGTAGGGCGGATATTGGTTGAGAAGTGGCTGTAAAATATCGGGTGAAATGAACAATTCTATTTTTGGCCGATATTCGCTGAATAAGGGATACAAAATATTAGGTTAATCTAGCAATTCTACGTAGGGCGGATATTGGTTGAGAAGTGGCTGTAAAATATCGGGTGAAATGAACAATTCTATTTTTGGCCGATATTGGCTGAATAAAGGATACAAAATATTAGGTTAATCTAGCAATTCTACGTAGGGCGGATATTGGTTGAGAAGTGACTGTAAAATATCGGGTGAAATGAACAATTCTATTTTGGGCCGATATTGGCTGAATAAAGGATACAAAATATTAGGTTAATCTAGTAATTCTACGTAGGGCGGATATTGGTTGAGAAGTGGCTGTAAAATATCGGGTGAAATGAACAATTCTATTTTGGGCCGATATTGGCTGAATAAAGGATACAAAATATTAGGTTAATCTAGCAATTCTACGTAGGGCGGATATTGGTTGAGAAGTGGCTGTAAAATATCGGGTGAAATGAACAATTCTATTTTTGGCCGATATTCGCTGAATAAGGGATACAAAATATTAGGTTAATCTAGCAATTCTACGTAGGGCGGATATTGGTTGAGAAGTGGCTGTAAAATATCGGGTGAAATGAACAATTCTATTTTTGGCCGATATTGGCTGAATAAAGGATACAAAATATTAGGTTAATCTAGCAATTCTACGTAGGGCGGATATTGGTTGAGAAGTGACTGTAAAATATCGGGTGAAATGAACAATTCTATTTTGGGCCGATATTGGCTGAATAAAGGATACAAAATATTAGGTTAATCTAGTAATTCTACGTAGGGCGGATATTGGTTGAGAAGTGGCTGTAAAATATCGGGTGAAATGAACAATTCTATTTTGGGCCGATATTGGCTGAATAAAGGATACAAAATATTAGGTTAATCTAGCAATTCTACGTAGGGTCGATATTGGTTGAGAAATGGCTGTAAAAATATGGGATGAAATGGACAATTCTATTTTTGGCAGATATGGGCTGGACAATGGATATAAAATATTAGATTAATCTAACATTTCTATTTAGGGCCAATACCGGAAAAATATTGGCACTTTTTACCCTTACTGAATATTTGTCCAATGAAGGTTCAAGTTATTTTGCTTCTAGGGATCAAAGTTCAATTTTTGTGTAAAAAAAATAAATAAATGAAAAAAATATAGCCTTATTTCACATTAACAAAAAGTCATTTTTTAAAGCAATAAACAATCACATAAAAAACTGCTTATGTCGGTGCTTTATTTGTTCAATAAATCCTACATACTTAATTTTTTAAACAAAGCAAATAGTATAGTTTTTTTTGAAAATTCAATGGCTTGCAAAACAGTCTTATGAATAGATTCAAAACTATGGACCAATATGAACTAATTCAGCATTTCGCAACCTAGGAGTAGCGAAATTGAAATTAACATACGCATTTTATTAGATTCAAAACATAAACATGCATTTTTAAAGAAATTACAGTACGGTGTTTTGATGGATTTACTGATTACATTTTGTTTTGTTATTATCTCTATTATCAATTTGATGGTAGAGTTTGTTTCCGTAGTTTTAGGAAAATATTTTGCTTGTGTAGCATATGTGTGATGTATCAATATTTCAATAAATTAAAATTAAAAGAATTTTGTCCACTACTACAGGATAATAATTTAAATAGATATTATAAGGTCAAATTACGCTTTAGTTCTGGCTAAAGATTTCGAAAATTTCCATTTATTTAAAAAACAATTGTCACAGCAAAGAGGTTTTTAGAGAAATTTCAAATGTCGGATAGTATGGAAATTTAATCCTAGAAAATACAGAGTGTTTATAAAGTCCCGGACCCATTTTGATGTTTAATAACTCATAAAATAATAAAGATAGATAAAAATTAATAACATAAATGGTTAGATAGACTCAAAAAATTTCATGACCCTTGTCAATGAACTTCCACGTGTGCTCCCTTCGTCGCACGGAGAATATCAAGTCGATAGTCAATTTCAAGCCAGGTAGCGGCAAGCATGGCGGCATCCACAGAGGCTATTGCGGTTGTAATTCTTTTAGGTCATCAATGTTCGACACGATCCTCCTGTAAACATTGTCCTTTATAAATCCCCAAAGAAAAAAGTCCAGCGGCGTTATGTGAAGTGATCAGGGTGGCCAAGGAATTGGACCTCTCCGCCCAATCCATCGTCCTGGAAAATGGTCATTCAATGAACTACGAACGATGATACCCCAATGAGGTGGTGCACCATCTTGTTACAAAAAGACATGTGGCTGAAGCTCTTCTAGTTGTGGAAATACGAAGTTTTCCAACATGTCTAAGTATACGACTGATGAGACCGTCTTTTCTGTAAAAAAGAAAGGCCCAAAGACTCGGCCGTGCATTAGTCCACACCACACATTAACCTGTGGGGAATCCCTTTTTGCCCCACGGTATTCATAGGGGTTTTAGATCAATGTTTACAGGAGGATCGTGTCGAACATTGATGACCTAAAAGCCGGAATTACAACCGCAATAGCCTCTGTGAATGCCGACATGCTTGCCGCTACCTGGCGTGAAATTGACTATCGACTTGATATTCTCCACGCGACGAAGGGGGCACACGTGGAAGGTCATTGACAAGGGTCATGAAACTTTTTGAGTCTATCTAACCATTTATGTTATTAATTTTAATCTATCTTTATTATTTTATGAGTTATTAAACATTAAAATGGGTCCGGGACTTTATAAACACCCTGTATTTAAGCAAAGATACACATTTCTTTTAACATTTTATTTAATAATACATATAGTTGCTAAAAGTTTTTGTTTAAACAGCCTTTGAATAAATTCTGATCCACAAACTTTTTTCAAGCTACGAAAAAAAATCTGCCTCACACAGATTGATGATACAGAGGAGCATACAAGATATTCCTTCGAACTCCAAATATTCAGTCTAAAAAGTTTTTCGTCCGCATTAAAGAATAATAAAAACTTTTTGGCGACGGGGCGTCACTTGGGGCGACAACCACGGGGAAATCAAGTCAAGGAGGAACAATTCCTAAAATCAACTTTCAAAATATTTTCTTCACTATTGAATAGGGAAAGACTTGGCGAGAAATATGGAACATTGTCACTTCAGTTGGAAAGAATGTCTCATTGCTTATGCCGCGAAGAGAAAGAATTTAAATAACATTTTCAGAAACAGTGAACCCGTTTTGAAGGTGGAATTTGCGAACGGCGCCGGAAAAAAACTGTATGGACGAGAGTACATTTTCAAAATAAGACGGTTTATGTCAAGAAGTTGAAGCACGATTTTGGCGGAGTATGAGTGCTTTTCAATCTCATGGAGTTATCGCCAAGATAAAGAATTGGACGTTCTGAAAAAGGAAAGAAAAATATCTCCTCTCACCTCTTTGGCAAAAAAAAAAAAAAAAAAAAAAAAAAAACTCTTATTTTTTTCTGTATATTTTTTAAGAGTATATGTTGTTATTGGTGACAATACAATAAAATTTCGTTTTTGAATACCGAAGAAATTGGGTTGGGTAAGCCTACTTTGAAATAGTGTTATCAAGGTAAGTTTGAGTTAGAAAAGAAATCGAAGTGACAATGTTTCTTCAATTATCGAGGACGGCGATTCTAAATTCTTTTTCGGTTATGGAACTCTGAAGAAGTGTTCATCCTCTTTTAGCGGAATCCAGATTTCAAGGGGAAAAAATTAGCAAATTTTAACCTATTAACCAAACAAAAACTATTGATTATTTTGAAAATGTTTAATACGCGGAATGACTTTTTATCGTTTTATGAAGAATAGTTTTAAAATTAGATTTAATGATACAGTTTAATTGGCAGATCAAGCTCGGCATCTATTCTAGTTCTGAGTTTATTTTTTGGTGTATACATAAGCTGAAAATGAATAAAATTACCTTAACTATACCGATTTTGTTAAAGCGGAAAAAAAGAAAAACAGTTATGAACGTTAAAAATTTTAAAAAATCAGAGAGACGGATTTGTGCGTTGTTGAATTTATTTATATTTTGAATTACTTAAAAAATACTAGTGCAATTTTTTTACAATTTATATTCCTTTACATAATTCATTTTATGTCATTAAAAATATATATATATGTAGGGGTTTGTGCAGCATAAGTTGAAATAACGACGATGATATAACATTGAAACTTAACATTTAATAGAAATAAAAGGAAATAGATATTTAACAGTGGGTGACATGATACGGGAGGGCTGCCTTCACGCAGTGGTCTCCGAATCGCATGTGAATAAGATATTAAAATGTTCTATGGATTAAGTTCAGAGAGATTCGGGAGTTTCCCATCGGGACTTCCCCGTGAGGTCTAGCTGGCGCCTCTCAACGACAAAGAGGATGATGCAACTATCTTAAAGTATTACATGATGTTGGGTGATGTAATGTTCGCAGCTATTACACTAAGGCGTTGAAACTCCACATATATTTTTGAAATTTTTGCTATTTCTTTTTCTCAACAATAATTGATTATTGTTTGGATATAAACACAATTACAAGTTTGAAAAAAGATCCTAATTTTCGAAATCTCCCTGAGTCTTTCCAGGAACCCTAGGGTTCCACAAAATACCTTTTTGGGAACCACTGATCCAGGACATTTAAAATAAATCTAAAGTACTACTTCTTCAGCCTGTAAACAATCTGCATTTTAATGAAGTCTCTATATATTTATTTAATCATTTTGCTGGATATTTTAATGTTTTAGCTACCACTCAGGTAAAAAAATCATATTTGTAACGAATTCAAGTTATATTTATAAACTATACCACGGAGATGCACCTTTACTGATTATAACACTCTAGAATTGGTTTTGTAATCTTTGATCGCTTATTGGATACTCATAGTCTAGCTTCGTGTGAATGGTAGTATTTTTTTTTTAAATTAAAAAAAAAAAAAAAAACTTGTAACATGGTGTGAAATCTTTTATTTACATGCATTTGGATACTTTTCCGATTTAGAGGGTCATAAAGAACCTAATACTACATAATATCTTTGTCAGTACATATATGTATTTATTTCCACTAGTGCGCTATAGTACATATTAGGAGCTATTAAAAATGGGTTTGTGATTTGTTTATTTTCGATGAAAAGAGAGAAGAAGGTGTTTGGGCGAAATTTACACAAGACATTAATATCTTCTTATTTTCGAAATACTTTTACAAAGTAAAAAAAAAAAAATAATAACACTTAGAAAAATTTTCCATATCGAATAAAAGTGGAATT
Organism: Parasteatoda lunata; assembly: GCA_949128135.1. Taxonomy (NCBI): domain Eukaryota; kingdom Metazoa; phylum Arthropoda; class Arachnida; order Araneae; family Theridiidae; genus Parasteatoda; species Parasteatoda lunata. The sequence continues at coordinate 8,128,719 of OX421976.1, read as the reverse complement.
CAAGGAGAGAAACATCTGAAAAAAAAAGTTTAGGAAGTGAAGAAAAGTTTCAGGGGATTTCAAAAATTTTGAATACAAAAAGAATACATAAAAGATTCTTAAAGACCACTCAAAGCTCTATAAGAAGAATTAAAACGTGTTTTAAGCATAGTTACACCTTTTATTTGAATTAAATCCTAAAATTAGAAAACTACATTTAATTTAGTCAAAAAAGCGATAGGTAAGCAGGGGACTGAAACTACGTAAGCGTGGGGGCTGCTTGCGATTTGCTTATTTTTACTGAGAAGGGGGAAAGGGGTGTCCATAATCACAAAAATTTGATTCCGTATATTTTAAACAGTCCCTTACCACTATACAATAAGCATCACTGCCGTCCATAATTGTTTTTCAATCTTTTTACGACTCCCGAAACGGAATGGTATTTACAAGTCTCTAGTAAAATGTAAAAAAACCCCCAAAGAAAAATAGTAGGAAATTAAAAAAAGTAAAAATTTCGATTTAAATTCAATAAAATTTTCACTCATTGAACAACGTTATGAACGTCTGTAAGTTGTTATAAAAGCCACAAAACTATCGAATTTATTCTTCCACCAATATTTTTTTTTATATGAAGTTAAAACCACCATTTAGATTTAGAAATAACCGATAGAAAAATACTTAGAATTTAGATAGAAAAATTTCTAGCTGTTTTAAGTTTCTCTGTGGACGACATATTATTCGAATTTTATCCCATGCTGATATGCAATGTTTCAATACAGTTTCAGATCTTCTCAGTTCCTTGCTTTTTAAATAATCGTATTAGATCTTTTGCATTTAAAAAAGATTGAGTTGTCGATTTGGCAACTATTATTTAAACTTATTTAGAATATGTGTGAAAGAAAAGAAAAATAAGTATTGTTTTTTTTTATATAAGCTAAGTACTTACGAAAAAATAAGACTGCCCCACAAAAATTTTTTAGTAAATCATTTCAAACGGTTTATTTCGATACCTTCTTTTTTCCTTTAAAATATTTTTCAAATTTTTATTATTTAGTTATCTAAATCTTCCGCAATATACCCAAAAGATTTAGAATTCTCCATAAGCGACACTATTTATTGTAAGAAGAAATTTTTTTGTAAGTTTTTTTTTCAAACCTTGACTGACAAGAAAAAGAGCGAATACTTCGCTTATATTACATAAGCTTTTATTTTAAATGCGGTACTATGTTACGTTTACATATAAAATAAGAAAGTTTGAAATAAAATACTTTTTGTTGGCTACCATTTTAGATTCATATTTTAGTTTTTATAGCAAGTATACTGTAAATAGGGTGGATTTACTTATCAAGGGCTGCTACAAGGGCTGTTTTACTAAATATTTTATGGAATGTTAGTTAAATTAAAAACTAAAGTTCATTAAATTTCTTGCGATTTTACCATCATTTTGAAAGCCTACCTACAAAAAAGCTTTAAAAAATATCGTTTGTATATATGTTTGAATCTTTTAAATGGTAGTGGTTTGGAAAATAACTTTAACTCATATTTAAAAAACAAAGAATCATACGTTATAAGATAAACTTGGCAACCAAGGAAGAAGAAAACTTTCCAAGACTTTTATAAAAAGCGTAGAACGTTGGCAACCTACCTAAGATGTATATTACAGTCAACATTAGAAAAGAAATATATATATGTGTGTGTGTTTGTGTATACAGGCCTGCTAATTGCTATGATTTTGTTAAATATTTTGTAGAGTGGTAGACTTTTAAAAAACCAAGCTTTCAGAATTTTTGACAATTTTGCAAATATTTTAAAAACCTTACCACGAAAAAGCTAGAAGAAAGTGGCGTTGCATATGAACTTTTCAATCTTTTGTATGTAGTGGCGTGGAATATAAGTTTAAGCGGAAAAAAAATTATACATTAAAACATTAACTTAGAATAAATTTTCACAAAAAGCATAGAAAGTTGGCATGCATATATATCTATATATTTGTTAAAGGTTTATAAGCCTAAATTTAGCATACGCGCAAGCAAATGTATGTAATTCTAATAAGCAATACAGTTATAGAGACGCCAACTGCTCCGCTTTTTGCAAAAATTTTTATAAACTGGTAACAAATTAGATAGTAAAACTTGTAGAATGAAGGAATAAGGTTAAATAAGCGCCTACTTTTCAAAAATATCATCGCGGTAATTTTAATAAAATTTTTATGTTATAAGATACTTTCAATTTTTGATGTGTAGTGGTGTAACAAACTATTAAAAATGAAAAAATAAAATGACAAAATACTAAAAATAATTTATATTACGTTACCACTAGAGAATAGTTTTTTAAAAAGCTCAGCAAGTTGGTCTCTCTGCTGTTAAGTTGTGTCGAGCCTTCGAAAAAGTTTCATAATTTATAACCGTCTTTAACCAGCCGATCTAATGTTTTGGGTTTAGGGCTATAATGTTCAACTCCGTAGCTTTGTAATTTTGCACCCCATCCAGAAGACAAAGGAACTCCTGGATCAAGTTATGGGAGAAATTTGTCTTCGTGGAGGACTTTTTGATGGAACCAACCAGCGTTTCCGTTACATGGAGAGTAAGATCTCGAGAACCTCCCACGGTTAGCCTAGCGGCAAGGGCACTCTAACCCCTGATCCGTCTACCACTGAGGATAGTTTACGTCATCACTGTGGTCGGTGCAAACTGGATGCGGAATTCGTATCGACCAACCATGCTGGAATTTAAACCCGGTTCACCTCATTGCAAGACGGACGCTCTATTCCCTGAGCAATCACGGCTTCTTTTAAAAAGTTGGCAAAATTCATCGAAAATCTGCAAAATTTAGTTTGTAGTTCTTTACCAATTTTAAAAACTTTTTCCGAATTCGGAGCAGTTAGCATCTCTAAATTAAGCATAAAATCAAAGTGGAGAGTGAAAGTTGCAAATTCCTACAATATTTATAGTGCTAGTGTAATTAAGGTGAGCAAAGTTTGTTTCATTTTTCCTTTCTTGAAAACTTTCTCGCGCTTTTTCCGGTGCTATATATGCTTTTACTGTTTATCTATGGTGGCCGACGAAATCATTGTAAAAGTTTAATCATACCAAAAAGGAAATATTAAATAGCAACGTTTGGCACTGTTTTAAATATTTAAGAGAAATCTATCGTTAAAACAGGAGTAGTTGTGAATTTATATGTTTATTAAGTCTTACTAACATTAATTATTATAAAGATTTTGCAGATTATTCTCTCAAGACTGAATATTTAGTCTAAAATCAGCTCCGTTTTGATTTCACTTGCTTTTTTTTTATAACTAATGATAGATTGTATACTAAGTTTAATAATGATAGATTGTATACTAAGTTTAATAATGATAGATTGTATACTAAGTTTTAGGACACATCTGAATAAATATACATCTGAATTACCCTGTTTATCATTCAAAATAGGGCCGGGAGAGCCTGGTTGGCAAGGCGCTGGACTCACGTTCATGAGAACGAGAGTTCGAATCCAGCCGGCCGAAGACTCTCCGAGTAGGAAATGGTTACTGGTGTACGTTAAATATATAAGTTCACAAAGTCCCCCATTTTCCCATAACAAATTATACCTATGGGGTACAGAATTGGAGATGGACCGTTCTCTGGTTCAGGTCAAAATTTCGATCTGTCGATGTATGAATAAGTCCACCCTATAAACAGGTGTGATGTATGGTGTGGCAAAAGTCGAATTCTTTGCTATAAATGGCGCCAGGGGAAAACAAGAACAATCGCACCCCTTGCCTTAATGACCGAAGATAACAACAACATCATTCAAAACAAGACAACAGTTTAAAGTTTCATAAAAAAAATACCAGATTTGTTTAATATAATGATAAGTAAGCTTTATTTGGGAAAATTAAAAAAAAATGCCCACATTATCTCCTGTCTCCCTAATATCAAAGCATCTCTCATTATTTAAAATTCTTCTAAGGAAAAATTTCAGTTTATTAAACTAATATTAAACTTTATTTTACATAATAGTGCCCTTTTTAAGCCAGCTATTTACTTCTAGATTTTTAGGCAATCTTTCCTTTTTGAATAACCCTGATTAAAATTATAAAAACAGTTTCAATTAGCTTTTGAAAAGAAATGCATTAGTTGGATATTAAAACAGCTCAAAATTATCAAGAGCATCTTGAGTTTTAAATTCTTTATTCAAATTAGTGATTAGAGGTACATAAGTGATTAATTAGGCCTCTCATAGAGACCGATAAAAGGATATCTAGTGGTTATTAGGTACTTTGAAGTAGTCATTCTTTTTCTAATTTTGTAAAAGAAATATTTTTCCACCTTTATAGTGTTTTTATTTTCATTTTTTGATGACGCGATCAAAATTTTGTAAAGTGCTTTCCTGATATACCAAGTACGATAAGAATAAAAAGTGCTTGTGTAATATTATAGTTTTAATAATATATAAAAAATTCACAGAAACAATTTTTAAAAAATTTATTATATTTATACCTACATATATGTGTGTATAAATAGTTTATATTTTGAATAATTTTGTGCGTAAATGTCATCTGTTTAAAATTTAAAAAAGAATTTATAAATGATTTTCAAAATTTGCTATCATTGTTATTTTTCAAACGTTGTGATTTAATTGAATTATCGTTTCCTTAATTGTGCTATTGTTTTTATCAACTGTGTTTTACCTTTTATTCAGATTTGTAATTTCTTGTTGCCTTTTATGAATAAATTATTTTTCTGTTGTTCTCGTATGCTCCTTTGAGTTAAAGTTTTCATTAAAATTGTGAGCTATTCAACATTTTTGTAGATTTTTTTTATTTAAAATCATTATAACTTTGATAAATTCTAACTGGATTAGATTTATTTATTATAGTTGAATTTATAAGCTTTAGGAAAAACCATTGCCTTAATTTTTCTTCTTATAAAATTGTTCAATAAAATGAATTAAAAATATTCCAAGAAATTCTTCATATACTCTAGTATGGTATTCTATAACGGTATAAGTTTCTTTTATTATGAAAACAGATAAAAAACACAATTGTATAGGGGACAACTTGTACGTTCATAGACAAAAATTTTTCTCATTGGTAAAATTACATGAATGTTTTAAGGTATTTATGCTTGAAAGTTGAATCTTCAATTGTTTTACCTACCGTGACAAATCCATTATTCATTTCTATCTAAATAAGAAAAAGCTTCTACATCATTAGGGGAATTTCGCACTTTTACGTTAGCTTCCGTACGTACGATTTGAAGCAACTGCGCGTGCTCGCGTTAACTTCACATGCTACGTATCTTTACGCTATGTTGGCGTAATTAACGTTGCAAAGACAAAGCTACAAACACGCTGTTAACGCTGTTTTCTGTTTAAGCCGACTTTCAAACTAAAAACATGGACATGGAATGTGAATTTGAAGAAATGTATTGATGAAATTTAGAAATGAATCGTGCTACTAACTTACCTTTTTAGTTTAAAGCAAGCTACTGTAAGTTATGGTTATTTGTAAACCTCATGCAGAAACTAAATTTCTTCAATCTTCTACCACAAATTTAGGTAGAAAACTTCATTATTTATCTCGGAATTTATCAAAATCTACGATTTTTTTCTGCTCACAGAACCGCAGTTTTATGTTGAGCAAAGCATCTTGAGTCGTATGCCACGGCCTTGTAGAGATCGTCTACTTCCATTGTAAACGTTTGTTTTGATTTTGTGGTCAAAGTAAAAATGATATTCCACTACGTCAGCGTTTTTAACTAACGAATTTTTGCAAAATCTCTTATTTTCTCTTACAAAGTTACATATTTTTTCACGGGCACATGCTATTTCACCAGAACTAACGCACGCGCACTAAAAGTGCGCATGCGCAATTACTAAAAACCTTACGTACGGGAGAGTACGAAAACTAAAGTAAATGTGTGAAATCTCCCTATTGGCTGCAAGAAATAGAAACTTAAGTTTTAGAAAAATATTAACGACATTTTACTATGCTTATTATTATTCTCATGCCACAGGTCCTGGGTTCTATCCTCAGGCCGGCCAAAGTTGACCCAGCCTTTCATCCCTTCAGTGGGTCGACAAAATTAGTACCAAGCATGCTTGGGGACTAAACACTGGGGGTTCCGCGTTTGGCTGATCACCCAACCGGAACTTCTGCTTTTGCACCTCTTGCTTCTGCCCAAGGTCAAGAAAACGGAGATGGACACAGTAGGCCTTGGCCTTCAATGAGCTGTCGCGTTACTGAGTTCAGATTATTATTATTATGCTACCACTTCGACTAAAATTCCCTAACTGTCGTACAAGCTGGCAGCTGGGCATTTATCCTGGTTTATATTTTTATATTAAAAGTTGGTATTTTTAATTTGGAAGAAAAAAAAAACTCTATAATTTTTACCTTCGTTTTAAAAGGAGAAAATTATCCTTATCAATTTCGACTTGACCACATGAAACTCGTATTAATAATAAGGAAGAGTCGATTTGTAGAAATGCTTGGAAGATTTTCACAAAATAAAGTGATTTATACGAGGGTTATTTTTTTTTTCGAGGTCCAATTGGTCGCTAAAGGAAAACTTTGGAGAAAATCTGCTTGGTCTGCGCGCAGACGTCTTGCGCTGTGTCCGTAGTTGACCAGGGAAAAGCGTGGATTAGTGGTTGTCATTTTTAGTACGCCTGAAGCACATAAACATGCTTCGAAAAGTAGAGTCTCCCGCTCAATTGCGTTCAGTCATTCGATTTCTGCATGCTGAAGGAAGCAATGCCGCTGAAATTCATAGACGAATGAGTAAAGTGTACGGAGAAGCGTTCATGAGTGATAGTAAACTGCGGAAATGGTGCAGGAACTTCATGATGCAGGCGGCTAGGGAAGAAAGTCAGTGTCAACCGATAATCTGGTTCAGCCCGTGGATCAGGCAATTCCCGAAAATCGTCGGTTCACAATTTCTGTGTTAAGTGAATTGCTTCCGGAAATTTCATGGTCAGCTCTCTTTACCATTGTGAGTGAAACACTCGAGTGCCGCAAACTCTGCGTGAGATGGGTTCCCACGATTGTGTCTGACCATCACAAAACTCAACGAATGGAAAACTCAACGCATTAACCTTCCTCCAGCGCTACCATCAAGACGGAGATGAGTTTTTGGACAAAAGTGTCACAGGAGATGAGACATGGATCCATTACAACACTGAAGAAACGAAAGAGCAATCCAAACAGTGGATGTGTGGCGTAACTTCGGCATTGTCGATAACTCCGCCCCCACATTGGTGATCCGGACGTGATTTGAACACGCAGTAACGTCCACTTTGCAAAAACTTGACAGTAACGCTCACTTCGATCTGGTAACGCCTACTTCGATGGATGGTCCACATTGAACAGTTGACTCGCTACTTGTGACTGCGGCATTATCCACCTCTTCACGCTGTTGCTACTCAGTCTCGTCTCGATTAAACACGTCTGCCTGCATACACTCGACTGCTAATGGCAACACAGGAGGCAGAGATGCCAACTTGCTCCGCTTTGTAAAATAGTATTTTCTAGTGGTAGCGAAATTTAAGTTACTTTAAGTAATTTCTTTCACCACTAAATATAAAAAATTATAAGTATTATATAAAACGCAACTTAAAGCATCCATGTACTGGTTACTCTTTTAAAAAGTAGGCGTAGCTATCCTTCTTTAACGAATTTTGCAAGATAATTTGCTACCACTTTATTAAAAATATTCCAGAAAGCGGAGCAGTTGGCATCCCTTCAGGAGAAACTACGACTGTGAAGTTAATACACCTCTCACATTCAGCACTCGAAATTCCGGTGATCTTAATTCCAGCTCTCCCGGTCTTTCACAAGTACAGCAACTAGTGGTATTTGTTCATCGAATTCTGTCCCTGATAAAATTCTGGTGGGGGAGTATTGTGGCGTCACTACAAAAATTAAACATCAATTCACTGGTATATAAGACATGCTAACTTGATTCAATCATGAGGTACCTTTTGATAGATGAAGGTTGGCATTGTCGATAACTCCGCCCCACAGATGCCTTCACACTCCCCGAGACGTAAAAGAGTGAAGTTCAAGTGCACGGTCTCCACCAAAAAGTGTATGGTTACAGCGTTCTGGGACCGTAGAGGTGTTCTCTTGGTGGAATTTATACCACGTGGCGTAATGATCACAGCAGCTTCGTACAGCAAGACTCTTCAATGTCTTCGAGGGTCAATTCAGAACAAGAGAAGAGAAATATTGTCGTCAATCATTGTCCTTCTTCATGACAATGCGATGCCGCACACTGCAGTTGCAACAACGATCCTCCTGCCAAGTATTGGATGGGAAGTTTTTGATCACCCACCATACAGTCCTGACTCGACTCCCTCAGATTTTCACCTCTTTGCTCACGTGAAACGCTGGCTAGAAGGACATTTTTTTGCCACCGACAACGAGCTGCAAATCAGCGTACAGAATTGGCTGAAAACACAGACGGCTGCTTTCTATGATGAAGGTATTGATAAATTGATACCACGCTACGACAAATGTATGAATCGGAACGGCCATTACGTCTAAAAGTAGCTTAATGTTGTATCACATTGTTCCATACAAAATTTTCTTGATTCTGACTGTGATTTTTCTTTAGCGACCAATAGGACCTTGAAAAAAAAAAGCCCTCATAGCAGTTCATACATAATGGTGGCAGTTACGAATAGAGCACTCTTTCCATAAAAAAATGAAATGAAATGAAAAATTAAAAAAAAAAAAAAAATGCTGCGAGTATTTTGTCTTTTCCGAAAAATACCAATCCTGATTTACAAAGTAATCTTCGTGCGAAGTGATTTTTAAAATAAAGTAGAATTATAACAACTTTTTAAAAAAATAATCCCATGAAACTGAAGCGGTAAGACATTGAGTAAAAACTTCATTCGCTTCAAAAATATATAAATCGAAAATTATATTTTTTAAGCTAATGAAGTTTTTAATAAAGCAATAACCCCTTAACACACTTCTTAACCCTTAACACAATTGAGGGTGCCTGTTCTGGCCCATACATTTTTTACCACTCTCAGTATTAAAAGTTTTTCCTCTTTTATGTGTTGTTACCACTTTATTTGTAGGTGTACATTTCGTAATTGTGCAAACTCTCTCTCGTAAATTCGCAGAAGTTACTGCCTTTTCCTAATTGTAGAAAGTACAAAAGGTTAATTATAAAGTGGCAATAAATAAATATCTAAACCGGCAATCAGGGTTGCCAAAGGCTACTAAACATGTAATAGAAACTGAATTCAATTTCATTTATTTATTATCTATTTAATTGTAAATACCACTATGACATACATAGCAAATTATACACATTTAAATTGAAAGTTTTCTAAGCCTAAAATTTGATAGAAAACTAAAAATAAAGTGCTGAAGAAAGACAAACGAATGTACAACAAGGCAGAAGGATGATACCGTATTGTTATTGGGTATTTTTTCATTTGCCTCCTTGGTGCATTGTCTACGTTTTTATACGAAATTGTTATCATTCCTTCCTAATGCATACATAATTAGATTACTAGATGTTAAATATTTTTTGTTATTTGCTGTCAGCGTTTAAGAATGGAAGAATATGAAACGTAAATATGCTGAATGCGATAAAATATATTCAACTAGTTCTAATTCATACAAAAGAGAAAAATAAAATATAAAAACAATTAATATTATTAAATTTGAACAGCTTATTTTCAATGATTTTTGTTTGATGTCAAATTTCTTGTTCCCCTTTTAAGCATTTTTGAAGACTCCTGCTATTTAGGCAGGGATTCTGAAAGGGAATTGATTTGCAAGAATATCCTTAACTTAATCAAACGTCATTCAAATGGGAAAAATTTAGAGATTTTGATGTGTTCCAAAGATGACGCCATTCTGATGAAAGCGAATTTTTTGGATTTTCTTAAAGCTCATTTATCTAAAAATTATTACCCATTAACTTCAGAAAATAATCTCTTAATTGTCATCTTCACTTTGGATTTTTTAGATTGAACATAGAAAGACTCGTATGAGGCATTCTATATATATATATATATATATATATTGGCAGGTATGCATTTTATCAAGCTTTGTTTGTCCGAGAGATGTCGAAAAACGATTAAAAGAACCTCACCCCACACCCCTACACGATGTTTGTAATTTTCCTGCATTCATGTTTTAAATTCATCCAGTCATTTATTTATGGGACTGCCAATTTTCTACGCTTTCTGGAAAAATTTCTTCCAGCTGTTGCTAAATTTATGTTTTGATGTATGATTCTTTGTTCTGTAAATTTGATTTAAATTAATTTCCACACCACGACATGTAAATGTGTTTAAAAAGTGTATATAAAATCCTACTTTCCTGCCTTGTCGCTGATTGGCTTATAAAATAGTAGCAAAATTACCATAAATTCAGAAAGCTTTTGTTTTAATTGCCTAAGACTCTATAAAATATTTTACTAAAAGCGTAGTAGTTGGCGACCCTGTAAGCATATATCTACCCAATTAAATTTTTAAATTCTTAGTAATAACTAATAGAAACATAAAATTACTTAAAACAATGATAATATTTTGCTTTATAATTTTAGACACACTTTTGTTCTTTCGCATACAATTAATTTTGAATAGTTCTCCTTTTAAATTAATTGTGTATATGCATAACAGTCTTTCTAATTAACGAAATCCGTAAAATTATAAGAAAAATTCAAAATAATGAATAACTTATATTCGTAGATTTCTAATCTTTTTAAATTTGGAACGGGAAGAGTTTACCCTATGAATTTAATAATTTAAAAAAACTTTATTGTTCGATAAATCTAATATTATAACTTCTGAAATAAGTTAGAGCAGGCCTAATGTAAGCAAAGTGTAAAGTAAATAACAAATATTTGATACACAGAATCATTGTTAGCTTATTCTTAAAGGTAATAAATGAGTAGGTATTAAATGAAAATGAAAAATGATTAAATCGTATTATAATTAGCAAAGCTTCTATAAAAATTTTATTTTGAATTTCGTCTATTTTAAAATGTATATGTAGAATGCATTTTAAAATGTATTATATCAAAGAAAATTTATGAGCAAGAATTGAAAAGATTTATTACTGAAATTATTGAAAAGAACCCGAATTTCATTTGAAATGGACTAAACAATTAGTACATAAAATTTTCAAACTTATGATAATTATTCAAAGAATTAATATTAAAAATCTTTAAGAGCATTAGTTTGCTTCAAAAGAAACTGTAAATATGTTTTACCATTATATTGTGTTTTGTTACAAAATTTATTTCTTTATACTTAATTATTTAGTTTAAAGTACAAATTTACCTAGCTGATTTTTCCGCTTGGGCCTTTTATGTTCATATCTACAACTTCTTCCCGAAGAAAATAATAATACATTTGAAAAGGAAATTTTATTAAACTAACAATATTAATGTTACTGTGAATGACCGGTGGTTGTTGATTTGCATCGGTGAATGTTGACAATAACTTATCGGTAAATGTCTGAAATATATACTAGGTCTAGTTAAGCGCCACTGCCCAGTATACATTTGCCCGGTATACTCTACACCAGTGTTTCCTAAACTTATGACGTTTGTGTACCCCTTCAAAATTTTTCGTAACGCTGTGTAACCACTAATAAAAAAAAGGAATGTATTTTTTACCATAAAAAAACTTGCACAAAAGTTAAAATTCACAACTGGCTGTTGATGCCACAAATTATTAACTGTTAACTCAGCAAACGATTTCGAAATTTGACGGCACACAATGAAAAAAATTAGTTTAAAAGTTTTTTACTTACCTATAATACACTAATAGTTTGTGTTAAATAGTTTGTGATAATAATTTTGAATGTGAAATAACATAATATGTACTTCAAAAGCACGTTTATAAAGGGATTAATTATTTATTTAGACTAATTTTTTATTAGTTAGTCACAGTTATTTATTTTTTTGCTAGTTATTGATTGTTAGCTTGTTTTCTATTGTTATTAACTGTTAGTTTTTTTACATTAATTATTAGTTTCTGTGATTTTTTGTTAATTACTTTTATTGCTAATTATTAATCGTTAGCTTATTATTTTTAGTTATCCTTAGTTAATTTGTTTTTAGAATTATAAATTGCATAGCTTACTTTAATGATTAGCTTTTATTTCCGTTTGAAAGTTAATATTTAGCTTGCTTTCTTTTGTTAATTAATAATTTTAATAGTCATTAAGTTTTCTACTTATTTCAATATTTTTTGTCAAAGACAATTTAAACTCTTCTTTCTTATTTTAAGATTGTCAGAGACAAGACAATCGCCGACATAGGTGTTCACGCGGTTAAAGCGCGGAAAAAGTATAAAAAATATTTATATAATATTATATATATACACTTTTCTTTAATTTAAACTTTACTCGTCATAAAAAAAGCATTATAATTTTTATTGCATCATTTCTAATATTTGGCGGCACATTTTAAGAATTTGACGGCACACAAAAGTGCCGCGGCATAGGGGTTGAGATTTAACCGGTACTCCGAACACTGATGCTTCTCCTAATCTATCCTCAGCAGAAATTAAAATATCGAATAAAATAATAATATTAAAGAATAAATTAATATCAAATCTGATATAGCAAATGTTTCGGACATTCACCAAAGCGACTATGTTGACATTCACCGGTGAAAGTTGACATTCTCTTGATTTCGGTCATTCACGGTAACAAAGATAACACTTTTTGAAGCTAATTCATTTTTTTAAGAGACTGCAGGTTCAAACAGATGGAATTAAGACGTTGCATTCATTAGATTTTAGATTTTTACTTATATTTTTCAGAATCCCATTTATTTTTAAACAGTTGACAATATTTCTTTGAATTTATTTATATATATATATATTTTGTACTATGCGAACTTTATTCTACAATTACGAGTATCTGAAATATAACTGTTTGATATTTAGTGAAGCAAAAATATTTCTTTTTTTTCGCGTTATATTCCCCCCCCCCCATTATTTTCATTTATATTTAGTATTAACTCCACTTTAAACAAGCTTGAAAAACAGTATTTTTTTTTTATATGAAGAGGGTTTTTTTTTTTACCGCCAAGAAACAACGTGAGAAGACTTTGGTAGAACGAATACGTAACCTTAATGGAAAACAAATAAATAAACTAATAAAACACACACACACAAGCAACTGAATAAAAAAAATAATGAAACTCAGTTTTCAAAGACGGCATAGCCAGTAGCAATATTTAATGCTCATGAATTTTTGTCGACAGAAAATTATTTGTTTTTATCAAAAGAATAAATATTTTATGTTACAAAATAATCTTTACCAAAGAGATCTTTCTTTTTTTTAAATGCGTTTTAAACATTTTTCTGGGAAATATATTTAATGTTAATATTTTATTTTATATTGTCAATGTGAATGATTTTTTAGAAACAGTATGATTCCAACTTAACCGACAATATATATGTAACTATAGTTAAAAAAAAAGTTTTCAAATTCTTCTTAAGTTTTATTTTTTTTCTTTAAAGAGAATTCGTATAAGTTTCTGACTTATGTCTTTGACTTTTTAGAAAAATATATTTTGTTAGTAAATGCTGATAGTTTCTTATTTTTTTTTATTTGAATCTAAGCATAAATTATAAATAAGGGTTAGGTATAAATTTTTTTATGACCCAAGTACATTATTATTTCTGTAAAATCGCCACAAATGTTTAAGCAAAGGTTGCATTTTAATGTTTTCTTGTTAATATTCGATTTTTTGTTATTTTTTTAATACTGTTTTGATGATGTTAGTATCAATTCATTTGTGTCTAACGATTTTTAAAAGAAAATTATTTTCTTTTTTGAATAAAAAGTGATAACACAAGCGATTCACTGTTAGATTTTTTTTCTTTTGTAGAAACAAAACAGTTCGTACCCCGTATCATTTTATTCTTTTTTTAAAACCGTTGTTGAACAGCCGACCCGAACAGACTTATGCAGTTCATCTTGATGCGTAGTGAATTAAATTAATAAGGGTTTGTATAGTGTCTTGATAAAACACCATCGCTTAGGAAAAAAGCAGTAACTGAACTGTACTTAGGGCTGCCAACTTTCAACTCTTTTTGTAAACATTTATTCTAGTGGTAGTTATGCTTATATTTTAATGTATTATTTTTTATTCATTTAAACTTATTTTCATACCACAACGAACAAAATATTTAAAAGCTCGTATGCAAAGCCCCTTTATAACTGTCCTTCTTAGTAAAATTATTTACATGTTAGCATAATTACCAAACATTCTATAACATTTCAGTGTTAAATGTATACCAATATCACAAAATATACAAAAAAAATTTCAAACAGCGCAGTAGTTGGCCGACCTGTGTATTAAATATTTGGGTCTGTTAATTTGAAACTGATGTTTAATTCTTTCTTTCTTTCTTTATTTATCAAAAATTGGGTGCCTGGGCCGCGCAGCGGCCCCCAACCCATTCATCATGAAATATTTACAGGTTGAATTAAAAACATTTTGAATTATGCAGCATTAAGGTGGCAAAAACAAGAGACCAAGCATATTTGCTTGATAAATTAAACATAATTTTAAAAATTAATATGAATCATGATTTTTGAAATAAACAAAAATTATCATAAATATAAATAGCACAATTGATATTTAAGCATTGAAAATGAATTGCATTATGATATGTACAACAAGCACAAATGACATATGAGCATTGAATAGAATAAGCATTTAAACAAGCACCTTGCTTGTATAACTGAAAGAAAATGAAAATAATAAGAGCAACTTGCTGTTAAACTGTGGATGGCTGTGGTTTGATTGTCAACGTGAAGTAACATAAGTCAGGATTTCAGTATTGGTAAAGTGTTTGATGCTTTGGATTATTGATGTAGACTATAGATGCTGGAATTGATGACTATTACTTATGCTGATAGTTGTTGTATGAGGAGTCGGAGGTGAAATGAGCGGCTATTGGTCTTAGTTTTTCGTCTTTTTTATAGTTCTCGAAGTTAAAAATCTGATTGAAGTTGGCTGTGCTGCATTTTATGGCTTTATCGTAGAAGTCTGGATGTTTAATTCTTATAGACTGAATTACATATTATAAAAATTAAAATAAATAAAATACTGGTAAGGGGCATCATTTCTGCTTCTAATTTTTCTTCTTATAATAAAGAGTAATGAAAAGGGCACTAAGTTAAAATATTTAGACTACTGTCGTACCCCTTTTTCCATAATAGCACGTTTTTCATTGCTAATCTGCAATAAAAAAGTAAGGAACAACTATTTTAGTTCTTTGTCCTTTGTCGTTTTCATGTTATAAATTTTAAAAAAAATCCATATTCATTGTACCCCCCCGACACCATATTTTGGATCTGTGTACAGTGCGCAAAGTGAAAAAAGGAGCACCCCGGATAACTTTTAACCTAATGATTGTATTTCAACGAGCCAGAACACAATTTTAACGGTTCGGGGGCTTGACCTCAAACATGGCATGTTAATTAATAAGTGCAGACAATAATTTAAGTTACAAATTTGGAACGAAAAACGTACTTTTCCTGGGTAAGCAAATATTTATTTCCGACAAAATCCGATTATGGATCTTCAAAATATGGGGGAAGGGGGTAGCTGCAGTCGGGGAAAAGTCCGGTACCATTTTAGAGGGATAATTCCGTATCGTGATCTGTCGCGCCAACTACAATCGCCAAGGTGCCAAATGGATTTTAAACTTGACCGGAGGTGGCTACGAATTATACCTTTTCGAGTTCGTCCCTTTCATTTTTTAGTTTCTCACAGGCCGCTGCCCGGAAATTGCCAAGACTTGGCGATATTCGGCTACAGATCACGATACGAAAATCTCCTTTAGTTTGGTCTGGAAAACGGTCAGAAATTTGGAACCCTTATATTAATTTTACTTTTCGAATATTTTACGATATCTCGACAAGTTTTTAAGCGAATCAATTCAATGCTATTATGGAATTGCGAATCAAAAACAAATTCTGTGCAAAAAAATACATTTTAATAATTTTTTTGTTACTTTTGAATAGTTTTTTCAATCATAGTCGAAAAACTTTTGAATTGAGAATGCAATATTTTATGAAAGACGTAGTGTCAGATATAAAATCTTAGTTTTTTTAAACAAGAAACTGTGCTTTATGGGGTTAAGAACCCTTATTTTAAGAAAATTAATACAATTACTTATTTTATACTTGGACATGAATTGTCTTGTGAAAGTAAATATAAATATTTAAAATATGAATTTGTGAAAAGGCATTAAATATTAGCAAGAAGGGTGATTTTTTATGTTTTTACCCTAAAACTATTTCCTTAAAAATGAATTAAGTCACAATATTTTTTTTTCCTTCAAAATTTAAATCTCTTCCGAAAAAATGCTTTTTTGATAAATGACTTTATGCATAATACATTTTTTCCACAAATTTAGACAATTTATAAAACATCGTTTTTTATTTTCTAAATCTGCTCTAAGCCCTTAAAAAAGAAAGAAAACAAACAAACAAAAAAAGAAAAAGCCTAAAAATCAGTCTTTTTCTAAATATACATGCTTTTAAAGATGTTTTCTAGACTTTAAATATATATATTTTTTTCGCTTCTTCTAGCTCTTTTATTATACCACCGAGTCAGCGAAAATAATGGGAGAAAAATGCGAAAAATTGAAGTAAAAAGAAATAAAATAAAAAAAAAGAAACACTGTAATAACACAAAATGTCGCGCATATCCGGGACTCTCTGAAGCGTGCTTAAAGAAAGGGCGATCGAGAAAAAATAACCCTTTTTTTTTACTGTAAAAAAGAAAAAAAGGAGTAATCCTTTACAATGAAATGGTCTTTTAGAAGAAAAAGTAGGTGGAAATAAATATATAGTCACTATAAAATTTTTATATCTGTTTTCTAGGTTTGTGCTATCTCATCTTGTGTAACGACGCTCAATTCAAGACTTGTTATTTCGGGTCGCTAAGTCGAGGCCTTGAGATGCTTATCACCTAACACAAAAAAGGAACATTTTTCACTTTTACAGCAAAATGCATGCTGAGTTAGATCTTATTCACAGACACGAGTTTATGGGTGGAATAATATATCATGATCTTAATTTTTTTTTTGTTTCTTCGACATTCATAAGTAGTGCTACGAAGCTAGTTTTGCGAGAGAGAAAATTGTCTCTTATAGAAAAATTTCGACATTTTGTAAAAATATTCTTTTATTGTTAATTTAATTAGGAAAATAGTAGTTAAAAATACAATTTTAAAATGATAAAATATGCAAGTTTGCAGGGTTCGAAAAGTTTCTTAAAAGTATTTTCAGTATTGCAGAGGGGCCAACTTGTTCTGCCTGATATGCAAATTTTTTCTAGTGCTAACATAATTTAGTACAAAATTTTTACTCGCTTAATTTGTAGAAAATTATGTAGGAAGTTGGACTCGTGTTCGTGAGAATGGGAGTTCGAATCCCGCCGGCCGAAGAAACCGCGTGCATTAATTGATGACTGATGCACGTTAAATCTGTCGGGGTCAAAAGGTCATAAAGTTCACATAACAAAACAATAACTGTTGGGGTATTAGAATTGGAGATTGCTCGTTTTCTGGTTCAGGTCAAAAATACGATTAGTGGATGTATGAATGGGTCTGTGGATATATGAACTGGCAATGACATTTGCGAGTCGCTGAAATCATATTCTTGATCATAGGTGGAGCCACTGAAAAACAAGAAACACCTGCCTTAAATTTTTTTGGTTTTTAAAGCAAGCTTGTTGACATTGGCGAGTAGCAATAGAAACAACAACATAGAAATTATTACCCTTTGCTGCGAGGAGAAGTTAATGTGTGGATCACTCAACAACTGAACAGATCCATACTGTCCGTAACATATTTAAAACATTTTATAAGTATTATACTAACGTCTTTCCATTATTTATTGATTTTAAGAAGGGATTTGATAAAATTAATAGAACTAAGTTGGTATCCATTTTAGCTGAGCTGAAAATACCAGTTAAGTTAATCAAACTAATAGACTGCAGTGGGTAGGTACTTTATTTAAGTCGCACTACAGCTGCACAACGGGCTATTGACGACGGTCTAGGAAACATCCCCGAGGATGATCCAAAGACACGTTATCGCAATTTTCGATCGTCTGCAGAGGGGATAGCTCCCCTGCAGCCCGATGACCTGCGTGCGAAGTCAAGCATTTTACGGTAGAAGAGTTTAACGGGGACCGATACCACGCACCACCCTAGGTCCCTACGCAGGCTGATTAAAGTGGTCACCCTTCCGCTTACTACCCACAGGGAGTGGGCAGCAGAACATGTGAACTGGAGAAAGATGAATGGCGCAATATTCTTTTCTCTAACGAGTCCCGTTTTTCTGTTCATTCAGATAACAGGCGTATTTTCATCTGGAGGGAACAACACTAGCAACAATCTTGCGTTCTTTCATGAAAGTGTTAAGATTTGGTGGTGGGGAGTGATGGTCTATGCTGGCATCTCCATTGATGGGCGCAGCGATCTCTATATCATTCGAAATGGAGCTCTGACCGGTCGCCGATGTAGGATCTTGAGACCTATTGTAGTCCCTTACACTGCAGCAATTGGTGATGAAACTTCCTGTTAATGGACGACAATTGCAGACAACATCGTGCTATTTTGGTGAATGATTTCTTTTTGGAGGAAGGAAACATACGAATGGATTGGGCAGCGTGTTCACCAGACATGAACCCAATCGAGCATGTTTGGGACATTCTAGGCAGATAAATTGCTGGCCACTCACACAAAGAACTGGAAAGACCTCTTCTGGAGGACAGAATAACTCTCATTAATAACCTCATTGGCCTCAAAGGTTTTCAACGTTGCCGGCCTTACTATAAACGATTTTCTTTTAAGGAATTTTTTTTTATTTGTTTTTCTCTTATGCACAAATTGTGTTTTTTCCCCTTTTGTACGCAATAAAACGCATTTTTTCTGTCAAACAAATGTCCTTTTTTCCATATAGCCTACTAAGTCTGTTGATAATGTATCAATCATTCAAACAATTCTCCAGGGTGCCAGATCAACCCACAACCTTAATATACTTTAATTGTTTTGAGAAGTGTAGATGAAACCTACAAATCAAATCAAAAGGCTCCCATATATCACTATGTTTCGACTAGTATTCACTTTCCCCATTTATCATCAGTCAAAATCTAAGTCTCATTTTATACATTTGTAAAGTGCAAGAACAACATCCTCAAAAAGTTAATAAAAGTCAGATGGTGCATCAGAAATAACTATATTCATAGGGACCTCAGCATAGATAGACTGGACCAATTTATTGCAAAGCAAATGTTAACTTAAAAAAAAAAAAAATTAAAAAAAAGAGCCACAAGATGCTAGGCCGCCCATTTCAATGATATTTCATTCTTCGAAAACTTCAAAGACAGCACAATAAGACCCCAAACAGCATTCTTCTATAGTGATGCCACAATGACTGAACATCAATAGCTAACTTATTCCATGAAGCTCAAGTATAATCGCTACATACAATTACACATTGTATATCTCTAAATATCACGCGTCATCAGCAGAACATAATCTTTAAGTCCTGTTAAACACTACCACTTCCCACTTCTAATTCCGCCTGTATTTCACACCGCAATTCATTGAATCAATTTTAAGAAAAATTAGTAAAAGGCCACTCGGCAGCCTTAGGCGCCTGACTAAAATACGAAGGTGAAGTTTTGAAAACCCGCTTGGCTTGAATGGATCATGAAGTTTAAAAATTGAACCCAAATTTATATTTATGACTAAAAAGGAATCAAACAATTTAATCATAACATTTATATTTAACCATATCATATACGAAATTTTTGAAAGTTCATGTCTGAAAACACTGATAAGAAGAATATATATATACTAGAGGGCTCCGCCCCCTGCTCGCTACCGGCTGGCAATTTTTCTGCACCAACATCACATAGGGAGAATATGATAGGAGTAAATTGTCAGAGGTCCTTATTATCAGCATTATAAACTCATATAAAGCTATTTTAATACAAACAATATTATAACAATATTATAAACTTATAAAAAGTGAGGAAGCAATATTATTTAACACATTTTAGCAGGAGATTAATCTCCGTATCCGAAGCACGCGTGGCAGAGCCTAACTCGGGTAGACTATATTTGAGGATACCCCTTGATTCTCGCTAAGTTGTGATCGCGGTTGATCACCAAGCTGGGCGATGTTGAAACCCAATCGTGATTCTGATTGGTTTAGATTTTAGCGTTATTTTTAAATGTTCAACGATATATGTAATTTCAGAGGTCAGTTAGTTCCACGTTGGATACTGGCTGGTAAGATTACTTTTGCTTCTGGTCAATAAGATCGAAGGTATGTTGGCAGTAATGGGACTTTAGAAAAAAATGTCATCGCCAATCCGGTACCACAGACGCCATTTTCGATTCGTATTTCGCTGAATTTATGTGGCGAAAGACAGTATCTAACTGCTATTAGAGAATTCGGTGCACCTAAATCTGAGGATTTTCAAGCCTAAGGAAGAAGTGAGTTATTTTTTTCCTTTTCTTTCTGTGCTTACTCCATTAATTTTTGTTTCGATTCAAAATGTATGCATTTTATTGAATTTATTAATTTTGCTCATATCGGGTCAATTGCAATTTTATAAAGTTTTGGCCGATGTTTTGTTTTTATTTTATTTTATAACCGTCGTTGAACAGCCGACCCAATTTCATGGGTTTACGACTACTAATGTTCAACTCCGTAGCCTTGTAATTTTGAACCAATCCAGAAGACAAGGAAACTCCTGGATCAGTACCCCCAGAGGTATTGATTTGTTATGGGAACATGGAGGACTTTGAGACTCGACAGATTTAACGTGCATCAGTCACCATTTACTACACGGGGAGTCTTCGGCTGGCGAGGATCGAACCCACGACCTCTTGGACATGGGCCCAGCGATCATTATATTTTGGCAGCCATTTCCGTTACTACGTTGTTCAGCGCAAGCAGGAATGGCGCCAAACATAAGTTGCCAATTTCGCCAAGGGGCACCCTCAAGTATATTTTTACCCCTAACTCAAATCCTTCTTGATCTTATAGAATGCCGGACGCTCCCTATATGGTGCTTCATCCCCCCACCCAGTAATTTAAGTTTTAAACTGAAAACAATTAAAACCTAATGAAAAAAAACTTTAAAATATGGCAAACGAATTAAAAAATGTAATATTAATAAGTTGATGCTGAGTGATATTTCAAAAGCAAAAACCATTGCAAGTAATATCCCAATTAACTTCATTACTGTCAACTGACAAAATATTTTAATTTCAATCAGACAAAAAGCAAATTATATAATAAAACCATATGTAACTGAAATTCGACAAAATAAATTAAGCAATTTAATTTTTTTGTCATATTGAATACTAATAAAAAAACAAATGTAAAATGAAATAATTATGTTATTAATGATCAATAAACATTTTTGTCTGAATTGTTATAAAAAAAAAATGTGAAAACCATAAAATTAAAAATTATTTACAATAGATCTCTGAATATTCACAGAACCTGGCTATGTACATTTTTCATTGATTTTTCTTTTCACATCATTTTGTGTGTCAATGATATGCATTTTATGCATTATTTAAGAAATATCTCATACAAATAAGAACCGTTAATTAATATTTCTGGCTGACCGATTTTTTGATAGTAAGTAAAAAACCATTAAAAGTAAGGAAAAACAATGATAAAATTAAAAACTATTTACAAAACCTCCTCATATACAACATTTTATATCAATTTCTTTTCCATATTATTCGTTTTCATTTAAACGTCTTGATTCTTCAACGTTTCTTCGCCGCGCATTCCGCTGATATTTGCACTACGTATTGACAGCACTACGATTATTTTCTCGGTAATTTTGTGCTGCTAAATTATGTTCAGCCCTTTGTCGCTGTTGATATCACCTAAGATATTTACGGCGATCCATTTTTTTTAATAAAAGATATAAGTACTTTGAAGTAAACTCTGTTCAATATATTTCACACATTCAATACAAAATAGAAATCGTAACAAGTTTTAGCTGGTAAGTTTAGTTGTAACATTTCTGCATACAGCATTAGTAAAAATTATTACCTTTTCACACACATGCGTTCTCAATTTCGATTGGCTATGTGTTATCATTCCACTCTCTTCTTATATTATATATATATATATATATATATATATATATATATATATATATATATATATATATATATATATATATATATATATATATATATATATATATATATAAGTTCCGGACCCATTTTGATGTTTAATAACTCATAAAATAATAAAGATAGATTAAAATTAATAACATAAATGGTTAGATAGACTCAAAAAGTTTCATGACCCTTATTGTCAATTAACTTCCACGTGTGCCCCCTTCGTCGCATATCAAGTCGATAGTCATTTCCCGCCAGGTAGCGGCAAGCATGTCGGCATCCGCAGAGGCTATTGCGGTTGTAATTCTGGCTTTTATGTCATCAATGTTCGACACGATCCTCCTGTAAATATTGTCCTTTATAAATCCCCAAAGAATAAAGTCCAGCGGCGTTATATCAGGTGATCTGGGTGGCCAAGGAATTGGACCCCCTCGTTCAATCCATCTTCCTGGAAAAGGGTCATTCAAAGAACTACGAACGATGATACCCCAATGAGGTGGTGCACCATCTTATTACAAAAGGACATGTGGCTGAAGCTCTTCTAGTTGTGGAAATACGAAGTTTTCCAACATGTCTAAGTATACGACTGATGAAACCGTCTTTTCTGTAAAAAAGAAAGGCCCAATGACTCGGTCGTGCATTAGTCCACACCACACATTAACCTTTGGGGAATCCCTTTGTGCCTCACGGTATTCATGGGGGTTTTCAGATCCCCATATACGCACATTATGGCGATTAACAATGCCAGAAACATGAAAGGATGCTTCGTCGGAGAACATTTTGCGTTTCAGAAAATCAGCAGCATCTTATATCCTTCCTATCATATCTCTTCCAAACGCCATCCTAGGAAGTTCATTGACAAGGGCCATGAAACTTTTTGAGTCTATCTAATCATTTATGTTATTAATTTTAATCTATTTTTATTATTTTAGGAGTTATTAAACATCAAAATGGGTTCGGGACTTTATAACCCCTTTTAAACACCCTGTTTATATATATATATATATATATATATATATGAGTAAAATCAAGAAAATGTCGACTTTCACAGGTGAATGTCAAGAATCACATAGTCACTTTGGTGAATGTCCAAAATACTTTTTATATCAGATTTGGTATTAATTTATTTGTTGATATTATTATATTATTCGATATTTTAATATCTGCAGAGGGTAGATTAGAAGAAACATCAGTGTTCGGAGTACTGGTAAAATTTATACAGGGCAGTGGCACTTCACTAGACTTAGTATATATTTCGGACATTTACCAAAGCGACTATGTGATTGTAATGCTTAGTAACCGTACGTAGTTTGCTTCAGCCTGGTCGTATCCCTCATACAGGGGAGGATGTCCTGTTAGCCATGGAAGTGCTACCTCATACCTGTCACCAGATTTCTGAATTGTCTCTTTGAAAAAAGTTACGGTTTCTTCGTCTAGCTCCTTAGTTGTTTTTCTTTCAGTGGGATCTGTGATATCCAAGGACTCTAAGTCGCTTAGCTTGTGTATTTCCGAAAGATGCATACTTAAGGATACCATATTTATACTGCTTTTCGTTCCTTGGCCTCAAACGTTCCATCCGAGCTTCGTCTCTATGGCTGTGACTCCCGACGGCAAAAATCCTATTCTTCCTGTCAATATTCCTCCTAGAAAATCGGCACCAATCAGCATTTCAATTGGAGGAATCTCTGGACCAACATCGGTAAGTTTAATACCTCGAGATTTCAATTCTCGTATCAGATTTGGGTCACGTATGCCAGGTAAAGATGAACAAATCTTGGGCTGATTCACAACTAATATGTTGTATGAAAAAGTTCTATTGATGCTCTCAACAGTGATGTCGTAGCGACCATGTCTGACTTCAGAAGTTTGCGTACCTCCAAATAATCCTTGAAACAATAACTCTATTCCTGAAGGATTTAATCGTAACTCTTTAACTACATTTTTAGTTAAGTATGATCGCTGTGATCCGTCATCCAGTAGAGCTCTAACGTAACGTTCTTGATTTCCATTTCTTAAACGTAGCAATAATGTTTTCAAGTATATTACCCTTTGAGGCATAAGTTCCGTAAATAACGTAGACGTATTCATTTCCACTCTTGATTCATCGGGAATTTGAACCTTATTTTCTTTAGGCAGTTATGGACACAAAATTATGTAGTGTCGCCTTCCACACACCAGACAGTGAACGCTACTGTGACAATTTTTTGCCAAGTGTCCAAACTTCCAGCATACCAAGCAACAGCGTTTACGTAGAACAATTGATTTTCTTTCTTCTGGCTTCATTGAGGCAGCCTTATGACAGTCTTGACTGGCATGTCTTTTCTGACAAAAAATGCACTCAATCTTACTGGACTTTTCAAAGGAAGATGTTAAAGTCATTGCTGTTGGTTCTTCTTTGCTAGAAGATTCCTTTTTAGTTTTTGAAGGCTGTCCAAAAGCCTTTTCGGCTAACGCTCGATGCTCTTCCCCTTCTACCTCGCGACGAAGAAAGGACATCAACTTTTCTAACAATTTCTCTTTCGTAAGTTGAGCTGTCTCTTCATCCTCCACCTCAGTTTTTAATGAAAATCTATCCCAAGCCTTTAATACATCATTTGGAAGACACGATTCAACAACTGGGTATAACATGGCAGCATAGTTTTGAGTAGTTACGCTTAATGTTTCTAGAGCTCTCAAAGATGAACCGAACTTATCGTACAATTCAGAAAGCTTAATGTTGGCTCGGTCGTTTACCAGGGTTAAAAGATTCCTCATAAACACGTCTATTAATAAATCACGTCTGCCAAACCTTGACTTGAGATGCTTGATAACCTTAATGTAATTGTTTTTAGAAGGTGGATAGCTTTCTGCAATACTGCGAGCATTTGAACTCTGCTTCAAAGATGAAAGAAGATATTGAAATTTATCTTCCTCTCGTATACTTGCATCTTCGTCAATGCGACTAAATTGTGCCCAAAAGACAACCCAAGTACGTGGCACTAGGTCGTATTCTTTTAATTCTATCTTTGGAAGTCTCAACTTCCCAACTGGCTATGTATCAGATAGTGCAGAATAACTCTTATTTACTAGCAAGTAGTCTTCGTAGTCAGTTTTTATTTCGATAAAGCGCTCTCTATAAGTTTCAATTTCCTCATAGTCTTTATCTGATTGATTACTTAATTCTGATATTTGACCATCAACTATGAATAAACGCTCGGCTTTATCTGCTAACTTATTAAATATTGAGGAAAGCTCTTTACCCTCGACTTTTTCTTCTTTCTTTTTCGTATAACATGTCAACAAAACTAATAGAACACAAAAATCATCTCTCTTCTTGTTGCCAGATATGCTTATGCTAACTTCAGTAATAATACAAGTTCCAACAGTCAACATTCACCGGTGGAAGTCAACATCCACCACCAGTTTCGGTCATTCACATAACACTTAATTTCATTAATTGCGCTTATCTAGGAAATATAAATGTATGTAGTATTACATATATAAAAATTTTCCTGTGCCTTAAAAACTCATGAAGTAAAGAACTATTAAACATCGAAATTTTATTGCATTTTTTGACGCCATGACACATAATTAATAAATTTCAAAAAAAAATATCTGAATACGTGAGTTTTTTCGATATCTTTTTTATTACGGAGTCGTAGATCTGTTGTAATTCAACGTGATAATGAAGCTCAATGTTTTTGAAATAAATTAAGTTTCTTCAATTTTCTTTCAGAACAAACACACGTGATAGTTTCATACCTCTATGCATACACACATGCTACAATATCATTTAAAGTAACTTAATACACTAATAACCGGCTTTTCGCATACTAAAAATTATGCACAGAGATTTCTGTAAATAAACAATTTATTTGTGTTGATAATGATAGAAAAATATTATATATCAATTATATGAAAATGTTATAATTCGGTAAATCTCGGCGACTTTTAAAATCGAATGAGAAATGCTTTTAAAACTAAACTATTAATTATTATGTGCAGAAATTTTCGTAAATAAACGATCTGTTTGTGTTGATAATGGTCGAAAGATATTATATACCAACTGTATGAAAATATCCTAACTCGGCAAATCTCGGTGACTTTCAAAATCGAATGAGAAATTCTTTCAAATTTTAAAAAAAGGTGCATTTGTACCTCGTCAGTCACATAAAGGTTAAAATTCTTTTATTTCCTGCCGGAACTGCTTCAACTATTACACATTTCCGGATTGCGGAACAGAAAAAGAAATTTTTCGACTACCTACATAAATTTTTAAAATACTATCGATAAAATAACATAAAAGACTTTTCTGTGGATTAAAGTTGCAACAAAAATTTTGAAGAAACATGTATAGAAAACAACTCCTATTGGTTTTGAAAGAGACAGGAAAGAGGGCGCTTCAGGCGGAAACTCCAAAAGCTCCAAAACTCGTGTCCGGAGAACGAAATCCGGTTAGATGTTGGCTAGTGAAATGGGAAGGAGGAAAGTCCGGCCGCTGGCTGTCCGGAACATGCTTCCACGGCACTCATGAAAGGGACGGAGATCATCATTTGTTTGTTGCTGTTCCTCATGCCCGGTAAGTTGTTTTAAATGTACTTTGAAATATATATATATGAATTTGCAATTTTTCTTGTTTTCTCAACTTCATACACTATTAAATCTAATTTTTTAAATATTTTTTATACTATAAGCGTCATTTTTTCAAATCAGAATTTTATTTTAAAATGAGTTTTTTTATTCGCACCTATTTCTTTAAATGAGATTATTTTCCAAAAAACTGTGATTTTGTTCATTTATTTGCTTTTAATATTCTTTGCTATTTTGTTTAATTTTAATATTCTTTGTGTTCAATATTATTTGTTTTTCCTTTATAATACATTTTCCCCCAAACCGTAAAAAGTTAAGACCGTTGCATATTTTTCTACATCTTATTTCAAATTTTATTACAAAAATAATACTATATATTTAGTGTTTTTAAACTCTACGTTTCGAATCATGAAAAGATTGAATGCTTGAAAATCCGATTATTAAATCAAAATCTGTTTGAGATGATGCCTTACTTTTTTGGTTCACTTTAAAAAGAAATATTTACTATGGAAGCTCAAGTCTAGTTTTTTTCCCCTTTTTCCATACTTGACGAATTTCGGCCGTCCCAAAAACAACTTTTCGAATCGGTAATTTGAAAAACCTTTTATCTAATATATTTTCATATTTTGCATATAATGACAGCTATTTATATTTTTATATATTGATGACTATGATCTTCCCTAAACTAGAGAATTTTTAAATGGAGCACAAAAGTAATAGCGAAAAATACAGTAAAAATATATAAAAATTAAAAAAAAAAAATTATTTCCCACCTGCTTTCGCTTTTTTGAACTGTATCAAAAATAACGTTTGATAAGCGATTTTCCAACAACTTGACATTTTAAAGGCACGAATTCTTAAAAACAGAAAATGCTTTCAAAAATCATGCTTACTTTTTATAGTCAAATTAACACGAGAAAAATAAAGGAAACTTAATTTAACGGTGTTGGCTGTTGAGTTAATCTTCTGGCTCAGAACAGACCATGACACTTTGCAAGCCAGAAGAGTGAAATTTTTTATATCGGGCCTGCTACTAGTATATAAAGGCTGAGTTAGGCTTAAGAAAGTTCTTTTACTAGAATTATCAGATTATTACACATTATAATATGTATTATTATTTTTTATATTTTTTTCCATGTAAAATAAAACTGTTGTACTGGAGAAATTATTACACATCTCAGTTTAGAACTCCAAAGCTATTAGAATATGGGGAGAATCAAATCTGCAAAGCAGTCAATCAAACCAATACAATGGTGGGAGTAAACATTGATGCAGGCGCAAAATCTCTATTTTTTCTGAAATAATATTTTATTTTTATTTTATAACAGTCGTTGAACAGCCGATACAACTTTTGGGTTTACGACTACTAATGTTCTACTCCGTAGCCATGTAATTTTGAACCCAACCTAGAAAACAAGGGAACTTTCGAATACTTCCGGCATCTGCCGAGTTGAAGAACGAAAATTCAGTGCCTGCTGTTAAAAAAAATCATTCAGCTTCTTTCATCTTACAAATATTTTCCACTAATTTAACATCGGAATGAATGAATGCTTTTGTTAACAAGTAGAGGCAGGTAGCATCTTGAACTTGAACTGATGCTTTCAACAAAGGATCTACACCTCTCTCTAGTAGTGCCCATGGGCAGCTGTGATAATGGCAGTAATAAAAGGTCAATGCGAGTAAGTATAGGATGCGGTAGCGGACGATAAGTTTAAACTTAAGGGCCTACTTCCATCTGAGGATAGATATTTATAAAAATTACATGTAGTGGGAGGGTGACGCCCAGCACACTCCCTCGCCTCTCCCAGACAAGCCGGCCTTCACGGATATATAGTATTCATTTTGTCTGAATTTTGTAATTTGTTCTAAATCGGGGTTATTTACAGTGTTTGGATAGTATAGCATCTGATAGTAGAAATGTAGTTATTGGATTATTATCTTTCATATCTATGATCAATTCTCCATTGAGAATTTCATTAGAGTCAGCTGGCTCTTTTTCCTTCGATTGACTATAAAAAGTAACACTTAATTTATTAACATATTCGCTAACGGTGTCTATATTTTAAAATCGTTTCGAATTGTTAGTTTGGTGCACCAGTAAGTATGTCTGAACAGTTTGTTTTGAGTTATTTCTAGTTTTTTCATTTGGGATTGATTTAAGTCGCCCCAAACAGGTCAGGCATAAATCCGAACCGGCCTGATACACATTAAGTACAGTGTTCTTTTTATGATTTAATGCTAATGATGAGTTTGAACTAATAATTAGTCTGAGGTAGCTATATACTGCGTAGGCTTTGTTGATGACTTTTTAATGTGTAGGTTCCAGATTAATTTGTTGTTGAGGCTGAGTCCTAGGTAGTCTGAATGAGTAACTATTGGAATACATTGGTTGAATATTAACACCTTTTACTTTATAACTTTGTGCCTTTATAACCTAATTAACATTGGTTTTGATTTATCGGTAATGGTTGAAATTTTGTTATTAGCATACGAATTTTCTATAGATTGTATAATCTTGTTTAGATTTTTGACTGCATGATTAGGGATCTTATTGCAACAGCTGTATCATCATCGTAAAAGACGATGAGATAATTCCTCTGGTCATTAATAACTAGTGAATATTAAAGACAAAAAGGAGCCTTCAATACTTCCGCGAGTAGAATTGATCGCGACTTGAACTTAGAAATGCATGAAATCAATAGTGGTAGAGTAAGATTGTTTTGCTTCTTTCTGCTTTTTAGGTGAATTCTAAGAATTTAATGAAATCGAAATCATAATTCATTATCCGTTAATTTCTGAAATTGGAGATAATTGGTAGGACAATGTCGTAACATGTTTTATCGTAATAAACGGTAATTAAATTACTTGTTAAAAACTGTGAAGGTTAATAAAAACAATAATATTTTTCGTTTTACTGTATTTTTTCAAGTGTTCGTAAAGCTTCTACACCGTCTAAAATACGATTTTTCCCCCTGAATTTTATATGTAAGCATTTTTAAAACAAAATTTTGTGAAATTGTCTTTCACCGCGATCCAGCGTTTTTTTTATTTTTTTTTATTTTTAATAAAAAGAAATAAATTTAATTTCTGAGCTCAAATCTACTGTATTTCATAAGATATTAAGTAATTCTAGTGAGTTTGAAGTGAAAATTTGCTTTAGTTACTTAAAAGTAAATTGCTAAAAAAAGGTGACATGGTTGCTAGATTTAGAACGAACTCGCTTTTTTGGCAGTTTTGATTTGGCCTCTTTTCACTTGTTTAGTACTGTTTGTTCTATGCACATTCATACGTTAATGTGAGCATATTGTTCGAGTAGCGAGATTAAGTTCATTTTAAAAATTATCATTTAGGTTTAAATTTCGAGCTAGCTATAGTGATGACAAAGTATGAAGTGTTTTATAACTATTTCTTTTTTTTTTTCAAACGACGATTCTTGAAATGATAAATCTTCAAATGACGATTCTTATAAGCATCCTTTTTTTAACACAAATAATAAATTAGGTAACAAATACAGGTATACAAAGAATGCTACCCAAGAGAGTCTCAAAACACAATGATCACGTTGTGAGCCAAATGGTTTCAAAATACACCGACAACAGTATATAGGCAGCAAAGAGTTTGCAGTGTGCCCTAGTGTAGTAAACTACACCCATAAGTTGCCTACTTTATAGAAGACTAAGACTCAGCAACAAAGTGCCGTTTTGTATAAGCCTTTGAGTTATTTGAACTCTTGGGGGGTATTCATTTAAAGATAATTTCATGCAAAAAAATAATTTTTAGTTAATATTTATCACTTTTTATTATTTCATTTAATATTTAAATTTTTGAATTGCAGGGATACAATTTTTTACATCATTTTAAAGAAAATAAATTTCCATGGAAAAATTCAAAATTTGAGTGAAATCGATCGAATAAAAATAAATAAAAATACACCTGAGAAATAAAAATTTTTTTTAAAAAAACTTTCTTGAAATTAGATTTCTATTCTGTCGATTTCACACAAATACTGTATTTTTCCATGGAAAATTACATTCTTTAAAACTATGTAAAAATGCATACTTCAAAACTTAAACATTTTCCGACTAATATTAAATAAAATAATAAAATATTTACTAAAAGTTATTTTTTGCTTGGAATTATCTTTGAATAAATGAATTTTATAATTGAGTGTAAAAATTTTTCAATTTACTTAAAAAGTAGTCGAGATATGGCGAAACACAGGGTCCAAACTTTGGACCGATCTCTTAACCAAACTATTGGGACCTTATTTCCCAGATTTCAGCTACCCTATGTTTAAGAGGTCAGAAATCCTAATCCGTCGATAAAAAAAACGTATGTTGATTCAGAGAAAGTACGTTTTTGTGTCTGATTTCGTATCTTAAAATCTTCTGAACTAATTAATCTTCTGAACTAATTAATATGTTGTTTAGGGTGGTCCGTTTTTTTATTTTACGCACTGTATATGAAATGAAAGGAATATAATAAAATGTATTTAGTGAGAGGAACAAAATTATAAAACAAGTAAGGCGACTAAATTATAAGACGACTATTTAGCAATGAATTATGAATAAATTGGTTAAAAAAATTGAAAAAAAAACTATAATTTATAATTCTGAGCGACATCTTTTATTGTCCCATACCTGATATAATTTGTAAATAAAAAATGTGAAAGATTTAATTATTTTTATCGAGATAAAATGTAAATGCGTCCAAAAAATTCTATCATCGTTTCGAAAAGAAAACTTTTTATTTTATTAAGAATAAGTGAATAAACATGCAAAATAGAGATCGCTCTAAACATGAAAGAATAAACAACAAAATCAGACCCACGTTTGAAAAATGTATAAATGCAAACAATCGATGAAAATACTTAAGGAAATTTAATTTAAGAGTATTAATATGTCGAGCTAGAATGAATAATTCTCTGGGAGAAACATCTGTAATTTTTTTCTCTCTTCAGTTGAAGTTGTAGTTCTTTTTTTTTAATATTTTAGAATGCAGAGCAGATATGCTTTGTAGGCAGTAGGAATTTTTATAAAGAGGAAAAACAATACCAGAGATGAAAACAATACATCTTTTCTAGGAAATAGTTATTAGGAATTAAGTAAATACGATAAAGTATCGTTCTTTTTCGGGGTTCAAAGGAAATAGAAGAAAAGAATTATAGAAAGCATTGCTTATTAGAGTAGCGAAAGTGCAACGGAGTTTGAAAATGATAAAAAAGAAAGTCCCATGCTTGAAGCACACTTAGCCCTTTCCTTGCTTTTGACCCTACTTTGGAAAAGTAATTAGATTTGCTTTCCTTGTAACCAAAAGGAGTATGGTTCCAACTGCACGGCTAGGCTATCGGTTATTTCACTTGATTTCGTCCGGAAATCATTTCAGATTTCCGCCGGTATAATGAAGTTAAATAATTTATCCTGGGAACTTTCATTAAAAAATATAAAGGTTAAAAGCGGAAATTGTACGACTCGGAAAAACAAAAAATCCTCTTCAATATTTGTAATTCAAATATTTGAAGCAAGGCTTTTTTTTTTTTTTTTTTTTTTTTTGATTTTCCTATTTTTCACTTAATTATATCACTCCAAGGATTTAAAAAAAAATTGAGTTGAAAGTTTTTTGTTTCACTGCCAGGCATTCAAGGAAATTGGTTAAATTGGAATAGTAATGAAGTCAAACAAATTTTAGCCATTGTGGTTGGTTGAATAATGTGTAAACTAATGGTAAGAATGGAATCCAAAATACATTTTAATTTAGTTGAGGTTTGGAAAACCCTGCAGTTATCACAAAAAAACTTTAAGCTTTTATTAGTTGTAAGAAACTGAAAGAATAAAATAGCCATTAAAAGTAACTCAAAATTCAGTTTTTTAGAAAATTTCGCAGGTAATTCATTAATGTCAGGCTTTCTATATTGCAGTGATATGAACAGTGCTATTAGTAGTTCATTAATGAATTCAAATTAAGTGGTTAATTTCCTTTGTTTGCTACCGCTTAAGTTTGAAAAAATTCACCTGACTAAGACTAAATCAAGAGACTTGTATTTGATACACAACGCTGCAAGTACTCACGTTCTGCTTTCCAGAATAAAAACTTTAAACTATTTAATTAACCAGATTTTCTTTCTTTTTATTTAAAGAAAAAGTAAAAACCGTCTTAAGATACCCAACTAGTTTTGACAACTTTTTTTTCTAAATATTAATATAAATTTAAAAAAAAAAACTAATTCATTCGTTTTATAATGTGTGAAAACTTATTAAACGAGCAATAAAAAATTATTACTACTTTATTTTTGTTTTTCAAATGACCATTTTCAGGTAAAAATAAGGCATTTTTTTTTGCATATACGTTAAACACTAAAAAAATTTCTATACCACAAAACAAAAAACTCCTTGAGGATTTTATTTAGAAAGCTATCAACTGTGTTTTGAACTATTATCTTAAAAGCAAAGTGCATATATTACCGAGTTAAGGATTGCACTAGAAAAAAGTTAAGGAGAAGATTACAGCGACCCAGGCCCATACGCCAGGAAAAAAGATGCCGCCACAGAATCCAGCCCAGCCCGAGGACCAAGCAATTAGCGGCCCCGAGTCACGCAAGATTAAGAGCACCACTGTAGCGATCGAGAGCAAAGGAGGCCGACAGGGACCAAGGAGCAAACTGCAGAACCAAACCAAGTGGGCGGCAGTGCCAAACCCCCTGCAGACGTGGTCAACAAAAAGGGTCGACAGCAGCAAGACCGCCACCAAACCACGATACATCGAGCAGTCCCAAGTTTGGAAGGTCTTAAACCACATACTTTATTTATAGAAAAAATACAAAATTAGAACAAAGTGAAACACAAAGTAATTTAGAAAATTTCGCAGCAGATTGAGAGTCGCCGACAGGGCTTACAAAAGTTGTTACTGAGCTAGGTCCAATAGTCAATGGTTCTCTTGAGTCTTTCTATGGCTCTCCTCTGTGACGTGAAGTTCCTGCCTAAAGCACTATGATCAGTCCTCAGGTTGGAGCCGTGTCGCTCATTAGTTTCGAGGCAAGTAATGCACTTTGGCTTGTTCTTGCAGGATGCTGCCTGATGGCCTGATTCATCACATGTGGAGCATGTTTCCTCTTGGCTACAGTCCCTGGCCTAGTCTGTTGCAGTTATAGCAACGGAGTGGCCTTAAGAACTCGGTAATGTCTCCAACCAACGTAGACTCCTTCTTGTGCGAGAATCGCTTTAAAACTCCCTGCCTTCACTGCGACTACCCAGTGCACCCCTTTTTTGGCCTTCATAGGAAATGCTACCTCAAAGTCGCCATTGTTGACATCATGGTTGTTTTCTCTTAAGCTTTTGGTGAGGCTTTCTTTGGTGACCCGTTCTGGTAGCTCGTAAATTATGATACGCGGATTGCGTTTTTTTTGGCACTTCGCAGAACATTTGCTTTCCCAGGTCCGTTTCAACTTTCTCTTTCAAGAGTGCCACGTCCTGTCTGGTCTCTAATTCTACCATTAATTCGCCTTTCTGCGTCTTTTTGAGCTCTTTGACCTTGAACTCCATCTTTTCTGGGTCAATTTTCCCCTTTAAGACCTCTTCTATTACTTCTGGTGTTGAGTTCTCCTTTGTCTTCATCATGAGGACATGTCTTTTAGCCTTTTTCGAATGGTGTGCTTCGCGGCCCATTTTGATAGCCTCTGCAAAAGTCTTCTCTTTTTTTTCTTTTGCTATTCTGCTTAATCATTTCACCTAAAGCACGTTCGGCCTCGAGCTGAGCGCCCTTCGTATACGAAAGAAGTCCATTTCGATTCGACATGTTCAGGGCGAACTCTTGAGTAATGCTCATGATTTTCAGGACTGCAGCCGCTGTAATTGACTTTCCTTTTAGACCTTCAAGAGTTCTACTCATTTTCTCTTGTAAGCATTGCGCCGTCGTTAACCACTATTTCTGCTTTTCTTCAAACGAAGACTCGAAACCCTCAGGCGGACCGAAATCATCCTCGTCCGAGCTCTCGATCTCAATCATTCTAGATTCAATCAGTCAGCTCTTACTTCTATTTTACTATCGTGTCCATCGTCCCCTCTGTCTGCGTTAGCCGCCCAAGGACGTTTCTCCCTCGCCCCACGAAGAGGTGCAGGCGTTTATTAAATTTAGAAAAAAGTTAAGAATTCGCACTTGTCTTTGCGAAAAAGCATGCATAAAAAATGAAATTCTACTTTTTTCTCTTAGCCAGTAGCTCAAAACATGTGTGTAATCATAAACACTCATGAAAAATTGAAGACAATTATTTTAAAAACAAATGGTGTAAAATGTGAAAAAAATCTGATTTTGAAATAAACGCATTTAAAGACTTAAAATCACTAGTTTATCCACTGTTATCACCTCGCACAAAAATTGCTAAAACTTTGTAATTAAATGGAGTAAAAACAAAAGTAAAGTATTTTTAGAAAGCTAAACTGACAGAAATTTTAAATTTATAATAAACTCAATTTTAGAAATTTTGCCCCAAATCATGTTTTTGCACAAGTCAGATACTTTAAAACGATAGCACTGGACGCTAGTTAACTTCTAATAACTTATATTTTATAAAAAATATAAAAAAATTAAAATAATTGCAACGAATGATTTTGTGAAAAAAAAACTGATTGCTGGGAAGTTATAACAAATTAATTTAGATGTGAAATTCTTTTGGCTTTTTAAAATTGAAGTAGCAGTTAAAACGAGAGGCTACTACGCATGGGCGGATCGTGAATTTGTGGGGCCCTGGGCTGAAACTACTTCGGGGCCCAAACAGCCATTTTATCAAAAAACTGTTTTCTATAGTGACGTAATTAAGTATACAGAAAAAAATAGGACAATAAAATATTTTTTTTATTTGTTTTTTATTTGTGTATACAAACAGCAACTGTACAGCATTATTGCAAAAGAAATTGACAGGCTATGTGTAGTTATGTTATATAAATTATAAAGCAACCTTTCTGCATTTTTGTGCTGTAAATTCCTTTATTTGCTCATCACATTGTCCTTCGTTACATCCTTCCACATCCACATCCTTCGTTAAATCACAATTTATGGAAATAACTGATAAATGATTTAGTCGATGGTTCGACATTATTGTCCTATATTTGTTTTCTATATATGACATCCTGGAGAAGAGCGCTCCACTTCACTGCTAGTGATTGGCAAAGTTAAAAAAAATCTTTAAGACAGTATAGCAATTTGGGAAAACATCAACAAGTTTCTTTTCATAAATTAGCATAAAAATTTCACTGCAAGAGGTGTAAGACTCTGGCTTAGACTGAAGTAAATAAGATTTTAACTGAATGCACTCATTCACTATGTCTTGTCTTCGTCATCTGGATAATAATCAACAATATTACGTACACTTTCCAGATCTATGTTTTCCATATTTTTGTCTTGCAAATCCATTAAAAATTTGAATTTCTGGCTATACATCTCATAGACTTTGCTCCATTTATTTAAATCCATAATCAGCTTATCTAACGCAACGTTTAGCGTGTCTCTTTTAAATTTTTCTGCGCCGTATACTGAGAATTTATCTGTAGACTTATCTGAAAATTTAGGAGTAATGCGTCTCTTGTTTATGTCATTGTAGTCTATTCCCACACTAGTACTTAATGTTTTAGCTTTCTCTTCATATACCTTTAGCTTCTGATCTGATTGGTGCCTTATGTTGTTCACAAAATCTTTTAATGACACAATTAACTTGTTGCCTTCACAAATATCTAAACCAGGGCTCTGTATTTTTTTATTAACTAAATTAAATCTCCCCAAAATTTCTTCCCCAAAACTAATCAAAATTGCAGTTTCGAGTTTCGCCATTTTATTGAATAAATTTCGTGTCTCTTTCCGGAAGTCAACTTTCTCATCCTCATTTTCGCTGAAACTTTCGAAAATTTTCATAATGTTATCATAGTTAATTTTCAAAGCTTTGACAGCATCATAGTGACAAGACCATCTGGTCTGGCTTAAACTTTTTAACGTAAATTGGAGTTTTGTTCCACGATTTAACAGTTCCCACCGATGGGTCGAATTAGAAAAGAAAACGTATATGTTTTGCACTACTCCAAAAAACCTTAACTGATTCTTCACCAACTAGGTTAAGGGAATGCGCAGCACATGGCACATAATCCGCGGATTAATTTTTTTGTTTTGGTAGTGTTTGTACACCATTGTAGTGACCCGCCTTATTAGCAGCGTTGTCATAAGATTGTCCCCTACAATTATTCAGTAGTAGTCCATTTGTTTCTAAAAAGTCTTGTAGAATATTAAATAAATGTAAGCCAGTATGACTACTAATTTTAATGAAGGATACACATCTTTCATACACTTTTCCCCGAAAACAGTATCGTGATACAATAGCAAGTTGATCATTGTGAGATAGAACTGGAGTAGAATCCATCACAATTGAATAATACTTTGTGTCGTCGTTATTTATTTGAGTTATAATTTGTTTAATTATCTGTCGGCTCATAATCTCAATTATTTCCTCATATACTGTTTTTGATAAGTACGATATTGGTTTTGGTCGCAGCTCTCGTTGTTCAATGTGTTCACGAATGAATGGATCGAACTCTGCCAATAGCTCCAGAACACCCATAAAATTACCATTATGTGGAGAACCAAATACTTCCTCGGAGCCTCTAAATGCTAAGCCCCTTATACTTAAAAATTTGACCACTGCAATAACCCGTTCTAGGACATTGTGATAATATTCAGTTTCTTTTCTTAAAATTTCTTCTGAAGCTGCTTGTCTAAAACAGATCTATTTTCTTTTCGTGTCAACCACACTAACATTGATTTCTTATGTTCATTAGAATTTTCATGATTTTCTAAACAAGTTCCTATGTGTTTCCAATCAGAAAATCTGGTTGTGTATTGAGAAGGGATTTTAGAAAAAAGTTTGCAAGTCAAACAAAAAACAGTACCAACCCTGGTTGAATAACATAACCAAGATCTTTCCAGTGATTGACCATTTTTCATTTTCTTAATGAAATACCTATTTGAAAATGTTCTGTTTTGTTCTTTGTATTTCTTTATTGAAGCTGAACATATATTTTTCGGATCTTTATTTTGACAGTCAGTCATTTCATGTGAGAGGATGTCATTAATAAAATCATTTTTCAGCAATTCTGGCCACAGCCCACGTCAACATATTTCTCAAACTTAATATTCTTTAAATTTCTTTCCGCCGCGGTATTACCGTCCTCTTGCTGTTTTCAGTGGGATCAGGAGGGTTGCTGGTAGTCAAGATTTTGCAAATTTTAACTTATTTTTCTCCTGGTGTTGCGATTTTCTGCTCCCTTCAAATAGATTATCTTCGGATAAGATCCCTTTCTTTTCGCTTGTTAATAAATTTGTAGCTATTTCATCTTCGTTTTTATGTTTTAATTTGAAAAAAGTTTCAATTTTTGCACATTTCTTTCTTTCTTTTTCTCGATCTAGCTGTAATTTCCGTTTCTCAGCTCCACTTTTATATTTTCTACCAGACATATTGTAAAATAAGACTTTGATATTTTTCTGAAAATAAACAATGAACTTGATAATTTTCTGGTAATAAGCAGGGAACGAGATAATCGATGTAATATTGTTCTTCACGTCACATTTTAATACTTTGTAATAAGTGCAGTAATTCACAAATTATCATTAAAAATCGATTAAAAAATTCATTTAGTATTGAAAAAATACATTTAAAAAAAAAAAAAAAAAACATGATTTATAATTCTTTTTACTTACCAACTAAGAGCAGGAAATCTTTTCTTATACTTATTATGTGCTTTCAATTATAAGTAAAATAAGAGGAAGGTCCGGTCTTTATAACTTTTAAGTTATCATTTATTAGTAAACTAAACAAGTTTGTCACTTTGACGACGAGAACAGAAGTGCGGAAAAAAACAAAACAGAATTTCGTCGGGCGTTAAGCGGCACGACGGGAAGTCCCCCGTAATAGACGTGAAAAAATACACTGACCAAAAACAAGCGACGGGGAAATCCCCGTTCCGTTCAATAGACGCGCACATGAATGGGTTGATTGATCTCAGGGTTGCCAACCTTATAATAGTTTTTTTTTAATATTAGATATTGTTTTAAATTCAAAATATCACCTATTGTTTTCAGCGGGGACTCGGGCCCTTCGTGTTCACGGGGCCCTGGGCTGCAGCCCAAAGAGCCCTTTAGTAGATCCGCCCCTGCTTCTAAGTCCACTTAATCATAAAGAAATCGCCACTTCGTATTCTTAAAATTCCTCTCTGGGACTTATAAATGGTTCATAATAGATTTGTTAATTGACTGTCGGAATTCTTTTGGAGTATCGAAATGAATTTCGCTAAATCTCGGGTAAGGCAGAAAAATTCTTCCCGATACTCTGAAAAGACCGGTAATTAAATCTTTTCAAAGATATAAAGCTAGCTACTTTAAAGTTATAAAGCTAGCTCATATTCTAACTATACAGAAATGACCATGGTAGGTATGAAAAGTAACAAGGGTTCAGTTTTCATGGATTTATAAAAAAAAATCAAATTTAGCAACTTTTTATTAAAAAAAAAAAAAATAGTGATAAAAACAAAAAACCACAGGCCAGACAACCTCACTTGCCGGTCAGAACCAAAATTGACTCTTTTAGGAAGGATGTAATTACCAAAAAGGAACCGCGTTTGTAGCACAATCTCTGAATTAACACAAATAAACAAAATTATAAATTCTGATATCACACTTTTCCAAAAAAAAAAAAAAAAATCAACATAAAAATTGTGATTGCCTTATTACGATGACTGGTTACCCATTGGACAAATGCTTTTTCTTTCTGGATTGACTCCGTTAAACGCCACAACATTTCAAATCATGGGTTGCAAAAACTGTCTCGATGGATGTTTGTCGTCGGATTGATTTTCATATTCTGCCTATGTACGTGTTTCAAGACGTCACAAAATACTTTTTCTTCTTCAGCATTCATATTTATATTAAAATCACCATCAAGCCAGTAATTATACGTTAAAAATACGTTTAAAAGAATATAAAAATACTTTAAATTATTATTATGTAAATACATTAAAAATGCCTGCCAGTGAAAATAAAAAGAAAAACAGCAGCGTTTGCTTCAGCAACGCATGCAATGACGACGCATGCGCACTGTTTACCATTACTCTTGAACACAGTTGAAAAGTGTGTGGACGCCATCAAATCCAAACCAAGACCCATTTTGCCAATGGGTTAAAAAAAACTTATCATGAAATTTTATTGTCTCAAACAATAGTGATTAAATTAATTCGTTATTAACATTTATCTACTTTAAAAGTATTTCATTATTTGCACTATCTTTATCGAAAAGATGAATGTTAACAATGAAATGTTATTGTTACTAAAACTTCAACGTCATTTTGGTTGGCAGACAAATAATTGAGATTTTTAGTGTAATATTAACCCTTTAATGGGCCAGTTATTTCTAGTAAGGTTACGTTAAAGTACTTTTTGAATTTAAAGGAAATAATTCATTTAGATTAGTTGATAAAATTAATTTGAATTTTAAAATTTTTTTGTGCTAAGTATGTTTATTACTACCCAATAGATGCTATGAAAAAGTAAGATACTTAATTACTTTCATTTCTTTTCATTTGTTAAAAAAAAATTATAAATACTCCAAATTGAAAAAGGAATTATATACTATTACTTATTTTACAATCCTTAAAAACAGACATATTATAAACCAATTTTATTCAACATTACTTCATCAGAGCTGAAATTAATAGCAAATGGCATACCAAAGTTATATTGGTGGTAATATGTCTGGTTTTAATTGGCAAAAAACTCAACCAAATGCGAATTGAGGTCATTGCTATTACTTACATTTTCACCACTTAAAAAAGTTTTGTAATCTTTGTACTAAACGATAATCTAATGGGGTATTTGATACCACTCTATTCTCCAATGTGTGAAGCCTCGCATGGTCATGGTGGAATACGATTTCTTTGGAACGTTCCTCCCTGTAGCTCTGACCTCGAATCATCCTTTATTTCGAAGTTTACAAAAATTGTATAAATGGTAAAATTTCAGTAATAATAATGACCACAAATTGTTCTTGGTTTAGTTTTTTACTGATAAGGACCAGAAGCTCCATGAGCGTGGGATTAGGGAGTTACCAGAAAAATGGGTATTAAACATTATGGAAGATATTCAACTGACTAAAATTCAGTTTTCGTATAGAAAAAAAAAAGTAGTTTTAATTCACACTAGAAACTGAAACTACTTCATTGATAACCTAGTAAGTATGAGGTTAAAGTAGTAAATCAAAATAATAAAGTACATTCTATCAGGGAATAGGAAATGAACTGAAAGAAGTTAAGCGTGTTTCTTGACTTCTTAGCCTCAACTCAAAGTGAGAATGAACTAATTGACTTAATAAATTGGTATAAATAAACCAGCTCAGCCACAAAAGCTCATTATCCTACAAAATATTCCCTGCGAAGCTTCAGCCAAGGGAAAACGTTTCCGGCAAAAAACAGGAGAATAGGGAAAGAAAAGAAACACGCCCTGAGAAGGAAAAAAGATCGGGAAAACTTTTTTTTATTTGTTCGAGTTCCTTTATTTATTTTTCCGGATTTCTTTGTTGGGGGTGGGGTGGGGGTGACTTGCCCGTCACTTACAGTTAGTCACACTTCGTTTTTATAGCTGAGAATATATTTTTTTCCCTTCTCTTCTTTTAGTGCCGCTTGGAATGTTTGGATCTGTGGGAATAACTCTGCGTCACGGGGTTAGTCTCCTGCATTTGTTTTGTCCCACTTTCGTAACAATGTTATGTTTGGGAGACATTTTCGAGTGTAATAAATAATTCTCTGGCAATTTCTTGTTTGTTTACGGCGCGGTGTTTGAAAGATTTTTGTTCTTTTAAGAACTAAAAAGGTGTTTTAGAAGTTTATTGCTATATTAAAGAGGAAGTCCACCCCCTTCCCTTTGCATTCTTGAAATTTTCGTGGATTTTGAAGGCCTTAAAACGATATTACCTTTTTTCGGTGACTGATGTAGAGACTATTCCTTTTAGCCCTCACGTTCTTTTTGCTTCGACTTCGAGATTTTATTCAATTCCTTTAACCTCTTTACTTTCCTTATTTAAAGTATTGCGATTTCCAACATTTATTCTGTTTTGCAAAGATTTTCTAGACAGTTTACGTAACACTACAAATTGTTTTAGTAACATAACAAGATAGAAACTCTACAAGTAGTTTTTTGATTTTAGTAACACTAAAAATAGATATGGTAGGATTATAAATAGCTTTGTGATATTACTAAATAAGAAAACTACAAGCAGTTTTGTTAGAACTAAAAGTAGTTATGGTAACATTTAAAGCAGTTTTATTAACACTAAAAGTAGATTTGGTAACGATTTGGGCAGCTTTTGTGATACTACAAACTGGAAACCTACAATTAATTTTAGTAACGCTACTAAGAACTTTTCGATAACAATATAGGAAATCTAAATTTAGTTTTAGAAATATTACAGGTAGTTTCAATAACATTATGAATTGCTTTTTTTAATATTACAGAACATGAAAGCTAAAAGACGTTTCAGTAACACGACTAGTAATGTTGCTAAAACACCTTGGAATGCTTGGATGCGAGGGAAACATTTTGTGCCACACAGGGTTAATCTTTTTAAATTGTTTCTGTTTCATTTTCGAAACGGTGTTACGATTGAGTAGCCTTTTTGAATGTTATAAATAATTCTCTGGCAATTCTTCAGTTTTCACCCCAGAGCTAAAAAGGTTCGAATTCCACCGGCCGAGGAATCTTCTTGTATTAAATGGTGACTGGTGCACGTTAAATCTGTTGTGGTCACAAAGTCCCCCAAGTTCCCTTAATAAATACTACTAATTAGAGTACTGAATTGCGTTCGCTGGTTCAGGTCAAAAGTACGATCTGTGGATGAATGAATAGAATACGATCGGACCCACCCTATAAAACGGTCTGTGACTCAAATTATATTATTAGCCATAGATGGCGCCACTGAAAAAAAACGAGATTCGCACCCTCTGCTAAAAAACTCGCTTGATATCAAGCAGGCTTGCTGATTGGCAAGTGGCATAAGTAGCAACAACAACACTAAAAATGTGTTTTCGAAGTTTTTTTCTATATTATAGAGGAAGTCCGCAGATTCCCCCCTTATATATTTTTGAAATTGTTTTGATTTTGAAGAATTTAAAACGATATTAAATTTTTTGAAGACTGATGTAGTGTCTGTTATTTTTAACCCTCACATTCCTTTTATGTAAGCTTCGAGATTTTATTGTTTTCCCTTACCGTCTTTATTTTTCTTTTACAAAATATTGCAATTTTGTTAAGTTTAATAGATTTAAAGATAAATAGATTTAAAGAAATTTTAACAGATAATTTTAAAATTTAAGTTTCAATAAACCTACGAGTAATTTTGGCAATATAAGAAGTAGATTTGGTAACACTATAAATAGCTTTTGTTATAGTAAGGCTACAAGTAGTTTTAGTAAGACTTTAAGCAGTTTTAGTAGCACTATAAGCAGCTTTGGTAA
Source organism: Parasteatoda lunata (assembly GCA_949128135.1). NCBI lineage: Eukaryota > Metazoa > Arthropoda > Arachnida > Araneae > Theridiidae > Parasteatoda > Parasteatoda lunata. The sequence goes on along the minus strand of OX421976.1, from coordinate 8,085,471 downwards.
CTACAAGTAGTTTTAGTAACATTGAAAATATAGTTTCAGTATTTTTTTATATTAATAAGTAATGGTAATTTTGGTGAGTATATATTTACAAAAACTAAAATGAAATGATGTTCTTACTACTAGTTTTTTTTTTCTTTGAAAGTATTATTCCCACTAATTTTTTCTTTTTTAGAAATAATTGCATATTGAGTTTCATGCGTAATTGATGATTGGGTTAACAGAATTCAGTGTGCCGATAACCGTTTACCCCTAGATAGCGTTGTAAAATCCCATAAAAAATTTTAAAAAAACCCCAAAATTTTTAACTTAATGTATAAGTATTGAAAAAATAGCACAAAAGTTAAATAAAGTATAAAAAACGTTGCTTTAATACTTTTAAATATTTTATTATCAACAAACTAGTAATATTTTTTTTCATTTCAATCATTACATTATCTTTAATTTCTACTAAAATATTTCAGATATTTTTTCAATACTTTTTGACTCGCATATTTTTTCATAAATATTTTATTATCAACGATATAGTCTTTTTAATATTTTAATTCTAACATTATGCTTAAATTTCGGATAAAATATCCAACATATTTTCGTCATAACTTCCTGATTTGTATATGTTTTCGCTGTTGAACATTTTGGATGAACATATGTACTATTAATTTACCATATAACTGCTTTTCGTTTTTCCAATCTTTCTTGTACTTTTGTACGTACTTCTTTTTTTCTTTATCCTATGGCATTATTTTTAAACCATGCACATTAAAAAATTTAAATTTAAATTCACCAAACGTACAGGTTGATCGAGCTAAGTAATAACTTACTACATTTAAATGGTTAAGTTCTAAAATTAAATTTTAATCTTTTTGTTTTGGTTTTAGCATATTGATTCATAGTACCATCTAACACATTCAGTTATAAAATTTGATATTAGAACGTAACCAAAATGAAACTAGTAAAATTTACAAATAACCCTAAAATACCCCCTGAAGACAAAAAATCCCCCTAAATTTAAGGGGAAAACCCCTAATCTGACAACACTGACAGAATTCGTCGCATCCTATTGAAAACTAAATAGTGGTAGGAGAAATATTATATTTTCACCTAATTTTGGATTAAAATCTATATTTTAATTGCTAGTAGTTATATTAGCAGTAATATTTAGTTATAAATCAGAGCATGGTGTTATTTTTGAATTAAGAAAAATTTAAAAGGAAAATAGTTTTTTTGCCTTAAATTAAATTAAAATCTTTTATTTGTGAGTTCAAAGAAAATTGGCTATGACATTCTAATTTTTAAACCATTGGTTAAATCACTCTTGATCAAAGAGAAAAAAAAAGCAATAATTCCTGTACCTAATAAATTCTTTTTAGTAAAACTCGTTGTTTCTTTTCAACAGACAACGTCTATTATCTTTTATTTCCTTTGCATCATTCGAGAACTTTCGACTTGTATTTTATTAAAGTTGAAGGTGACAAAATGAAAATAGCGTCAACGAAATGCCATATTTAATGTCATTAATAACCTTTAGAATTCTTATACTTTCATCTCGATATTAATATTGTGACGAAACAACATCTCTTTACAATTATTTTATTTGCTTTAATCAACAAATATTACTCTGGCATAATTACATAAACTGCCTCCAAATCTCATTATTTTGGCATAAGCAAGTACTCCATCTTCCAAAAGATCTATTAGATGTTCTCTGGAAAATTGCGGTGCCTTTGTTCGGTGGAAGCAGCAGGTGGTGAGAGAACAAAAGAATCTTTCACGGGTAAAAGTGAGAACCAAAACATAAAAATTGAAAAGGTGAATTAAGAGGGAGGAAGCGCTCTATGAGGTCTTTTGCGGAAACTATGTTTTGACTACTTATTATTGGTTAAAACTTCAATAATTAAACACAGCGTGATAATAATGCAGAAAAATGTAATCAGCCATCGTTCTAATACATATCAGTGCTATGTTCGGGGATCCCATGAGCCTGAAACAAATTTATGTAAAAGTATAATATAGTCTAGTACAGTGTATTTTTCCTCTGTACTCAAGGTGTTCACCCTAGGGTACCGTGGGAGAGTTAAGGAAGTATTTAAGACTTTTTCCTTTTTTCGTAAGGATATTTAAGACTTTTTTCTTTGACATTTTTGAAACCTGTAATTATATGTATATTTAGAATCAATCAATTATCTATTATTATATTGTTATAAACAAATTATATACAAAAATTCTAAAATATATTTTAAAATTTTAAAAAAATAAAATTTTGAATTTATGTTGGAAGTTTTAATAATGTTTTTTTTTTAATATTATATCTCGCATCTTAAATTGTTAGGAGTATTTTTTCTATTTTGTACTATAGGAAACAAATAATAGTAAAAAAGCACTCAAGAACCATCATTTTCGGAAAAAAATCAACAGATAGTAATAAAAGATTCATATATAAATGTAATACTACTCGCTAAATTAAAAAAACACTTTTCCAATAAAGTGTTCATAACATTAATAAGTATATAGTATCAAATTTTCTGCTCAATAGAATAAAAATTCATTTCGCTGGAATAATTTGAAATTCGTAAATTTGTCAAAAAGGACATTTTGAGAAAAATGGCTTTTTTTTAGTTATTTATAGCAATTTCTAATTTTGGACCAATATTTCCATTTTTTTAAAGATAAATAACTATAAATATGATCTGATTAACTAGTTAAATAATTAGGCAAGAAAATGCATACAAGGGGGCGTGATCAAAACAAAAATTGCTACAATTTAGTCAAATTTGCTCCGATTCAAAAAGTGCTTGTTATAAAATGTTCAGTTAAATGACTTGATTTCAAAAACTTAAAAAGTAGAAAATCGAATTATTTAAAGTCCCTTGTCGCCTTAATATTTTGGTTGCTTTTATGAATTCATTTAAAATAAAATCCAAATGAAAAAGGAAAGATATTTTTTAACAAAATATAATTTTTCATATAACAATAGACTGAATAATTTATGAAAAAGACATGCATTAATAAAAATTCGCTTTAATATTTCCCATTAATCTTTTCAAATAAAAAAAAATAACTAAATTTGTTTACAAAGAAATATGTTTCCCTAATAAACATTTACAACGTTTACAGAAGTTTTTTTTTTCCAGCTTATATTTCAATAAAACCATGATTCGGCTTATCTTATTCATTTCAGTTTGTTTATATACACCAAAAACTGATTCATAACTAGATTAAATTAAGCTTCAGGACGACACATTCAAATATCAGACATGAAACTAATTTAAGATTTATCAATGATAAAAGGATGAAGGAATTTCGTTACTCTTATTAAAAACTATCAAAATATAGCAGTCTTCTTTTATTGATAAATCGATCTTTATATACTTTCTTTATAAAGCCGAGGTTCCAAGCGGGGGAAGAAGATTTTATTTTATTTTATAACCGTCGTTGAACAGCCGACACAATTTTGGGTTTACGACCTCTAATGTTCAACTCCGTATCCTTGTCATTTTGAAACCAAACCAGAAGACGAGGGAACTCCTGGATCAAGTATTGGGGGAAATTTTCCTTCGTAGAGGACTTTTTGATGGATCTAATCCACATATGTGTTACACCGGAGAGGAGACTCATGAAAACCTCCCACGGTTAGCCCGACTGAAAGGGGAATTTAACCCATGATCTATCTACCAATGACGATAGTTTACGTCAGCACTGTAGTCGGTGCGAGTCGGGTGCGGAATTCGCATCGACCAGCCATCGCTGGGATTCGAACTCGATTCACCTCATTCGAAGGTGGACGCTCTATCCTCTGAGCCACCGTGACTCTAAGCTAATCTTTTCTCTTAATTTCTGAGTGTCATTCGCATGATTAAAACTACTACTATTAAATTAAGATATTTTACGTCAGCACTGTGGTCGGTGCGAGTCTGGTGCGGAATTCATATCGAACAGCCATCGCTGAGATTCGAACCCGGTTCACCTCATTGAAAGGCGAACGCTCAGCCCCCTGATCTATCCCTTCTTAGTAATATCTCGGATGTTTCACTTGAGCTAAAAATAAGCTAAAAAAGACATTATTTTACTTCCAGTTTTTCCTCTTTTCCACCTAAGCTATATTCTCTAGATTAAATTATATTTAACGATCATAATAAAATAAATAAAATAATAATGTTATTAATATAATAGATTGTAAGCTGATTCCAAATAAAACTCTATTTCACTCATGAAATACCTTCCGTAATTAATTTTTATGCTTGTTTCTTACTTGCGTACTTTACTCTTTTATTATTATTTTCAGTTAATCATAAAAATGTTTTTCTTATATTGAAAAGTAAAGCCGTCTTCTGCTTTCTACATCTGAGCAATTAGATAAATTCTGAAAAATATTACGGAAATACACAACTTCTGCTGAGGATTAAAAACATGTTTTTGCTTGAAAAAAATCTAATGAATGTTGTTACTAATAGAAGTTTGAAAACTGCAACATGATTGATAAACTAATCCAATTAATACCAGATTTTTGTCTACTACTATACATTGTTACTTGAAGCTAAAACTTTACTGATCCATTTATTTTTTATTTTGTTAAAAATATTTCTCGTATTCAAACGTATAGGGTAGATTAAATAAAACTTAACCATTTAAAAATGCAAATTTTCGAAAAGGGTACAGCATGATGAGGTTTTTAATAAAACCTCACCATGCTGTACTTTCTATAGTCATTTTTAAAAAATTAAAACATGGGAAAAAATTTATAAGTTCGAAATAATTCTGACCATTGAAATGAGGTCGCAATCCACGTAGAAACGATGAAAATCGCGAAAAACCCATTCGAGATTAGACACCACAAGGAAATAGATGGACTGTTGCATTGCTTCCGTGTTCACCAGATCTCTATCCGTTGTTGCAATTGTTTTCCTTCATTAAGTGATAATGCTATTTGTTTAACCACAACTCACTAATTTATGCGCCTGTGAACACATCAAAAGGTCATAGTGAATGATATTTTAGTAAATGATATTTTAAATTACGAAATGAGACAAAAATTGTACTTTCTCCAACATGTATACTTATTTTTTTTGAAGGATTTGTTTTTTTTTAACCTTAAAATATAGCGCAATCTGGAAAATAGGGTTCAGATTCTCTGGCTCACTTTTTTATCAGCTTATTAATGTACCAATACTAAAATTCAGTAGTTCGCTTATTCTCTGATTCACGGTTTTACTAATTCAACTTTTCAGTTATTTGGTTTTCATTCTACCATCTTTCAATTCTTCACTTATTTATTCGCTCTATTAAAAGTCTTCCATAGTAACAGTTTTGATAGCTACGTGCTATTCGTAAAAATCTTAAGAAATATGCTTTTAATTAAAGAAATTTTAACTGAATAAATCTCAAGGATTAACTCCTAAAAGAATAAAAAATAAAAAATAGAAATATTAAATGGTGTTGATTTCTATTAAGTGATATCGGCTAAATTCAAGATTACCTTCTGATTTAACACGCGTTAAGAAACCAGCATCATCTGGCATAATTGTAAAAAGCTAATTTTTTTTATTATCTTTCTTTGCTTGCGAATGAATCAATTGAGGTTTGTTAAAGAAGAAAAAGGTATGAAGCGAAACGTGATGTAGTAGACGACTGATAAATTAATTCTATTAGTTCCGAATTCGACTTACGGCAGAGTTGCTTAAAACGATCCAATCGATTATTCTTAGTTTTGTTTGGATTTAGCCAGAAGGAATGTTTTCCGTTTGACTACCAAAACATTTATCCTTTTTAGTGGTTATCTTGAATTCGAGAACACGAAACTGTTTTAAGTATTTCTATCTGCTGTTATTGTTTTTTATGATTTTTTTTTTGCATAAATTTATATAATATTAAAAAAATCCATGCCTGAACATTTAAAAAAAATAATAATAATTTTATTACAGAAAGAAATTATGAAGAACATTGTTTGTTTCTAAATATAACAACCATGTATGAGGATAAAAAGAATTTGAGTTACATTTATAATGCTAAAAAGTCTCGTAAGTCTTGTCCTAACTAACTTGAGAGAATAATCTTTTATTTGGCATATTTACATGGCTCTTTGAGAAAGAACGATTTCTACATCTTAAAATTAAAATGAAAAAAGGAAATGATACTTATTGTTTTTCCTAATTTTTTTTTGTATTTATTTATTTTGCTTTATATATATATATATATATATATATATATATATATATATATATATATATATATATATATATATATATATATATATATATATATATATATATATATATATATATATATAATAAGGTAGAAATTTACCAAATTTTGAATGTCAGAAAATGACATATTAGCTTAAGTTAAGAAAGCAGTAATTTTAAGCTAATAGTTAGTAACTCAACATAAGAAACTCGAAAAGACAAAGTTGAAAAGTTAATTTTAACTTTTTATGTAAATAAATTCCAAAAATAATTATTGTGAGAAATTTGAATACACCGTCTTGTTTTTTTTTTCTCAGTTTAGTTTCCCTTCATTGTTTTAGGCCCCATGTTTTTAAATAACCTAGTAAAATTAATTTTATAATAATTTACACTCGAAATTTTTTTATTTTATTATTTAAATTTAAAATATTTCAAATAAATTTATTTTACAACTTTATTACATTCTTTAATGTATACATCCATGTAGAGTTTAAAGACTATGACAGAATTAAATCGTACAGTGATGTTCTTAGCTTATCCTTTATAGCGTTATCTCTGCGTTCCATGAACCATGAATTGTTTAAATTAATTATTTTATCCACTGTATAAAGAATCAAAAATGTTTTTGTTGTTGTACAGAATAAAATTGTGTATAATAATCAATCATTAAATAAATAAATAACTTTGATTACATACACGCATATTACAATCTTACATAAACTGGGTATTAGGCTAATATTTGCTTTCCCTCTTAATGTAATACTGTTTAAAAAAAATTCTGGTAACTGGCATTCATAAGCCAGGAAAATGACAGTCAGTATAATGAAAATTTGCCAATTTACAGCATTTAACTTAATTTTAATTTAACTTTTCGGCTTAAGACGTTTACTTCTGAAGAAAACAACAGGATTTCTTGAAATAACTCTAAATCTATGTAGTTTATCTTATTAATGATTTCAAGAAGGCAGGAAAATGACAACATTAAATCCTACTCACCTTGTAAAATTTTTGAAATTGATTTTGAACCAAAAAGTCGGTTCTTTATTCCAGAAATAAGACATGTTCTGATAGGATGGTTTTTTAATCAATCTCTTAACCAAAGGTATTGATTGCTGGCTCTATCTATTTTGGTTATAAACTAATTAAAAAACGTGGCCAGAAAAATGACTGATTTTCATGTGACAAACAAATTATTGTCAGAAAAAATTATTCTCAACAAAGGTTTTAGAAATAAGACCCTTTGCAAGTATTCTAGAAATGCTTACAGAAGCTGAGATAAAAAAAAATTAGATATTGAAACATTTATGGAAGGTTTTGAAGCTAGTTATTATTGGAAATATTCTTTGTGACATGTCTGAAAAATAGCATTTTGAAATTAAATGAAAATTTTTAAATATACAATGTAGTCAATGTTAATGCAAAGTCATTTTAAAATGCTAACAGCTATGATATTTATTAATTTTTGAAAAAAAAAGTTCTTTAAGTGGTATAGTATTAGATCTTGGAGCAAGAGACTATCAATTGTCGTATTTCGTGAGAATCACCCATATAAGAGCAGAAATTTTGATTTCGCAAAAGCTTTTGTCTTTCACTATCCCAATGATGAAACTCTACCTCTCGGCTTTTGTTTTGAGGAATGGTTACTTGAAAATGTCATCAGAACGTGATCTTTCTGAATCCATGGCTTGCAAGGTTTTGGTTCGGGGCCTGCCTGTGGACTTTAATACAGATGTCATCAATACAGAATTTCAGAAAAACAATGTTGAAACCTTTAAAATAGTGCAGTTTAAGAAGAGAATGGGAGAGGCCTATCGGCTCCTACCACTTTTTCTCATAGTCCTAACATCAACGGCGAATCACCATACAGTATTCGAAATCAACAACATACGGCAGATCCCGATCAAAATCGAACGATATCGAGGAGGTCGTGCACCTATACAATGTTACAACTGCCAAAATTATGGACATACTCATAGCCACTGCAATGCACCTGCAAGGTGTGTAAAATGCGCTGAAAACCACAGGTCTCATGAATGCAACAGAGCAACACCTCCAAAATGCTGTAATTGTTACAAAAACCACACAGCCAACTATACTGGGTGCGAGACCCGATCCAGCAGAAGGAGCCCTTGAGTAACATCAAATTTGACGCCTAAACTTGCTGACCGATTAGCGTCATTAATCAAAGAATTACAGGAATTACTCAAAAATGAAGAAGTGCTCCACCTTCTGAGGCGGATCATCAGGGAAACATTTCAATCTCAGTGAGTTCTGTTTTTATTTTTAAGACTCTCAAGTTAAATTCACTGAACTTTTCAAAGCAGAGTTTTACTTAAGTTAAATTATATTTCAATTTTTTTTCTGATATAGCCAATTTATGCATATATATTTATCAACTTATGCACGTTAAATTCTTTTGCAAATTCTATTGTAGTTAATGAGCAATATTTCTCTGATAAAATATATTTACTGCATTTTCTCCAAATATGTTATTTTATCATGTATCAAGGTATGATTTATCTATTTTCATCAATTATGTCTTTCATTTTTCAAAAATCATTGTACAAATCAAATCATGTTTTATCTTTATTTTTAATCTACAATCAATATTTCTAATGTTATGTAAAAACGTCAATTTGTGATATTGAATTTTTTCATTGTTTTATTTCACAAGCAAACGGCTTGATTTTTTTATGGCTACCACAATGTCTACCAAATCAATCTATTTTTATCTTACTGTATGTAATTTTATGATGAATGGGATAGGGGCCGCTTCGCGGCCCAGTTTATTTAAATAAAGAAAGAAAGAGTTGTTTATAGATGAGAATAGATTAACTCCTCCCGAATATTATCTAATATTGAAAAAGTTCTCCTACCAGTGTTTTCTCTTTTCCGTCTCACTTTCAGGACTGGTCTTTCCTGGAGGTTTCACTGTGCTAGGAAAATTATTTTCTGAGACGTCGGATATTTTGCCGTAATCTGAAAGGTAAATAAATATAAACTCAACCCAACTGAGAACGACACTCTTTCCATCAAAAGATATAAAGCAAATTCATGTTTGAATGTAACCAAACATTTTAGTTCCTGCTTACTCTACTTCAAAAGAAACTTCAATTACAAATCTTATTACATTTAAAGTTTTATCATGACTTATCGTTTTTCATCTAATAATTAATGAAAATATATAAATGGGTACTTGCATTTTAAGAAGAAGATTTCGTGTAACCACACATGTGACCTATGACATCAGTCCAAGCTGATCGCTTATAAGCAAAATGGCCTGTTAAAGTTCGCCACAGAAGTTAGCATGTTAATTAACGTTAAGTTAATTCAATACAGCACCGTATCGCACATCGAATTTGTTAAAATATAGGGTGGTCCTGAAATATATGTCAAAAATGTAAAGGCAGGTTGAGGGGACTGAAATAAGCATATTCCAGATAGGAATGTGTGTGCGGTAATGGCACATTAAAGCACTAGGTTGTAAAGCAGTATGAATCAAAGGAAACAGAAAAGACAAATAAAGATAAAGTTTCCTTGTATTCCCTTTCCTTGTACAGGTAAAGTTCCGATATATGAAATGCATGTCGGCAAGCTCCACATTGGTGAAACAATGCATGCTGTTTGAGATCCGCGCGGGAAATGATGAATCCAGTTAGAAAGCGCTTTTATACGCCGCAGTCATCAGCTCTCTCTACCGTCTCAATGCGGCATTACCGCACACACAATCCTATATACGAAATATGCTTATTTAGGTCCCCTCTACCTACCTTTACATTTTTGACATATATTTTAGGACCATCCTGTATAATTCTTTCTCGTCTACGTCTATTACTTATATTAGATTTATTACTTTTTTAACTATTTTATTGTTACCGTGATATATTTTTGTTTTGTGTGCCTGGCAACTTTAATGCATAATTAGTTTGTTTATGTTCTACGGTTATGTTGTTTGGTTATGTTCTATTAGTTTGTTATGCTTCGTGCCTGTATTTGTGTTAAAGCAATAAATATATAGTAAAAAAATTTAAATCTTTGTGAAAGAATTTTTTGTGCATTAATATAGAATGTGTCACTAAACAGAATTTATACGTGACGGGCTTGGCTTTCTCGAAATAGAATGGAAAAAAACAATTGCTAACGTAAGCAAATGTCGCGTTTCAACAACCCATCAGGATCGATATACCCACACTACGTCACTTGCGGGTATTCAATTCTCTTACCACATTTTTATTTTCATTGGGACGCTGTAGACCCTGGATCCAATACAGAAAAATCTATAACGTCTATTTTAAACAAGCTGTTGACGCCAACATTGATTAGAACTGCAATTTATGATAGGTTAATACAACACGAAGGGCGTGAAAAAATTACTTATATTATCCTCCGAAATGCTTTAAACTAATTAGATGTCAAACTTGATAATATCTATAATTTATTAGGTATGAATAGAAACAGATCCACGGGTATCATCAATTCAAGTTGTTTAGTAATGAAGTGCCTTATCAAATGACTACAATTCGAACAAAGTTCAAATTTAACTGAATGTTTCACTCAAAACTGAACTAGCTGGGAGTTGAGGAATGAAATGATTATGAACAGTTCCTATTCAATTATCCTATAATTCATCTACTAACAGTCATGTTGTTGCCAAATCAAATTGCTATTAAATGCTGTTTATATGTCATATTTGGCCATGTTTGCTAGAAGATTAATTCGATTCAATTAGGACATTACATTATTTGACATTGTCTGTGCCACGTTGAATGTAAATTTTAACTTGATTTAGTACTTTTGTTTTAATTTGGTATTGCTTGAAAAGGATAAATAATGGAGTAGAAATATAATTCCATGGATTCGGATTCACTTTTAAATTGTAAAAACTTGTGGCTTTAGTTTTTTATTTATTTATTAATGTTTTTTTTAAAAGCATGACCTATAAATTAGTTTTGCTTCCTCGCGTTAAGGATTTCAAATGATGCTATCACTTATAATTTTTTCCAGCATGACCAATTTTTAAAGATTTTTTTTTAAATTTAAAAACATTTGTCTCTAAAAAAACTATGGAAAATAACTGAATGAAATCTAGAATATACATATACAGACTTGAATGCTTTAAAAATTACATTTAAGAAAAAAAAAAGCGTATGACCTTAACGTATCATAACTCCTGAAGTAGCAGATAAGTGAAGACACTTAGTACTCCTGCGATTGAATTAAAAAAAAAAAAAAAAAATAATAATCCAGGTTACAAATATATTGTTGAATTGCATAAAAACTGTAGCTTATGTAGAGAATCTGATTGTAGATTTAAAGTCAGAGACGAGAAAATATTTGAAATTCGATGCAAAAGAAAAAAAAAAGAGAAATGTTTTCTAGTGCGTAGGAGAGATATATGTTTTGCCAACATTGGTCAGCCATAAATACGTTGCTCAGAGATTCAAGCTATTTTCCTTTTTTTTTATAACTTTGGTATTCCCGGTGACTGAGTAGTAGTGCTTCGCGCTCTCGTACCACAGGATCTGGGTTTGATCCTCGGACCGAGCAAGGTAGACTCAGTCTTTCATCCCTACAGTGTGTTGAGAAAATTGAGCACCAAGTATGCTTGGGTTCCATGTTCGGCTGACCACCAAACCGGAACTTTTGCACCCCAGAGACCAAGGTCAAGAAAACTGAGATGGCTCAGTAGGCATTAGCCTTCGTCGGGCTGACATGTCACTGAGTTCAGTTTAATATACAAATACATTACCCCTATTTTTACACACTAGGATTTTTAGTTATTTTCTAAATTTATTTCTTGGTTTCTATGTTTCAAAGGATTTGAAACTGCTGTGTATCTACGCCTGTAATTTTTAATTGAATAAATGGGGAAATTCTATGAATTATTAGTTCCAATGTTATTTCCAAGCATTTTTGAAATACACATAAATCAATCGTATAAATTAAATGAAACGTTTAGAAATCAAAAGTTTAATTTAGAATAAAACTAGAACGCTATTAAAGATAAATAGGTATACGCTATTCTTCATGAAAAATGTGTAAAAAAACAATCCTGATTAATAACAAATTTTTTTTAAATATGTACATAAAATAGTTAAATAATGTAAAAATGTTCCTAAAAAGTATAAATAGTTATTTTATTCATTCTTTACATTCTTTTTGTTTCCAATTCTTTTATTTAAAATATTTGTTTTCTTTAAGTGTAGTTTTTTAGATATTTAAACATTATGTATTAATTCAATATTTTCATTTGTGGATTGAATTAATTATATGTACGTTGAAAATGGAAGGATAATTAAACAAAAAAATCTTATTGATGCGAAATGAAAAAAGTTAAATTAGACACACGAGTCTTAAACTAGAAAAAAAAATATTTCTAAATTTAATGAATTTAATCAGTATTTACAAAAATTCTTACAAAATAATTTTTATCTCCCCTTAAAAAAAGTTCATTTTTTATTTTTCTTGATTTTGTTTTATTTATTTTGTATAACTGTTCTTAAATGGGTTTTTTTTTCGAGAAAAAGAATTATGAATATATTTTGCACATTTTATTCAGTACTTAAATACTCACTGAAGGATATAAATCTTTTACCGAATGTTTATCAATAATTTTTTTTAAATATCGTCCAAATATCATGATAACAAAAATATCGCCCTCTCATTAAGGGACTTATTAAAATTAAATTGTTAATTTTTTCACTCACTGACTTTCATTTTATTTTTCTTTCTAATAGCCATGCACCCATTCATTAGCATCGTTCTGCAATTTTGTTAAAACACAGCTCCCTCCTTTATTTTAAATTTTTTATGATGAATCTTTAAAACATTCATACGCTTGTAAATATTTCTCAAAGATAATATGCAAAAAGTTTTTTGGGGGAATTTTTAATGGGTGACATAATTTTTAAACGGAAAAATTACAATTAAAAAAAAAAAGACTATTTGTAAGTAGACTAAAATAAGAAAATACTTTTACTTTGGTCAGGCTTGAAGCGATTTATTTGATTAATACTTTCGAAAGATGAAAGTGAGGGGAAAAAATAAATAATTACATTAATTACATTTTAATTCTACATGAAAGACTTTGATTTCAAAATTTTTATTTTATTTAATTTTTGTATTATTCAATGGTATCGGTAAATTTCAAATGGTAACCAGTCAAAATTTCGATTAGCAATAAAGTTCATATTTGACTGAACGTGTGAGCATTTACGAAATGAAACTTGCCTTGACATCTGCGTTCAGAAGATAAAATTTGAGCACCCTAGATTGTTGGAGATGGATCGAAATTTTGTTCAATGATGAGAGCGATAAAATGGTGCAATAATTTCTGCTTGTAGTAGAAATGATTTGACAGTCGATTGAAACTTGTATTGCAGCACAGAGTTATAATTTCACTACTTCATCTTTAGTTTTTAAAATACGAGTGGAATTATATGCTTTTATCTTTAATTAAAAATAAATTCATGTTTCTAAATGCAATTTTCTTCTTTACTTAACTTTAGAAAAGCTCTTCTTACTTTTACATTTTTCTCTTTATTCTCTTCTCTCTTTTTTTCTCTTTAGCATTTCCTAGCTAGTCGTTTATAAAAGTTCAATTATATACAAAATATGGGATAATAATCAATGAAAAATATTTAATAACATCTGTTTCTTAAAAGTACCAGTTAATATTTTTTTTCTTTGAAAAATTCCACAGTCAACGCACTTTATACCATATGGTCTTTTCTCTTATTATCTTGATACAAATCAACTAATAACGTTTTTTAACTACCATACGTCATCCATCGTAGTCCATCTCGTTACGTTAGTAACAATATCTAATCCGCCATAAGTGTATTAAATAAACGAAAATTTCAGAAACAAATTTTTCTACAAAAAGTGCCAATATATTATTAAAAAGCATCTTAGAACGTTTTGACGATTATTCGAAGAGCCGGAGATTCGGTAATGAAAAAAAATCATTCGTATGTTAATATAACATTGTCAGTAAAACATTGTATTTCAATTGAAATATGTAGAGTTTAGAACGTGTTATTCAAATTATCGTTCGAAGCGAGCAAAGATTCAATAATTTAGAAATAATTTGAACCATTATAATTATACAATTATCTGTAATGATTTAATTTCAATTAGTGATTTAATGAAGTGAGAATTCCAAGAACTGTCTTTTTTTTAGCGCTTAATAAATCATAAATGCTAAAATAAATATTTTGAAAATAAACTTTCCACGAATCGTTAATGAATCATTGCTGTAACATTCAATTTGAATTAGTTAAGTAATTAACAATTTGAAATTTGTAGATTTAAAAAAGTGTTATTTCAGACGGTAGTTCGAACCGTTTGAAGATTTGATAGCGGAAGAATGTTTTTGACGTGCTTTGAAATAAATTTCCTTTTTGTGATTATTTGAGACTAATATAACTATAAATTAAATAATTATTTAATTATAAATAAAAAGACAATATTTTAATTATAAACTAAAAATTTGTACTAAATCATTCAATTTTAATCAGGGATTAAATGAGAAGATTATTTCAAGAAACGAAACACTAGTTTATTTTAGCGCATAATCAGCCACATATACACAAAAATCAAAATATCTTGGAAATAAATATTCTGCGAAACATTAATACACCATTGATAATATAAGTGCAATTGAAATATGTAGATTTTATAACGTGTTATTTCAGACTATAGTTCGAAGATTTAATAATTGAGGAATATATTTGAATCATTATAAATAATTTTAATAATGATTTAAAATCATTTGATTTGAAAAAGAGATTTAATGAGATGAGGATTCCAAGAAACGAATTATTTCCATATTTCAGCGCTCAAATAATCACAGATGTTAAAAAAAAATATTTCGGAAATAAATTTTCTACGAAACGTTAAATTTTAAATGGTTATTTGAACCGTGTGAAGATTCGATAGCGGAAAAATGTATTTGAAAAATTATAATTTAATAATTTAATTTTGGAACAATTTAATTTTAATCGGGGATTAAATGAGATGGTTATACCAAGAAACGGACAACTGCTTTATTTCAGCACAAAAATACTAATACTTCATTTGTTATAATATATTTGAAAGTGAAATATGTAGATTACAGAACGTGTTATTTCAGACGATTGTTGGGAGCGTGCGAAGATTCGGCAATCGAGAAAAATATTCTACGAATAAAGAAAGAGTAAATCACATTTCTGGAAGGTAATGTATTAGGAGAGAAATTGGAACCGATAGCTACAATGCTTTTACAAGAAAGAACAACAATCCTCTCAGTGTTATGGAAGCCAGAAAGAAAACAGGGGGGATGAGCTTCGAAGGAAACGTGTTCGACGTGATTGATAAATTAATTCGATTAAATATAGGAGCCTTTTACCAGAATGGGAACTCCTTTAATTCCTAGCTTAACTAAGAGTTCTGTGCAATCTTAGCATAAATAAAGCTCTGGAGCTAGGATTACTTCATTGGCGATTGTAAACTCTTGAGGATGTTGGTGCTTTCGGAATTCGATTGTTAGTTTAATATTCTCCAAATCCTATTAGGATTATAAGCGCGGTTAAGTTAAATTATTGATAAAAATGTTTTAGCTTATTTTTTTGTTTGAATTAACTTAGTATTTAGCTATCCTATAAAGAAATTTAACCAATAAACGTGTACTTAAGACATATATTTGGGATTATAAACAATGAGGTTATCTTAAAGTGTAATTAAAACATATACTTAGGAATAAAAACACTGAGGTTATTATCTTAACGTGTAGTTGAAACATATATTTAGGATTATAAACATTGAGGTTGTTATCTTAACGTGTACTTATGTATTTGGAACTTTAAACACGGAGGTTGTTATCTAAATGTGTAATTAAAACATATATTTGGAATTCTAAACACTGAGGTTGATATCTTAACGTGTACCTACTTAAATCATATATTTGGGATTATAAACACTGAGGTTGTTATCTTAACTTGTAATTAAAGCATATTTTCACAATTATAAACACTATGTCTCAATGTGTAATTTAAACATATATTTAGGATTATAAACACTGGGGTTGTTATCTTAACGTGTATCTATTTAAATCATATATTTGAAAGCGACACACATAATTTTTTTACTCTAAAAGTGAAACTTTTTTACAAGAAGTTGGACGACCTTCTAATATGCCCTATAATGGATAAGAATCATTGAATAATAATTCTTTTTGATCATTCTCTTATTATCAATGAATAATACGAGAATGATCAATAAGAATTAATGAATGAATAAGAATAATCCATTCGTTCTATTTTTAATATTTAAATTATTTACAGAGAGATGGATTATAAAATGACTTTGTCAATATATGGCATACCCTTCGAGAGGAAATAGATCAATTTTTTTATTTATAAAGTAACATATAGAAAAAAACACTTAAGAGTGTTTGAAAGAAGATTATTATGTAACTTTTACGGTTACACTGAATGAATGTTAAGACTTTTCAAACAGGAATTCTATTTTTATCAAAACGTAATCCTCATAAGTGAAAGAAAAAATTAAAATTGAGTTAGACTTTGAACTACATTTTTACAAAATTAGAATTCCTTTTCTCGGACAGCTGACAAAACCGTTATATGTTTGAGAATTTGTTTATTTTCAAGGTATTTACATTAAAGTTATTAATACAGTACGCTATCCATATCTCAAAGTTGAAGAGACGCTAAAATTATTTCGAGATAGCAAATTAAAAACAAAATATGTTCTAAAAAGTAGAAAAAATATATTCTAAAATATTGCTCTAAAAAGTTGAGTCATAAAAGATAAGAATAACTAATAATAAATATATATGAAATGAAAGTTGACTATAAGTCCAAACGCAAAAGTTATAATTTTTTTTTTTAAATATAAAAATAATTATGCATTGAATAGAAAAGAATACAATAAACTTATATCGTGATTTTTCTGAAAAAATGCATTTTCTATTTCGAAAAAAATTCGACATAACAAGATTTTGAGAAGAAACCCTTTAACATAGAAATTCAAATTAATATTAGGTGTATATATAATGCCAAGGGAAAAACTAATATTTTGACGTAACAAGGTTTTCTAAATATAGAAGTTCGAGATATCGAGAGTATGAAGAGTTATTTATAATATTACAAAACTAATACATGCTAAATAATATTTTTGAAATAATAATAAATAAAATTATTTCATTTTTAGAAATGGTATATATTAAAGATATTTTTTTCTTTACGATTTTAAATGGATTTTACCATGTCACCCCACTTAAAATTTTCATAAATAATTTCACCTATGAATTAAAAATTACAACAAAAAAGAAAAGAAAAGAGCTCACTGCAAATTAAAAATATTGATTATTTACATTCTATTTTTGTAATAATGAGTTCTTCCTAAACGATTGGTAATTCCAGATTGATTTGTACCGCAAAGCTTTACATAAAAATAGCAGAGAGCTCTCTCTTCCACTGACTGTGAGAATGAAAGTTTTGGGGGGAGGGGGTAGCTGTCAAAAACAGGAGTGGAGTTAGATTGGAAATAACTGACATTATGGAAACATCTATGATTGAAAGCAGGTGTTTGGCTCTTTCCGGGATTGAGCCTGCTTGGCGTAAACATTCGAAATGAGAAGAAAATCATTTTGGCGTTTTTCCAGATTTTTGACATACTGCATCTTTTCTGGAAAAATAATCTCTCTCCCGCCATATTCCTTTAGTATTATTGACATTTTTTAAAACTTGAAGGACTTCTTTGTGTTAAATAGGAAAATAAAGTAGGCAATGAGAGAAGTTTTTTATTTATTTATTTCGAATTTTATGAGCACAAAGTGGAAATTAATTTTTTGTAGTTAGCTGAGTTAATTTTTCCCGTAAAATTTAGTAATTCTTTCTGATGAAACAAACAACCGCAAGAAACTAATAACGAAAAAAAAAAAATTCTTAGCTGATAGCGAAAAAGGGTGTACACATTTCCAGCACCAAAAATATAACGCTCTTCGTCAGGACGGTGCATGAATGAGGGAATATTTCGACATAGAGTAAAAAAAAATTCTTGTTTCGGAGACATAGTTGTCAATAGAAAAAAAAATGACAAACATTCCTGAGAGGAAAAAAGAACAAGAGAAAACGCGTTAGCCAAGGTGACGATTGTGGTTGAAGGAGCCAAATCAGGACGGAGCACAAATCCAGGGGCAATGAAGGGTTGGAACAGAATTGATATCATTTACTAGAGGATCAGAATATAAAAAAAAGACTCAAGGGTAAAAAAAAAAATGAAATGATTAGTGAGGAGTAAGAAGAACTTCGACGTGACTGAATTTAAATTTATGTCCCTGGCTCTTATAACGTTGGAGAATATTTTCTACTTTTATTATCACTTCTTAGCATTTGTGAGCCTTCTAGACTGTGAACAAAAATGACGTAAAGCGAAAATTATAGTATTTATATTTTCTGTATAGTTATACTTTTAGCATAAAACTAGAATAGTTGTGAAGTTTACTTTGTAAAATTTATTTGAAAACATAGAGAATTGGGAAATTTTTACTCTATAATTGCGAAACACGTACTGATTGTCTTGGTATTAGAACTGGGCACCTAAACCTCGCAGCGGCCCCTACCCCTTCCATCTTTTTTATATTTGTTGTAGATCTTTATGGTTAGCCGAGTTCTTCACTGGATGGACTTTTTGGATTTCACATACCAACTGCTGTTGGCATTTTATTTTATTCCTTTTAAAGCGTTAATAAGTGAGGATGCTGGATATGGGAATAATCTCAGTATTTGGCCCGAAGGGCTACCAACTGATTCGTCGAATCTGTAGGTCATAACACTAGGAAGTCCTAAGTATTTAAAAGTTCTAAATGTAGAAATAAAGTCCAAGTCCTTGGTGGGGCTAGGCGTGAATTGGGAATCATAAGTTGGTTGGTTGGTAGGTTGGTAGGGGATCTCTGCTTCACGCTTTTATCCCCTCTGCTGTAGAATGGAGTTTTAGATGAGTTGTATTGTTGCTGGTGATGATGATGACGATGAGAAGTGAGAGTGAACGCTGTTCATGAGGAAGCCAAACAAGTTCATTGTGAACTTAGTATTATTCCTGGAGATCGAAATTATAAAAAAAATTTCCAAAACACTTTTGGAGAGGTTGGATTAATAAATCCAACATTTGGTGAATCCAACACTTTTGGAGAGACACGTTCATCAAACGAAAATTCTTAAAGAAAATGTAATTGAAACTCTTTTTCCCAGGCGATCAGGGAGGCTTTAAAAAACATTTAATAATTTGTAGCAGTATTTAATTATGGGTTTGAATACTGGAAACTAGAAACGTTTAGTAGAAATTAAAAAAACCACTAAGTTTTTTAGAAGATTATCATGAGGGTCATAACTAAGAAGACGATGTAGGGAAAGTGGGAAAACTCCTATTGAGGCTCGCAGAGCCTGTCTCTGATGTTCAAACTTTTTGCATTCAAAGAGAAGATGGATAGCAGATTCTGGATATTGACAGTGATCGCACAAAGGGGAGTCAACTAGTCCTATTTTTGCATATATTTCGTTAAGTTGGATTGTGTTGCTTCGGAGACGCGAGATTAAGATATCATATTTCCTGTTTGGGAGTTGATTAAGGGAGGTTTTATTAACAGGGTGATCAAAAGGGAAACGCTTGTGGTATTTTGAGTTAGTCCGGAGGTTATTGAGTTCGCGGTTTGAGTCTAGAGCTGCTGAATATGACAAGTCCTCAGGTGAGATGAGAGGGATGGCTGGAGGAGCATTGGTGGCATGTTTGGCCAGTTTATCCGCGGTTTCATTGGGTGGGATGCCAACGTGTGCTGGTGTCCAGGCTATCGTAATTGATTTAACTTTTGCAGTTGCTGAAACGATCTTATTTTGTAGGAGGAGGATGCTGTGGGGGGATTTATGGGTAACCGAGATGAGGGCAGTGATTGCGGACATACTGTCCGATAAAATAACGTAATCCAGATACTCGGTAGTGATTTTTGTGATTGCTAACCAAATTGCTAGAACTTCTCCTGTGAACACTGAGTTGATAGGGTGGATTTGAGAGATATAGGACATATTGTTCTTTGAGTTAACAGCCGCAATACCTGTATTCGAATTGCATTTTGAAGCATCGGTAGCCAGGATGGTATAATCTTTCCAAAGGGTGTGGAGGGTTTCCTGAAAGAGAGGGAGGATTTCGTTGGGATTTTTCGTAGTTTGGAATGGAAGATCGTGTACATAAAGATGGAGGTTCGGGAGATCTGTGAGGAATGCTGGAATGTGGAAGGGGATGATATTGTATTTGCTTATGCCCTTTTGGTTGAAGATGTCCTGAAACTTGAGGAAAAGGTGGGGTTTCTTTTTAAGTCTAGTAAAATGAAATTTATGCAAAAGTCGATGCATTGGGGAGTGAGATCCAAGGGAGCAGTGACGGAGGTAGAATTTCTTTGCAGCTAAAACAAGTCTGTGCGATATTGGGGTGGTGCCAGCTTCTTCGTGGAGGATATGAATTGGAGTCCAGCGTGGGAGGCCTGTTGCTGCGCGGAGGCTAGCGCTGTAAATTGTTTCGATTACTAGGAGATGTGATTTTGGCGCAGAGAAGAGGATTGGGCTGCCATACTCTAAAGTGCTTCTGATAGTAGCGTTTACAATCTGAGTGAGGTGGTAGGTTCGAGACCCCCACTGTGTACTAGAGATGCAGCGGAGTGCATTAATTTTTTTTAAACACTTCTTTTTTAGGTATTGAAAATGGCCGAGGAAAGAAATGTTTGCGGTGTAATAGATGCCGAGAATTTTGATGGAGTTGACTTGGGGAATTCGTTCGTTAAAGATTGTTAACTGAATTGTGGGTGAGAGACGTTTGTTAGAGAAGTTAATAGTTGCAATTTTTGAAGGTGAAATAGCCATTCTCCAATCCGTACACCAAGTTTGAATGGCAATGAGGGCATCTTGGAGTTTAGCAATAACCCTGTCAAAAGATTTTGCAGCGTAATAAATGTAGATGTCATCAGCGAACACAAGAATTTGTACTCCAGTGGGAAGGTGTTTGTGAATGTCTTTAAGGTAAAACATAAAAAGAAGAGGGGAGAGGACACTGCCCTGTGGGAGGCCCTGGGGTTGCTGGAAATCTTTAGACCGGGTGTTGCGCCAAGAGATGTAGAAGGTTCTATTGGAAAGAAAATTTTGTAAGAAGAGCGCTGTTTTTCCAGAAATGCCGGCCGACAGGAGTTTGGTAAGGAGACCATCAATCCATACGTTGTCGTATGCAGAAACTAGATCGAGTGCGACACAGACAATAAATTTTCTCCTTTCACGTGCGTCTCGTATGTCATGGTAGAGTATTGAGTGAGTAGTGTTACAGTCTCGAAAGGGGAGGAAGCCAGTGTGGGAGGGAGGGAAGATATTTTGTTTAAGGCTAAAATTAAGGAGCCTTTGAAGCAGCATCCGTTCGTATACTTTAGCGAAAGTAGAGGTGAGGGCGATCGGTCTATAGCTTCTAATTTCTGATGGGTTTTTTCCTGGTTTTAAGATCGGGACGATTTTTGCTAGGGTCCATGAACTTGGGGGTTGGGCTGTACCTTGAATGACATTAAAGTAGTTAAGGAGCTTAGTTGGATAACAGGAGTGGATAAATTTAATGAGAATAGCCGGAATGCGGTCTGGCCCAGGTGCCTTATTTTTTGTTCTATGTATAGCAGCATCCAGTTCGGTACGCGTGAAGGGGGCATCCAAGTGATTGTGGCCTGTGCCCCAAAATGAAAAAGGGATTGGACAGGGGCTTTGAGCTTTAAAAAGGTGCTCCCCCAAACGGTTCGCTTGGTCGAGTGGGCAAGTGATATCTGTCGCTTGGTGGGTTAAAATCAAATTTCCGGCGGGAGCAGAGGAATTTCGCGTTGAGATACTTTTTAAGATTTTAAAAATGTTTTTTGAAGACCCTAAGTTGGAACAAATTTTGTCCCAATAAGTTCTTTTTCTGCTTTTAATGTATTGGCGGAGTTGGGCGGAGTAGTGTTTGTATTTCAGCCAATATGTGGATGAGACTTGTTTTTTTGCCTTTCGCAAAAATTTCCGCTTTTGACCTAAGAGAAAAGCGCATTTTTGATCCCACCACGGAGTCGTGGGATGGGGAGAAAATTTTGTAAATCGGGTGTTGTCTTTGACTACGGAATTGCAAGCATTTTCTATGTTCCTTGCATTGAAATTATTGTTTGAAAGAACTTCAGCGATTTCATTCTGTGCATTTTGCAAAATTAGGTACGGGCGTGGTGGACAAGGGTTATTTAAGGAAAATTTAACTTTGGTTAAAACTGGAAAATGGTCACTATCAAATGGGTCTGGAAAGACAGAGAAAGAAGATTTCTGGAAAAGTTCAGGGGATACTAGGGTAAGGTCTAATAATGTCTGTTGATGATTTGGGCCGCTAAAATGGGTGGGAGTATTTGTATTCAAGATAGTGATATTATTTGATAGGATCCAGTCGAGGAAGATATCCGCAGTTTGGGAGGACGAGGCAGAGCCGAGGGCTCGGTGTCTTACGTTAAAATCTCCGACAATGATGAAGGGTTTCTCAATATTGGAAAAGAACTTTTCCAACCATTGTGAGGAATAATTTCCGTCTGGGGAATAAATATTTACTACCGTGATTTGTCGATTATTAACTTGGATTTTGGCGCCGAGCATCTCAATTCGGGAAGGAGGGAGATTTTGAAAAGAAATTTTTTGAAAAGGAATATGTTTTGAGATAGCTAAGAGGGTGCCACCACCTCTATGTTTAGGGTGGTCACGATCCTGTCGGAGAGTTATTTTGTTTTTAATGTTGATTTGGTCATTGGCTTGAAAAAAGGTTTCTTGGATTGCAATTATATCGGCTTCTGAAAAGACATTTTGACTCAGCCAGTGACGTTTATTTCTAAGGCTGCGCGCGTTCCATTGAATTATATTAAAGATCGGAATTGACATAGTTAATAAAAAATAAATAAAAGTTTTTTTTTTTTTTTTTTTTTTTTCAGTTTTCCTAAACGCCTGGGAAAGAGTATGCAATAAGAGTTTTTTTTTTTTTTTTTTTTTTTAAATAAACATTTTCTTAGGGTTCAAGAGACAATTCATCCTCATCGTTATTCAAAGGTATAAGAGGCATTGATAAGGAGTTGTCCATAGGCATATGAAGTTCTTGGACTACTGGTTGACCAGCTATTAGGAGAGGTTTTGTAGTGAATTGCACACAAGATGGGGGTGTATTTGATTTCTTCTTTTTCTTAGCCCGCTCTGGAGAGAAGTCGGACGGGTGGGTTGAGAGTTTCGTATCTGTCAGTGTACTCTGGACAGTCGTGCTTCTTTGAATGTTTGTTATCGCTGGGATAAGAATATTATTTATGGAGGCCGTCAAATTCTCGATTTGGGCCGCCAGTATAGAAACTTGCTTTGCGCAGGTATTCTCGATTAGTTGTTGCATGGATCCCGCGAACTTGTTAAGTTCCGATTTTAACTCTGCGCGGGTAATGAATTCTCCTGGCACTGACTGGGTTATTTCTGCGTATGAGGGCTTTTTTAAATAAGCTATTCGTCTAGCTTCACTCATCGGAACATGATGAGTAGACTTAATTTTGAGTAGTTTCTCAAAATTTAAAAATGCTGGGCAATCACGCTGAATTGGATTATGGTTGCCGTTACAATTCCTGCAACACTGGTCCCTAGTACACGGGCCCTGATGTTCAGAGGATAGGCCTCCACAGTTGTGGCATCTGGTTGGAGATTTACAGTATTTCTCGGGATGGCCAAAACCCCAACAGTTTTTACATAAGGTTACGCTATCTTGGAATGGTTTAGTTTCATAGTATTGATACCAAAGACGGATTTTCTCTGGGACATCTGTGCCAAGAATGTTGAAAAGAATTGTGGTTGTCGGTTTCCCTTTTTTTAAAAACCGACGAATTTCTAGAGCCTGCGTCTTGTTTTCTGAATTGAACTCCCGACTTATGTCTGAAACCGAGGTTTCAATAGGAAAGTTCCGGAGGATAAATTTGGTGGAAATACATTCACGAAGGCATTTAGCTGCTACAGGAATCTCTAGGATTGTGTTTATCTTTAAGATGTGTTTTGCGGTCTCTGTGTCGTCACATTGAATAAGGAGCGACCCGCTTTTTTGGAATCTTATACATTTGATTTTTTTTGTCGGTACAGAAGCATTTAAGTCTGCTTTAAGGCGCACCGGTGAGGTTTGTGGTATAGCACAAGATTTGTCTTTAGCTTCAATGCTGAACCATATATCTGTTGTGCCGTTGTTTTTGGCTTGAGCCAGTATATCTTCTATGGGTACCTTGGAGCACCACTGGTAATCTACGAGATTAGTCATTTTGATCGGATGGCCCCCAAAAGGAAAAAAGTCAAAGTGGCTTACCTGTGTTTTGGTAATCCTGAAATAAGGCGGGTATTTTTAACATATTACTATAAATTCATAGATGCTCACTTTTCATCCAACATAAAAATATTGATACACTGGGGAATTATAGTACTTCGAATTACAATTTGAACGTGGCTTCTCTTCAGTCACGTCAGCGACCTAAAAAAAAAAAACTTTCCTAACTTGATTGGTAGATGATCCAATATTAAGTACAAAATAATACTCTCATAAGATCACACTTTCAATCGGATTAACCTCCACGTTCAAGACTCCCAAAATCAAATCTTCGCTGTAAATAACATCGAGTTATCTAAGATCGGAATCATAAGTAAGGAGAGATAACGAAATTATTATTATCTTTTTAATATTTAAAGTGGTAGTAAATTTCATGTGATTTTCTTGTTGAATTAATAAATTTAATTTAGAATGATATGGTTCACTACTATATACAAACAACTTAAATTTATATATGAAACATTATTGATTGCGCAGAAAAGCTTTAAAAGTCAGGCAAAATTACAAAAAAAAAAGTTTACCTTAAATTATAGCCTCAAACACGAGATATTTTGGCAAAACATTTATTCCAGGGATAATCAAGGAAAGCAGAAATTTTTAAAAACAAATAAAATTGCTTGCGAAAACATAGTTGTGTTAAACACAGAAGCGGAAGGGGAATTTGATTTGTTATATATCTGCTTAAATTATGTGTATATATTTATGTACTGCCGTGCAATTCTAAAAACAACGTAAGTGCTTCACGATTCATTCCGAGAAAAGTGACTTCACGACTATTTTCCTATTATTGTAATGCTATAAATGCTAAAATAGAATTTTAAAAAAAAACAGATAAAATTTTTTTTTTCTGATTTCTTTTTCTTTGCAATGTGTAGTTTACCATGCAAAGAGGTAAAATATATAAAAAATCTCAATTTTTTGCCGCTTACGTTGAATTTTCAATCACGCGGCACTCACTTACGCAGGTAGACCAAGTAATTTTAACTCTTATTTTATGATACCATAGAAATTTCTTCATAAGTTGGAGAGTATGCTTTAAATAAGCGGATTTCAAATTGTTTCGGCTCCTAATAATCAACTGGCTCCTCGCTTTTTTATCAGGAATTCTGTTCCATTGAAAGATCTAAGCTTCATTGATTGTGGCGTATACCACCTCTGGTATCACATTTCATCCCCTTCTGGACATAAAATGCGACCGAAGAACCGAGACTGCTTTGGAAAAATTTGCATTTGGCCATCTTAAGTGCCTTACTTTTGAGGGGGGCAGAAAGATCTTCCCTACTTGCAAAAAAATGCCATGTTCAACTAGCTTCACCGGAACATATTCTGGTTTGCCATTGACTTTCTAAGGTGGATCTTACACCAGATTCTATTTTTGTTGCTGATTTGTCAGCTGCGTCCTAAAGATTATCTGTCATATGTCAGATTAAGAGGATATACAAATTTTTAATTTTTGAAGAACGACTGTTGATGGCGCCTCAGAAGCGACATAAGAGGGGGTTAATGATTCATTTTCAAAAACAAAAAAATTATTTCATAGCAAAAATTTTGCATATTGCTAGAATGTTTTTCTCGGAATTTCAGGAGCTCCGCCTTTCGAAAATCAACACGGACGACCCAATATTGCCTTATACCTTCCTTTATGTCGTGGACTGCTAATTTAAACTTCCGCCTTCAAGAAATCCCAGAACGAAACAAAAATCCAAGCAACAGAAAAAGGATGAAACTTGTTCCATAAAACTTTCAACCAAATATCCCCGTCAGAAATGACACCATTTACTTCTTCTTTATTTATACTAATTGGGCACCTGGGCCGCGCAGAAGGCCCCTATCCCATATATCATGAAGTAAAAAAAAAGTTAAAATAAAAGACAGTTTGAGTTCAGCAGTCTATGGGGTGGCTGTTACTGGGAGACAAGCACCTTACTTGCATAACTGAAAGAAAATGAAAATAATAAGAGCAACTTGCCGTTAAACTGTGGATGGCTGTGGTTTGATTGTCAACGTGAAGTAACATGTCAGGATTTCAGTATTGGTAAAGTGTTTGATGCTATTGATGCTTTGGATTATTGATGTAGACTATAGATGCTGGAATTGATGACTATTACTTATGCTGATAGTTGTTGTATGAGGAGTCGGAGGTGAAATGAGCGGCTATTGGTCTTAGTTTTTCGTCTTTTTTATAGTTCTCGAAGTTAAAAATCTGATTGAAGTTGGCTGTGCTGCATTTTATGGCTATATCGTAGAAGTCTGCATTTAATTTATATATATATTCGGATAGAAACGGAATTTTGAGATCTTTATGGATATTTGAATTACGTATGAACCATCTGGCACGAGTGATTTTTCTGAGTATTTTATTTTGACATTGGTTGAGCTTTTTCATTAGGTGTTCGGGTATAGTAGTCCAGGCAGGTGAAGCATATGTAAGAATAGGTCGGATCATAGAGGTGTATAGTAATTTTCTGATTTTTAGTGAGGCATTTTGGTTATAGATGAGAGGTTGGATGATATTAACTGCTGCATTTGCTTTGTCTATTATATTTTTAATATGGTCGCTCCAAGTGAGTTTGCTATTAATTATGAGTCCAAGGTACTTTGCTCTCTTAACTATTGGAATTTGAATGTTGAACAGTTTCGGTATGCATTGAGGTGAAATTTTAATTCTTCTTTTTTGTATGATGAGGATTTGTGATTTGTCGGCGTTTACGGCTATTTTCCATTTTCTACACCAGTCTTCTATTTCATCTATTTGTTATTGTAGTTTTATTAGAGCTAAGTTTGAATTTCTGGATTTGATTATTATACCAGTATCATCTGCGTAGAAGGCTGTAATGCTATTGTAATCTGCTTTATTTATAGGGAAATCATAGGTGTAAAGTATAAATGACACCATTTAGTTGTATTGATCATCCATACATTATCCTAGTCTGTAGCAAAAACTGGGAATCAATTAATAGGGCTGCAAACTTTTTGTAAAAATTTATTCTAATGTTACCTAAGTTTGTGCTTATAAGTATTGTGTTTAGTTATGCAACCAATGTATTATTTTTCATTCATTTGAACTTATTTTTCACACCACTACATATAAATGATTTAAAAGTTCATATGCAATGCCACTTCCTTTTGAGATCCTTTGACTACTACAATAATATTATAAACCAAGACAATCATATTGCGAACAAAATCGAACCGACATCATTAAAACCCTCGCAAACAAGAAAGCTCCTGGGCACGACAATATTACGAACATCATGATAAAAAATCTCCCTCGAAATAAAATATTCCAAATTGTTAATATTTATAATGCCTCCATTAAAAACCTATATTTTCCCGAGGAATGGAAAAAATCAGACATAATTCTATTCGCTAAGCCCGGTAAAACAGCCTCTAATCCTGAAAACTACAGGCCTATTAGTCTTCTTCCTGTGTTATAAAAATCTTTGAAAAAATTATTCAATGAAGACTTAATGATTATATTCACCTACTCCCAAACCAACAATATGGCTTCAGGAAGCACTTATCAACTACCAAGCAGCTTGTAAATATCCTAGAATACATCAGTAATGCTAAATTTAAACACGAAACCGCCCTTATTCTTATGCTCGACGTTGCCAAGGCCTTCGACCGAGTATGGCATAGGGGACTTATCGTAAAACTGCATAAAATGAATATTTCATTAGACCTTATTACTTTAATTAACTCTTTCCTTACTGATAGAAAGTTCAGAATTAAAATCGATAGCTCGTTCTCTGCTTATAAAAATATTCAAGCCGGTGTGCCCCAAGGTAGTATCCTCGGGCCACTACTATACATCTTATACACAGGTGACTTCCCCATCAATAACGATAATCCAAACGAATTCACAGCATTATATGCCGACGATACAGCAATTATCACGAAATCTATGAGCCATTTACAAGCCTTTAAATACATGCAAAAGAAGATCCACAATATCGAGAAATGGTGCTCACAATGGAAGATAAAACTACACCCGGACAAGTGCCAAATGATTATTTTCAATAGTAAAATGAAAGGTCGAACTATTCCTGATATTGTCCTCTACAATCTGATCATTAAACCCACAAAGAGTGCAAAATATCTAGGAGTCACTATCACCTCTAATTTAAGTTGGAAACAACACATAAATAGCATTATTAAAAAAGGGAATGGTGCCTATTGGGTACTCAACTCCATATTAAACTCGAAGTCATCTTTAGACTTAAAATGCAAGCGCACTGTCTATCTAATGGCAATTAGGCCTATTTTAACCTATGCCTGCCCCGCCATTAACACCCTAAGTGATCATTTAAGAAATAAACTCTCTTTGGCAGAAGGAAAGATTATTAGAAGACTCGTCGGCGCCCCTAAATGCATTAGCAATAATAGTTTAAAAAGGGATCTAAAAATTGATGACATCAATGTCTATGTAAAAAATTTAAATAAAAATTTCTACGATAAAGCAAAAACCTGCACCACCAGCAATTTTAACTCACTCCTAGATATAGAATTAATTGATCTCCAATTATGTCTGTAAATTTGTACCAATGCATATTCTATCTCTGATCAAGTCTGTATATATTTCTCCAATCATGGTTGTATTTTGATAATTTTGTAAAGCTACCATATTGACGCTTAAATTCAAAATGTATCTTTTCATTGTAAATTTTTATTTTCATGATGGATGGGATAGGGGCCGCTGCGCGGCCCAGGTGCCCAGCTTTTTTAAATAAAGAAGAAGAAGAAGAAGAATTAATTGATGACATCACCAAATTTAGCCCAATCACTGCCTTTTTCCTTAGGGACATGGTGTTGTAAATATATATATATGTGTATATATATATATGTGTATATATATACATATATATATATATTGTATTTAACCCTGACCTTCCTTAATAATATCGATCATCATAATCTTCATGATTATTTTATTTTATATTGTTTACGATTACATTGTCATTTAATTATACCCCATGCCACTCAACATTTCTTGATTGTCTATGTCACACGAACCCCCTCTCGATTTTTTGGTGCTGAGCACCCCCTCTTCCTCCCATCTCCATTCCTCCTCACTACTCCTCATCATCGAGTTTTTACTACAGATGAATCGGTTAATGCCGCTTCGTGGCAGCGAACCGAGATTTATGTGATTTCTACCATTTGAGATCCTTCGTTTTCACCATTCAATTGCGCTTCGGCGATTTATTATACATTCCCACTCACAATTAGTTAGATGCTAAGATAACTATCACATATGAGTATGAGTTCAGCCCCTTCGTGGTGAGACTTAAATGCCAGCTTAAGTTTTCAAATGTCTACCACTCTATTAAACATAGTTTGCAAAAAGCTTAGTAGTTGGCAGGGCTGACTAAATGATTGGGGGCCTCCCTGGCCGAGTGGTATCGCCGGTCAAAACGCTCTGTTAAGCGTGGAGGTAGCGGGTTCGAATCCCGCCGTAACCCTGGATGTATTCTTTGTGATGTGTTTCTCTGAATTGTTCTATCTGTATTTTCTACTTGACAATGACTTATAAGCATATATTGAGCACACAAGTCAGCAAATGTATGTAATTTCAATAAACAATAAATTTCAATGACTAAATGATTAATTCTTTTTTCTTTCTTTCTTTATTTAGAAAAACTAGGCACCGGAGCCGCGCAGCGTCCCCTATCCCATACATTATGAAATAATATTATATACATTGATTTAAAAACATTGTGATTTAAGCAACATTATGGTAGCTATTTCTAAAAGTCAAGCTCTTTGCTTGATAAAATGATTAATTCTAAGCTGCCAACTTTCAACCCTTTTTTTTTTTTAAATTTTATTCTAGTGGTAGCTAAGTTTATCTTTTTATGTAGGAATACCAACTGCTCCGCTTTCAGCAAAAGATTTAATCAACTTGTAGAATAAGAATAAAAACGCATACTTTTTAGGAGTGTCACCACGAGTTAACTACAACAAAGGTGCGTTTGATATATTTTTAATTTTTGATTTGTATTGGTGGAACAATTACTTAAAATAAAAAATTCTAAACTGAAACCAACTTAAGTTTCGTTACCTCTACAAAATACTTTTATACAAAGCGGAGCAAGTTGGCATCTCTGTTTAATGTATTATTTTTTATTCATTTAAACTTATTTTCCACAGCATTACACATAAGTGATTTGAAACTTCATATGCAACGCCACTTCGGTGCCTTACCTTGCAGAGCGCCAAAAGCTGTGTAAAGCGTGGAGGTATCGGGTTCAACTCCCGCTGTTACCCTTGATGTGCTATTCTTCTCTGTAATATTTGACAAAAGCCTGCAAATGTTCCCATTAACCATTTTCCAATTCTAATAAAACAGTTCTCTCGTTAGGAGGCTTTTAAAATGTTGGCAAAATTCTCAAAACATTGAATTTTAAATGTCAGCCAATCTATAAAATATTTTGCAAATATCGTAGTAGTTAGCAGATTTGTTAATTCCACCCATGGTTGGTCCATACAAATATCCAAAAATACCTAATTTCATAATTTTGCCAATGCTATGCATTCTTCAATGGCCCAATATTGTCAAATGCATAATTTATAGTACAAAATTGTAGGCAAAAAACTGTTAATGACTGTTATTCCATACATAATTGGTCTAATTATTCTGTAGAAATATGGTTCAAAAAGTTCTCCACAGACTCAATATTGACGCCAACCATAAATCTGCAACAAAAGTGACTTTTTAAGTGTAAGTTTTTTTTTTTTTTATAGTTTATTACAAACACTTTATCTGATCTAATTGGGGTGTGGCGATTTCAAATCTGATATTAGTTTTATTTCGAAAGATACAGATTGTTTTTCGAAATGGAATTTAGTTTATTTTTTGTCTGGATTTTCATAAAGAGCATATAGGGTACCGTTTAAGTGTGACATCCGTCATTTCATAGATTAACTAGGTATTTCATGAAATAACTAGACAAGTCAGTTAAAGTATAAAAAATGATTGAATACGACGATTTAACTAGGTGTTCCATAGAATAACGATTACTTGATCGTTAAAGTATGAAATACGGCACTCGAAAGTAATTTGAACCGGTTCTAGATACTTTTAGTCAGTTTTGAACAGCTTATAGCTCCTTTGCAATTACCTTTGTGTGTGTACGCTTCATTCCGCTGCTTCTAAACTTCGTTATTAATACGAGTAATATTAAATTATATCATCTGCTTTTCTTTATTAATTATCAATTGATTATCCGCAACAAGGATAAAAGTATTTTTCGAGAGATTTTAGCTATTTATGATTAATTTATAAAATAATTTTGAAATTGTTTATTTTTCACTTTAACGGTCTATCATCAATTATTTCATAGAATAACTAGATCTATTTCATAGAATAACTATATACTTTCACTGACTTGTCTAGTTATTTCAAGAAATACCTAGTTATACTAGGAAATAACTGAATTATACACTTTATACGGTAAGATAAACATATACACTTGTCTGCCCCTTTGAAAGCAACTCTAAAGGCAAGACCTTAACTTATCGCACCATAAACTGAAATATATTAGCACCTTCCTACCACGACCGACGTACCAGAGAAGAGGGGAACACTTGAGTGAATTCTAAAAAGTCTCGGTTCTGACTATAATATTAAATATATAAAAAAAAAAATGGTTGTAGAGGAAAATTTGATTGCAGATTTGGAATCAGCGATGCGAAAGTATCTGAGATCTGTTTAACAAAATCTCATGCAACTGGAAAAAAAATTGTTCCCCCGCGTTATTAATTAAATACATCATCGATATCAATATAAACAAATTTTTTCTCTCAACGATAGATTCCATTCATATTCTAAATATTGATAGAAAGAAAAAAATAATAAGAAATACTGAAATTAAATTACACCTTATGTGATACAATGTAATATAACTTTTTTTATTCGTGATAAAACAAATCCGATCATTTCTAATATTACTCTTTGTAATGCTATATAAATAGAAAAAAAAAAAGTAAAGAATTTGATTAAGATCCTTTCCCTTAATTTTTTCTTTTCCTTTATCTGAAAAAATTCCGATATCTTGACGTTGAATGTGCTATATTAAAGGGAATTCTTTTGTATTTTGAAGAAATATGGAAAAATAAATATTTTTTGCCATTATTTACAGCTTTGTTGTACTTCTAATCCTAGAAAAAAAATTTATCATATGTTTCATTTAGAAAAACATTCATTTGATAAATAAACAGTAATACAGGTGATTAAAAGTATGAAACATATTTATCAGGAAATGTTATTATTATTAAAAAAAAATATCTTATGTAAAA
The DNA here is from genome assembly GCA_949128135.1 of Parasteatoda lunata. NCBI lineage: Eukaryota > Metazoa > Arthropoda > Arachnida > Araneae > Theridiidae > Parasteatoda > Parasteatoda lunata. The sequence goes on along the minus strand of OX421976.1, from coordinate 8,052,574 downwards.
CATGAAGAAAGACCAACTTTGGCGTAAAATTTTATTTCTATATTTAAAGTGGTAGTAAAATGTCTACTTTCTCTATATATTCCTTGCACTTATAAACTTACTGTATAATCTTTTTGACTACCACTATTTTTTTTTTTTTTTAAATAGTTGTGTTCTATTCTAAACGGTTTATCACTTTAATTTCAACTATAACTTAAATTTTCAATAAAAGTTCCTGTCTCTGCGCCATTGAAGCCCGCAAGGGGGAAGGCGAGGCAGGCAGGAAAAATTTTCTAAGTAGGCATTCTGAGTAATGTCGAAAACTTATTACATATTTACTGAGAAATTACCAAGGCAGCCCTCGTCAAGTGCGATAAAATTGTTAATTCAGCTAAAAAAATTCTATTTTGGCGAAAGTATTAGCGGAAGGTTTTTTCCGCTGCAGGGATGCCACGGGCGACTATTTATGCAAAAAGTGGTAGAAATCGAATTATTTTATTATCCATCTAATTTATCAGTCGTATCTACACTATGATTTACATTTTATGTTATTCATATAAGAGCATTCTATTAGTCCTAATTCCTCACGTAAGGCCTCAGACGCCCAGTTCCACTACAACGATACCGAGATTGTACAGATATCCAGCACCTTAATTTCTGAGATAAGCTGTTAAAAATATGCTCTAAAAGGCTACTTATTTAAATTTAATTGAAAAAATTATTGAATTTTATTAGATAGCACTTTTAGCAACATTACTCGCTCGTCAGAACCTGCTATCGAAAAGAAATGTATTATCCTCTCCATCCTGGAAGAAAAATTTAATTAAAAAAAAAAAAGATGAAAGGGAATTTTTCGGAACAAATTTTGTATTTTTTATTCAATTACAGTAATTTTTGTAAAGGAGTTTTTATTTTTTTTATTTTGTTAAAGTGCTTAAGAAAAGTTTTAATCTTATGTCTGAAAATCAGGGAAGGAGCCCAAAAATATATTTTTTAAGTTCAAAAATGTATAAAGTAATTTTCATAATAGAGGCAAAATTGACTTGTTAAATCGTGAAAATTAAAAACTCCAAATATTTCATGACTTGCTAACAGCTCTACAACACATTATCTGTAAAATAATTTTTTTATAAATCAATAATCAGATTACCTGTTTTTTAATCTAAATTCTTAAAAGAATTTTCATAAGACAATAAAATAGAACTAAATATGTTGTTTAATATTGAATTTATGGAAGAAAAAAAATTGAAATATTCTTACTTAAGGCTAATTTTAAGAGGCTCTGTTGCCGCATGAAATGATGCTTTTTAATCTGCTTAAATGTGTCGCAGATAATATGCTGTATTTTCATAACTGCTGTAAGTTTGCAACAGTTACTCGTGGTTGTTAGATCAAGTTTAGTTTATCGTTAGCCAGCACCTTCTATGCTTGTTTTGAAAATTGCACAAAACGTAAATATGGAGAAAAGCCACTATTTCGAAAAAAATGAAATGTGTTTGTGTTCCAATTTTTCGTCATTTAAACGCTTTCTCCAATGTTCCATTATCTTGGCTCATAAAAAACAGCAAAAAATAAGAAGTCATTGATTTTGAAAATTTTCAATCCAAAAATGTCGCCAAATTGTCAAATTTTTTATAACTTTTAAAATATTTAAATTATTGTCCGTTCTAGAGCCCAGATTGTTTTATAAGCCAAATAGCTCATATAGTTTAAAATTATAGATTTTTAAGTGAAAACCATTTAAATTGTGACATTTTTGTATTTCTTGGCGAAAGAGTTTTGAAAATCCATGTGAAAAATGAACAATTTACACTTAGTCCTCAGCTTTTAGTTCAAAATAACCAGGGCTCAAAAAACCGCCCATCCTCGGCGGTCAAAAATTCCTCGCTGACAATGAATTTCTCGAATCCGACGTCCGCGCGGACGGCCATTTTCCTGTTTATGTTCGTGATACATTTTAAATTTTTGTTATCTTACAAGAGTCTAGCGTCTCACTTCTAAATTAACTCTCTAATCTAGAAATACATCAACATACTGCGCGTGGTGGAATTGATGTTTTCTCTGTCTGGGAGTAGTGCAGCGGTTTAAAGGGTCTTTTCAGCAATGAACTTACAAAAAAAAAACACATTACGTACCGATCTCAAGCAAGAAGGGTTAAACGCAATAATGAGCATCGATCTAAATGGAAAACCCCTTTCAGATTTCTGTGCAGAAACCTCTGCAAATCATTGGCCTGATTGTAGAACTGGCAAACGTCATATTTGATTCATTTAAAAAACGCAGTACCCTTAAATAAATTGACATTCCAAATAACTTGACCTTTGTCATTTAAATTATTTTATAAAAGAAATACTAGGTTACTATTAGTACCCTAGTATTTCTTTTATTACTGTATAATGTTATCCTAGTATTTGTAATCCTAGTAACTACTAATTCACTGTGCAATTTATTTAAATGTTTGTAATAAATAAGAGAAAATTATATTTTTATTTATTTAGAAGAAACGGGTTAGTTTCAAAGGTGGGCGGGTACATTGTTGGACAAGCCGTCCTCGGATACGAGTAAAATTTCTGAGCTTTTTCGAGCCCTGAAAATAACTATAACAGTATAAGAAATCTAGTTACGAAATTTCAAACAATTCTATTATAAACTTTTTTTAAAAAGTGTGTTAAAGGAAAAAAAAAATTCTCAAATTCAGCGTTTTTCAGAAAATGCACATAATTATGAGTTTTAAGTAGCAGTTAATATCAAGTATATTAGATCAATATAATAATTTAATTCTGCACAAAATTCTGAAAAAAAACGTACTAATTTAAAACATTAATTTCTGAAAAAGAATTTTATTCGTCCTAAGAATGTAGTTTTCTCAAATAAAAAAGGTTAAAATAGGCAAAGAATAACAAAAACGCTTATGTTTATTTTTCTAGAGTTTATTTCCGATTTCGTTTTTATCAGTCGGCATGTGAAAAAACAATTTCATTTCTAAAAATCGGAGATAAAACATCTATAGGATTTTGGAAAGCTAAAGTTAAAATATGGATTAAAAAAAAATTTTTTTTTAAGTCGAATTTTCCCCCAGTCGGACACCTTAAATAGATTAAGATAAACAACTTTTCATAGTATATTTCTTAAAATTCACTATTGAAAGATAATGAAAGGAATAGTTTCGCTTCGAATACATGTAATTTGAACGTTCAGTCATTAAAATACTTATAACTAAGTAGAAAATTAAATAAAAATTTTTCCACTTCTTTCATTTTTAGACGCTTCTGTAAATATATTTGTATTTCTATTAGAAATCGTTTCAGCTGAAGTTTTATGAAAACTAATCGGCATCAAAGATGAATGATAAATACCCCAACAGTTTAAGCCCATTGATGCAACCGATTTTTTTTCATTAGCATACATAACAGTACGTTAATGCAAAATTGCAGCGAAGAATGGGTTTCACGTGGACTTATAAAATTGAAAAAAAAATCATTTTTTAACATTAAAAAATATTGAATAAAAACAAAATTTATAAATATTTTATTACCAGCCTTTATTTAAAAATTAGATTATAAAATTTATTTAATTCTGGTATGATGGCCGCCCATAATATCTTCCAAATAAATGTCAAATCACAAAACCCGCTTGCTTTTTTTCTATCTCTTGTAATGAGTTTTATCCATTGATCGAGGTAATTATAAATTGAAGTCTATTTTCTTCAAAAGCGTTGAAATATTCAAATTCTCTTTGTGGTATAGGATATGCGTCAATTTGACGCGATCGTAATTGAGACAAAATTTTTAGTAAACATGCAAATATCACATCAATAATAAATAGGAATGTACCGACACTACTTCGATCTGTTATCTCAAATGAAACAAGCGATGAACAACTGTTGCCGATAAGCAATAATAGAAAGAACAAACGCAGAATGTCAATTGGTGTCAGATTTTGAAGGTTTCAGTTGCTTAGTTCCAGTATTGAAAAATAAAATACTGGAATATTTCATAAATATATATCTCATACTTTCATTTTTTTTCTTATAGTACATAATTACATTGCTTTCTATGTGCAGAGATGTCAACTGCTCCGGACACGCCAAAATAATTAAAGAAACGGTAAATATATAGTGGTGAATTTTATATAAAAAGTGGTGAATTTTGTAAGCCTACGAATTGTTTAGAAATAGTGGTGAATGAAAATCTACTCAATTGAGTTTATTAAACCAAGAATCACAGTTGATAAACTACCACTTTAAAAATATATATTTGCTGTCCGGAGCCAGTTGGTATCTCTGTAAGTGCTATTATATGTATTCGTTCATGCGTCAAATTGACGCGTATTCATGGAGATAGCTATATACGAAACGTCCGTAAACCTAGTGTTAACATGAGTTATTAGGGGGCAGGAATGAAAGCCCATACATACCAAGACGGAAAAGTAGCTATAATTGGTATAAAAGACATCTCAAAGTCCTACTAGCATTTTTTTTTCTAGAAAAATTAAATTTCTGTTACTGCCGTAACTTTTTTTGCAATAGCATATATATCAAACTGCTTCTATTTGAGTAGTTTGAGTGTATACGTGGTGGAGCGGATAGCGTGATAGCAGCTGAGCAAGACGGCGCGGGTTCGAATCCCGGCGTGGACAATTTTTAAGATAAAAACTACAGACCAATAGCTGCATATTATTTCACCTCCGACGCCTCATATCATAACTATCAAAACAAATAATTTCATCAACCTTTCTGAAAATAACTTTTCCTCATGCTGATACAGTTCTGAACAACTCCAAAATCAAACAAACAAAGTTTAGAGCAAGCTGCTTATTTTATTTTTGATTCCTTTTTAGTTATTCAAGCAAAGTGTTTGAAACATTCATAAAAGCAACTCCACTGCCTGCTTACCTCAATGCTCAACCAAAACTGTGTTAAAATTCCAGATGAATGGGATAGGGGCCGCTTCGCGGCCCAGGTGCCCAATAAAATCAAAACACTAGGACTAGGACTTGAGTAGTTTGAAATTATTCTCAGCGTTTTTTACTCTTTGTAACTTTTATTCACTTATATTTCATTTACCTTTACTGAATCCAAATTTCATCTGTACCCCATGCTTTATTTTGCGCTTTGCTACTTTTATCTTTTTATGCTTTCTTTTACTTTTAAGATGAAGGGCCTTAGGTGACCAGTTCTCATGTAAATGATAATGGTGAGTAACTTGAAAAAGAGAATAGATTTAATCATCCCAAAGACTAGTTAAAAACAGTACCAGCTTTTCCTTATTTCCGTCACGCTTTCACCCATGTTTCAGGGCAGGTGGTAGTATAGTTATTTCCCAATTATCCTTTTTATTAAATATTCTTTCCCCCTATGCATTAAAATTTAATATATTCATCATAGAAGTTTTTGGAATAAAATAAAAGGTAAAAAGAAACACTCGGTGTAAAGTCATTATTTTTCTCCTTCATTTAAGACTGTAATACTGTGAACTTGTAAAAAATAAAATAATTTTTGTCAACGAAAAAGAAGTTAGAAATGTTCCTTTTATAATTGCGAAAAAAGTACAGATTGTCTTGATATTAGAACTGGGCTCCTAAACTGAAGAAAGGGCCCCTATCCCATCCATCTTTTTTATATTTGTAGTAGGTCTTTATGGTTAGCGGAGTCTTTCGCTGGTTTTTGGGTTTCACATGCCAACTGTTGTCGGCATTTTATATTACATTGAAATTTTGCATTATCAATCCTTCAGTAAAGCTAGTTAACGATATTATTATTATTTTTTTAATATTTAAAGTGGTAGAAAATTTTATGATTTAGGATTTTTTTTTATTAAATTAATAAACTTAATTTAGAATGATATGGTTCACTACTACATGTAAACAACTTAAATTTATGTATAAAACATTATTGATTGTGCAGAAAAGCGTCAAAAGTCAGGCAAAATTACAAAAACAAAAAATTAACTTAAATTATACCGTCAAACGCCTGATATTTAGGGGAAACATTTATTCCAGGGGGGTAATCAAGGAAAGCAGAAATTTTTAAAAACAAATAAAATTGCTTGCGAAAGCATAGTTGTGTTAAACATAGTAGCGAAAGAAAATTTGACTTGTTATATATCTGCTGAAATTATTCATATATATGTACTACCGTGTGCAATTCCAAAAACAACGTAAGTGCCTCACGATTGATTTCGAGAAAAGTGACTTTACGACTATTTTCCTATTATTGCTAATGCATATTTACCGAGAAATTACCAAGGCAGCCCTCGCCAAGTGCGATAAAATCGTTAATTTAGCTAAAAAAATTCTGTTTTGGCGAAAGATTTTTTCCGCTGCAGGGATGCCACGGGCGATTATTTATGTAAAAAGTGGTAGAAATCGAATTTTTTTTATTATCCATTTAATTTATCAGTCGTATCTATCACTATGATTTACATTTCATGTTATTCATATAAAAGCATTCTATTAGTCCTAATTCATCACGTAAGGCCTCAGACGCCCAGTTCCACTACAACAAACCCTAATTCCTCATAATGTACAGTCAGCAAAAAAAAAAATATCACCCTGAATAATTTTCGTTCTAATGATCGGATTTTCACGAACTAAGTGTCAATCTTAATGGTTCCTGGGGGTGACCTCAAATATGCAAATTAGTTAGTGCTAACTATTAATTAAGTTATGAAATCAGACACAAAAACGTACTTTCTCTGAATAAACATATATTTTTTTTTACATATTTGGAATCCAGATACTTGAATTAGGGGGGGTAGACAAAATTTTGAAAAAAATGGGTGGTAAATAGGGTCGCAACAAAGGTTTATATATTTGGCGATAGTCCAGAAAACTGCCAAAAAAAGTCGTCAGCGCAAATGAATATTTTAAGATAACCCATTGACTAATTCAAAAGAAGAATGCTTAATTTTACTAGGTTGCTAAGCAACCAAGTTCTGACTGGAAAAAAAGTTGAAATAATGTTCTGTAATTGCTCGGAGGGGTTTAATTAATAGTTCATAGAAATATCTCGGAGTTTCTAGGCAATAGATAATTTCTAAGCTGATTTCTGTCCAAAAAGCAAAGTTTTTTTTATTTTAATCTCCCTTGAAAAGAAAATTTGAATCGATTATAAATTATTTATGATTTTCTAAGTTTTAGAATTTAAATACATGAACTTTTTATCTGATATTATTTAGATTATGTTGTTTTTTCTATATTTATTCGAGGATTTCATACTAAAATCAAATTAACATAACTTATATGACTAAATACAAAATTTTAGGGATAATCACTTTTACAGCTTTAATCGAGTCTTCTAGGCAAGAAAGTTTGAAGAAAAAAAAAGTGCTTGAAAAATAAAATATATATTGTATAGTAATTCTAATGCACATTCACAAGTTTTTCTATAATTTACGATATTTCTTTTTCCTATAACTCAAGGAATTGCTGAATGTTTAGTGGTATTTTAAAAGCATTGAAATATGTTATGTTTAAGAATAAGATACTGAAATAATATGTTGCATATAGTATGATTCATTGTTTCAAAAATCGCTTCATTCTGCTAGATATTTAGATTACAAGGTTTTCTTTGGATAAAGATGATTAGCAAATAGCATCCTTATGCTTCGATACATTTAGAAACTTGCGTTCGCAAATTCACCATAAAAAATCGCACAGCATATTCTTCAATTACGATAAGCTACATTTACCACCAAATACTGATACTATGATAATTTTTGTTTTCTTATATATATCTGATATGATACTCTCTTTTTTAAACAGAGCTTGTAAGGTCCTTAAGATACTGAAAAAGGGGCACGAAAACTTAAAAGATAAAATATTTAATTTCATTAACTCAAAATATCTGGTCTCAAAATTTTAATTTTAAACCAAGTTAAATATAACTTTTACAATATTGATGCTCTTATGTTTTTAAAGACCACATAAATCCTGTTGAAATATGAAAATGCATATTTTTACTTTAACGAGTGTAAAATCCTTATCAAAATAATGATCAAGACCCAAATGTAAAACAGTATAATTGATGATAAAAACTCAACTGGCTTCAAAAAATATGAAGAGGGAAGTAAAAGTCGACATGTTTCGAGCGTTCAAATATATTCATCCATTCTCAAAACTTGTCAAGCTTGAATAACTTGTGACTTTTATTATTGTGCTCAAAACATGTCTAGTTTTATCATCATCTATTAATTTTTAAATCAATGAAGTTTTTATATTTTTGATTCAATTTCTTGGGATTATCTATTTAGTTACACAACATATTAAATTATTTCACTCGATATTAAAATAAGTTTTACTTAAGTTATAGGCACAGGTTCTTAGATTAAAAAAATAATAATTCGCTATTTTGTAAAAAAATCAATGCAGTAAAATTTTTTTTTTTTTTGCTGCAAGCCTTAACATTTTAATTTAAGGACATAAAAAAATTCCGTTTACAATTGAAATTTCAAAAGTCGAATGTGAAAATGGAATGTCCCCTAGCACCAGAAATCGAAATTAAATAGTTACAAGGACAACTATTTTAAACAAGTTAGCGTTTCCGTCCTACTCGAAGTCGTTTGAAAAGGTATTTTGTATATATAGATTCCAAAGTTTATTCTACAAATATTTTAGGGTATACTTTCGGAGTATTTTGATCGAGTTTATTTTTACACCCTTATTTGCTTAAAATTATTAAATAATTTGCTTAAAATAAATTATTCAAGCAACATGATTTAACGCATTTATAGTATAATAGTAAACGGGCTTCCATCGGATATCCTTAACCTTGATACCGCTATCATTAAATGAATGGAATAAGCTTAGATAAATAATAAAAGTTAATTTTTTCCCCGTTTTAATTTTCAAGAAAATATGTTTTGATCAAACAGATTTCATTCTGGAAATAGCGAAATTATTGAGTAGGTCCCTTGGAGCAATATCATTCTTATCCTCTTTTGATGAAATATAGGAAAAACTGGTTTTCACAGTTCTGTAAAAAGTATGTTAGCCTTCTTGCCACGTTTTTTATTATTTTTTTATTTTTAATCAAAATAAGTCTGGAAATTTTACTACGTATTTTTATTAATATTTATAAAATATATATACAAGAAACTGATAAATATTTTATTCCAAATCTATTCATACGTATGTATATTATTGTAATTGTATCAGTTATTGAGAAAAAAAAACTAAAAAATAATCACATTAAATAAACACAATTTGGTGTATAATCATATTCTATCAGAAGCATGCTTTTATAAAACTCGACATTCGTTGAATAAAATGTTTTTTATTCAATAAAATGTTTTATTCAAATATCTTTACTTAATTTCAAATAGATTTTTAGAGGACTAAAAAAGAAACATTGTATTTTATGGTTTTAAAAAAATAAAAATAAAAAGATCAGCAAACGATTATTAACGAAAAAAATATGAATGAAATTTTACGCCACGCGCGCCAAATCAAGTTCTTCGTAAGTTTATCACATTTTAATATTAATCGCCCCATTTAATCATTTTTTCATTGTCGCCAAATTACTTTTTTTAAAATAATTAATTTTAATTTTTCTCATTTTCTAATAAATAAAAACAGTTGAAACTTTAGATTTTTCAATTGAAAAGCATGTAGATTGATATGGTATAAAAAAATCCATACCATATAATTCAAAATTTTTACATCCTCTCTTTAATTAAATAATAAAAAATAATTAATAATTATTAAAAATTATTTTTTTAATGAAATTATCTTTAGGTAAATGCGTTTTATGAGTTGGTGCAATATTTTTTTGAATTGCTTCATTAGTTTTTAAAATATGACTGAAAACGCAAAAAGTTAAATTAACATTAAGGGGTCCAAACTTTGAATCGCTCTCCTGACCAAACTATGGGGACCACATTTCCCAGATTGCGGCTATCCCCTATATTTTGAAGATAAGGAATCCAAATATGTAAAAAAAAATATATGTTTATACAGAGAAAGTACGTTTTTGTGTCTGATTTCGTAACTTAATTAATAGTTAGCACTAACTAATTAGCATATTTGAGGTCACCCCCAGGAACCATTAAGATTGATTTTTAGTTCGTGAAAATCCGATCATTAGAACGAAAATTATTCAGGGTGATATCTTTTTCTTTTTGCTGACTGTACATTATTGTAAACAGTTTTATTATGTTAATACTACTGCTCTTTTCAAATCATACTCTTACTTATTTGCAATAAACATATCGCTGGTTCAAAACTAAAACGACACATCTCCAATTGAGTTAACATTGTAGATGTGTCGTTTTAGTTTTGAACCAGCGATATGTTTTGTATATAGCTTACTTTTTTTTTTTTTACCTTATTCTCATATTAATTTTTTATTACTATTTATACTTTTATCATGCCCGACTTATAGTCCATATTGTGTTATTTGACCACTAGCCCTTGGCTAGACCTTTTCTTTTGTTGTTTTTGAGTATGGGGATTTCTCACAATTCAAATCAACCATATGACTATGACATATTTATATGTCTACCCAGTAAAGATGAATCGGTCTACGGTTCAAATACCGAGATTGTACAGATATCCAGCACCTTAATTTCTGAAATAAGCTTTTAAAAATATGCTCTAAAAGGCTGCTTATTTAAATTTAATTGAAAAAATTATTGAATTTTATAAGATAGCACTTTTAGCAATATTACTCGCTCGTCACAACCTGCTATCCAAAAGAAATATATTATCGTCTCAATCCTGGAAGAAAAATTAATAAAAAAAAAAGATCAAAAGGAATTTTTCGGAACAAATTTTGTATTTTTTATTCAATTACAGTCATTTCCGTAAAGGATTTTTTTTTGTTAAAGTGCTTAGTAAAAGTTTTAATCTTATGTCTGAAAAGCAGGGACGTGTCCCGTGCCAAAAATATATATTTAAAGTACAGTTCAAAATTTTATAAAGTATTTTTCATAATAAGGGCAAAATTGTTAAATCTTGAAAATTCAAAACTCCAAATATTTCATGACTTGCTAACAGCTCTACAACAAATTATCTGCAAAATAAATTTTTTATAGATCAATAATCAGATTACCTGTTTTTTAATCTAAATTCTTAAAAGAATTTTCATTAAGACAATAAAATAGAACTAAATATGTTCTTTAACATTGAATTTCTGGAAAAAAAAATTCGAAATATTCTTACTGAAGGCTAATTCTAAGAGGCTCTGTTGCCGCATGAAATGATGCTTTTTAATCTACTTAACACGTTCACGCCGGGTCGGGCCACAAGTGGCCAGCGCTAGATTGTCTCTTCGGGCGGCGCGTACCACCGGTGGCGTACCTGAGTAAAAACTGGTAACAAATAAATTTCATTTTTTAGTTTTTTTTCGGGAATAATAAAAATCCATAACTACCAATTGTTTTTAACGAATTGTTTTTCGCCATTGAAAAATTTCCTTACAGTGAATTGTTATTGTTAAGAATAGATTATCTCCTCAAGAATATTATCTAATATTGAAATAGTTCTTCTACCAGCATTTTCTCTTTTCCGTCCCGCTTTCAGGCCTGGGAGTGAACAGCCAGCGTGAACGTGTTAAATATGTTGCAAATAATATGCTGTATTTTCATATCTGCTGCTCGTGGCTGTTAGATCAAGTTTAGTTTATCTTTTGCCAGCACCTTTTATGCCTGTTTTGAAAATGGCGCAAAACGTGAATATGGAGAAAAGTCACTGTTTTTAAAAAGTGAAATGTGTTTGTGCTCCAATTTTTCAATATTTAAACGCTTTTTCCAATGTATCTTGGCTCATAAATAATAGCAAAAAATAAGAAGTCATTGAGTTTGAAAATTTTCAATGAAAAAATGTCGCTAATTTGTTGAATTTCGAAAAAAAAAATTTAATAACTTTTAAACTTTTTAATTTATTTGTCCGTTCTTGAGCCCAGATTGCTTATTACGGCAAGATGGCTAATATAGTTTAAAATCATACCTTTTTAAGTGTAAAGCATTTAAAATCCGACTTGTTTTGTATTTCTTAGCGAAAGAGTTTTGAAAATCCATGTGAAAAATAAACAATTTACACTTAGTCCTCAGCTTTTAGTTCAAAATAACGATTACAGTATAAGAAAACTATTTACGAAATTTCAAAGAATTATATAATGATAAAAAGTGTGTTAGAGTGAGTAATAAAAAAAATTCTCAAATTCAGCGTTTTTCAGAAAATGCACATAATTCTGAATTTTAAGTAGCAATTAATATTAATTATATTAGATTAATATATTAATTTAATTCTGCACCAAATTCTGAAACAAAAAACGTACTGATTCAAAACATTAATTTCTGAAGATGAATTTTATTCGTCTTAAGAATGTAGTTTTCTCAAATAAAAAAGGTTAAAATAGGCAAAGAATAACAAAAACACTTAAGTTTATTTTTTTAGAGTTTACTTCCGATTTCGTTTTTATCAGTCAAAAAACAATTTCATTTCTAAAAATCGGAGATAAAACATCTTATAGGATTTGGAGAGTGAAAGTTAAAATATGGATTAAAAAAACATATAAAATTTTGGTGTCGAAATTTCTCCCCAGTCGGACACCTTAAACAGATTAAAATAAACAACTTTTCCTAGTACTATATTTCTTTCTATTTACTATTGAAAGATAATGTAAGGGATAGTTTCGCTTTGAGTTCATATAATTTGAACGTTATGTCATTAAAATACTTATAATTAAATAGAAAATTGAATAAAGTTTTTACAACTTCTATCATTTTTAGACGCTCCTGTAAATATATTTGTATTTCTGTTAGAAATCCTTCCAGCTGTAGTTTTATGAAAACTAATCGGCATCAAAGATGGATGATAAATACCCCAACAGTTTAAGCACATTGATGTAATCGCTTTTTTTCATTATCATACATAACAGTACGTTAATGCAAAATTGCAGCAAAGAATGGGTTTCACGTGGACTTATAAAATTGAAAAAAAAAATCATTTTTAAACATTAAAAAAATATTGAATAAAAACAAAATTTATAAATGTTTTACTACCAGCTTTTATTTAGAAATAAAATTGTATTATTAATTAAATGTTGATATGATATTGTTACTAATATTGTGTATGACTTCCTCTAAATTGAAATAAATGTCAAATGAATTTGTCATGTGTCTTCTGAAAAAGAGAATAGATTTAATCATCCCAAAGACTTGTTAAAAACAGAAATGGTTTTACTACCAGCTTTTCCTTATGTCCATCACGCTTTTACCCATGTTTTAGGGCAGGTGGTAGTATAGTTATTTCCTAATTATCCTTTTTATTAAATATTCTTTCCATCTATGCATTAAAATTTAATATTTTCATCATAGTAGCGAAAAGCTTCTGGAATAAAATAAAAGGTAAAAAGAAAAACGCGGTGTAAAGTCATTATTTTTCTTCTTCTTTTACGACTGTAATACAGGGGGCTGTAAATTTGTAAAAAATAAAATTATTTTTATCTACGAAAAACATCATTTAAATGAAGCATTAAAGTAAATCTGGTATTTATATTGCATAGAGAAGTCTGAAATTTCTCAAATTTATTTTCTATTTATTTAAAACTGAATTATGCGAAACTATATATATATATATATATATATATTAAAAATTTCTTATGTGATGTTTATTTTATATCATTTTAATTTTGCTACATCCTTTTAAGTTATTGACGGAATTTATAATGCACTTTGCACAAAAGTTTGCTTTATTTACGCTTGTATGACCTCTTTCAAACAGAAGAGTCATAAATGCAGGGACTGATTCGCTTTCTGCAAAACACATTGGTATCGAATTTAATAGAAAAACTTGTTGGATGAAGATCGTTACGCCCACTTTTTAAGAATATCACCACCACCTACCTGCAACGATTTAACCTTTGTTTTTCAGAATTTCTAGCCCTAAGTTCTATCTACTCATTCATTGAAATTGAAAATATCATGAGGGAAGAGATGGGGGGGGGGGGTATGTAAGCGTATATGAGATAATACAATGTATAAAACGTTAAATATAATAAGAGAAATAAAAGTGTAAATAAATTCGCAATCTAGATGAATAAAAAAATAAGAACACGAGAAAAAACGAGAAACAATATTTATAGGTTATAAAAGACGTACATATATACAGCGGAATTGATAAAACTTTTGAAGAGCGAAAGGATGCTGAAGAGCGGATGCTACTCTTAAATCCCTGCGTCACCCCCCCCCCCCCCAAAGGGCTTCTACGGTGCAGATTGATGCAGTTCATCTTGAGTAAATTAAAAGAGTGCGATAAAAAGCTATATTTTGTCCCTTATGAAGAAAGCGGTGGCGGGGCTAAAATTGGCGTTTTCGTAAATTAAGTGGAAGTCGAAAATATTATTGAAATAACATTTTGAACATCTTGTAGTTTCCTTAACGCTAGGTTTACGGGACGCGTCATTTTGACGCATTTCGAATTTTATAAGAAAAATTACAAAACCCGTTTGATTTTTTATTTTATCTCTTGTAATGACTTTTATCCATTGATCGAGGTAAATATATATTGAAGTTTATTTTCTTCAAAAGCGTTGAAATATTGAAATTCTCTTTGTGGTATACCTAAATCTACGGATATGCGTCAATTTGACGCGATCGTAATTTAGACAAAATTTTGAGTAAACATGCAAACATCACATCAATAATAAATAGGAATGTACCGACAATGCTTCGATCCGATATCGTTATCAGCAGTCTATAGGGTGGCTGTTACTGGGAGACAAGCACCTTGCTTGTATAACTGAAAGAAAATGAAAATAATAAGAGCAACTTGCTGTTAAACTGTGGATGGCTGTGGTTTGATTGTCAACGTGAAGCAACATAAGTCAGGATTTCAGTATTGGTAAAGTGTTAGATGCTGTAGACTATTGATGCTTTGGATTATTCAATGTAAACTATAGATGCTGATAGTTGTGGTATGAGGCGTCGGAGCCGTAGTAATACTCTTTCTTTATTTAAATAAACTGGGCACCTGGGCCGCGAAGCGGCCCCTATCCCATTCATCTTAAAATTACAAACAGTCAGATAAAAAACATTGATTTGGCAGACATTGTGGTAGCCATAAAAAAAATCAAGCTGTTTGCTTGTGAAATAAAACAATGAAAAAATTCAATATCACAAATTGACGTTTTTACATATATTGATTGTAGATTAAAAATAAAAATTAAACATGATTTGATTTGTACAATGATTTTTGAAAAATGAAAGACATAATTGATGACCGTAGTAATACTAGTAAAGTGGTGAATTATATAATCCTACGAATTATTTAGAAATAGTGGAGGATAAAAATCTACTAAATTGAATTTATTAAATCAAGAATCACACTTGATAAACTACCACTTTAAAAAATATATTTGCTGTCTAGAGCAAGTTGCCATCTCAGTACGTGCTATTATATGTATTCGTCCATGCGTCAAATTGACGCGTGTTCGTAGAGATAGGTATATAAGAAACTTCCGTAAATCTAATGTTAAAGTAGGATGCGCTGAGTCGTTCTAAATAATTATCTAAGTGATCTATTTTAAGATCTTTGTTAATCGTTTTATTACGAATATACCAGGGCGCACCTGCAACATATCGGAGTATTTTATTTTGAAAAATGTTCAAGTTTTGTAATCTGGGTCTTAGTTAACGTTCCCCGTGATGGGGCGACATAGGTTAGGATAGGTCTAATGCATATGATGTAGATTGTCCTTTTGGTGGTAAGGCCATTTTTGCGTTGGATGATAATATTGGTCTGAGGGAATGGTTGGCTGCATTTGCTTTTTTAATGACGTCAGTAATTTGTTTATTCCAATTTAATGTATTCGTTTAGGTAACACTTTGCACTGTTTACAATGGAGATTTCTTTATTGAATAGTTATATTTTATTATTATCACCTATTTTTTTTTTTTTTTTGGCTTCTTATTATGATAAGTAAATTTGATTTATAAGGATTACTTTTTCTATGGATTTTAACTTGTTTTGAAGTTTTATGAGGGTTCGATATATTTGATATGGTGCTTTCAATTTTTGATATGTAGTGGTGTAAAAATTACTTAAAACGAAAAATACTAATCTATATATAATTCAAATTTTGTATTATTAATTTAATTAATTTTGAATAATTAAATATTTTTTATTAAACAAAGCAAGTTGGCATCTCTGTAAATGCATTCGTACAGAATCAGGATGTAGAAAATAAAAAGTGGTGGCTAATATTAGTAATGGCTATTTTTGGCAAATATATTTTTGCTTTTAATTTAGTTTAAACACGTCCAATCAATTTTTTCTTTTTTTCTTTATTTATTTATAAAAATTTGGCACCTGGGCCGCGCAGAAGGCCCCATACATCATATAGTAAAATAAAAAGTTAAAATAAAAGACAGTTTGAGTTCAGCAGTCTATGGGGTGGCTGTTACTGGGAGACAAGCACCTTGCTTGTATAACTGAAAGAAAATGAAAATAATAAGAGCAACTTGCTGTAAACTGTGGATGGCTGTAGTTTGATTGTCAACGTGAAGTAACATAAGTCTGGATTTCAGTATTGGTAAAGTGTTAGATGCTGTAGACTATTGATGCTTTGGATTATTCATGTAAACTATAGATGCTGATAGTTGTGGTATGAGGCGTCGGAGCCGTAGTAATACTCTTTCTTTATTTAAATAAACTGGGCACCTGGGCCGCGAAGCGGCCCCTATCCCATTCATCTTAAAATTACAAACAGTCAGATAAAAAACATTGATTTGGCAGACATTGTGGTAGCCATAAAAAAAATCAAGCTGTTTGCTTGTGATATAAAACAATGAAAAAATTCAATATCACAAATTGACGTTTTTACATATATTGATTGTAGATTAAAAATAAAAATTAAACATGATTTGATTTGTACAATGATTTTTGAAAAATGAAAGACATAATTGATGACCGTAGTAATACTAGTAAAGTGGTGAATTATATAATCCTACGAATTATTTAGAAATAGTGGTGGATAAAAATCTACTAAATTGAATTTATTAAACCAAGAATCACACTTGATAAACTACCACTTTAAAAAATATATTTGCTGTCTAGAGCAAGTTGCCATCTCAGTACGTGCTATTATATGTATTCGTCCATGCGTCAAATTGACGCGTGTTCGTAGAGATAGGTATATAAGAAACTTCCGTAAATCTAGTGTTAAAGTAGGATGCGCTGAGTCGTTCTAAATAATTATCTAAGTGATCTATTTTAAGATCTTTGTTAATCGTTTTATTACGAATATACCAGGGCGCACCTGCAACATATCGGAGTATTTTATTTTGAAAAATGTTAAAGTTTTGTAATCTGGGTCTTAGTTAACGTTCCCCGTGATGGGGCGACATAGGTTAGGATAGGTCTAATGCATATGATGTAGATTGTCCTTTTGGTGGTAAGGCCATTTTTGCGTTGGATGATAATATTGGTCTGAGGGAATGGTTGGCTGCATTTGCTTTTTTAATGACGTCAGTAATTTGTTTATTCCAATTTAATGTATTCGTTTAGGTAACACTTTGCACTGTTTACAATGGAGATTTCTTTATTGAATAGTTTTATTTTATTATTATCACCTATTTTTTTTTTTTTTTTTTGGCTTCTTATTATGATAAGTAAATTTGATTTATAAGGATTACTTTTTCTATGGATTTTAACTTGTTTTGAAGTTTTATGAGGGTTCGATATATTTGATATGGTGCTTTCAATTTTTGATATGTAGTGGTGTAAAAATTACTTAAAACGAAAAATACTAATCTATATATAATTCAAATTTTGTATTATTAATTTAATTAATTTTGAATAATTAAATATTTTTTATTAAACAAAGCAAGTTGGCATCTCTGTAAATGCATTCGTACAGAATCAGGATGTAGAAAATAAAAAGTGGTGGCTAATATTAGTAATGGCTATTTTTGGCAAATATATTTTTGCTTTTAATTTAGTTTAAACACGTCCAATCAATGTTTTCTTTTTTTCTTTATTTATTTATAAAAATTTGGCACCTGGGCCGCGCAGAAGGCCCCATACATCATATAGTAAAATAAAAAGTTAAAATAAAAGACAGTTTGAGTTCAGCAGTCTATGGGGTGGCTGTTACTGGGAGACAAGCACCTTGCTTGTATAACTGAAAGAAAATGAAAATAATAAGAGCAACTTGCTGTAAACTGTGGATGGCTGTAGTTTGATTGTCAACGTGAAGTAACATAAGTCTGGATTTCAGTAAAGTGTTTGATGCTGTAGGCTGTTGATTTACAGTAAAGAGCTCCTTCCAATGAGGTGAATCGGGTTCGAATCCCAGTCGATACGAATTCCGCATCTGGCTTGAACAGACCACAGTGCTGACGTGAAATATCCTCAGTGGTAGCATCACCTTCTACATCAAAAAGCCTCCACACGGTTTTTTATAAGTGGTCTGCGCAGACTATTTAAGAAGCGAACCGGTTGTGCGCATGAACCCAATTTCTGTTTTAAAAGTGACTCAGAGAAATTTATCATATATATTTGAGAATTGAATCTGTAGTGGTAGACAAGTAAGTAAGACAATCATATTCATAAATTAAACGAATTCTTAGACATATATTTGCTACCACTTTCTTATTTTTACTAGATTTTCTATTAAAGGGCTCATTCGTAAACTGATTTACCTTCATAGTGGTCTGATCGGACTACATATAAAAACCGTGTGGAGGCTTTCAGTTGTAGGAGGTGTCGGTGGCAGACGGATCATGGGTTAGAGTTCCATTGCCGTCAGGCTAACCGTGGGAGGTTCTTGTGGTCTTTTTCTCCACGTAACGCAAATGCGAGTTAGCTCCACCAAAAAGTCCTCCACGAAGGCAAATTACTCTCCATACTCGATCCAGGAGTTCCCTTGTCTTCTGAATTGGTTTCAAAATGACAAGGCCACGGAGTTGAGCATTAGTAGTAGCAAACCCATAAGTTTGGATCGGCTGTTCAACGAAGGTTATAAAATAAAATAAAAAAGTAAAGAGAAGAGGTGGGACAGTTATCACCATATGAGCCGTGGTGACTTAGGGGATAGAACGTTCGTCTCCCAATGATTCGAAACGGGTTCGAATCCCAACGGTTGGTCGATTTGAATTCCACACCCGACTGCATGTTACCTACCTTTAGATCTATAGTTTGTATAGTGAGATTTTGTGCTTGCTGATTGAATTTCTTGTCAACGCTTTCTGATACGCATAGTTATTTCATTCTGCTATGCTTGTTATTCTAAGCATAGAGCGATTTCTGTACTTTTTCGCTTGAGAAATTCCCTTTTTTATTTAAAAATGAAATAGAAGCTATTTCATCTAACATTATTACCCTAAGAAGCCATGTTTTAGATTCAGAAGATTGCAGCAAGTAGGTAAAAGAATTCGGGAAACTGACGAAATACGAAATGGAATTCCAGAACTTCAAAAACTCACAGACAAAGATTCTCAGACAATGGATGTAAATTGCACGGCTTTTAATTAGAAAATTCTTGTTCAGCTTGCACGTATACTAAATTTA
This sequence comes from Parasteatoda lunata, assembly GCA_949128135.1. Taxonomy (NCBI): domain Eukaryota; kingdom Metazoa; phylum Arthropoda; class Arachnida; order Araneae; family Theridiidae; genus Parasteatoda; species Parasteatoda lunata. The sequence goes on along the minus strand of OX421976.1, from coordinate 8,033,083 downwards.
ATTTTGAAATTCAAAAGCATGATATGCTCCAAAAATTGATAAATCCTTTTTTTTTGTAATTTAACATTACTGTTCCTTAAAAATCTCTTTGCTTAATTGGCAAGTTTCTGTTTGGTTTATTTTGAAATTGCCATTAACTGTTGATTCTATTTATATACTAATAAACAATTTTCATTTCTTTATGCAAAAAATGAGTCTGTATAACTTTTTTTTATCGGTTTTGTTAATTTTTAGCATATTTATTCAGTACGTGTCGCCCTCTTTTATTTTAGATTTAAATATTTGCATAAATAAAGTATGTAGTTCTTGTAATTTATTTCAAATGTTTCCTCGTGTCAGTTAAATATTCATTCATTTCAAAAACTGTTTTTATGAAACAATAGAAACTAAATTAAGCTTTATCTTTTAAAATATATTTCTATTCTTTCATTTTATGTATTTATTTATTTTTTTAAACGCTAAACTTTCATAATATTCAAATTTTCATTAATGTCATAGTGAATATTTCTTACCACTTGACTTTACTACTTTCGCTTCAATCCAAAATATAAATGGTTACATTATTTATATATTGTAGTAGATAGAGCTATTTTTATATGCAACATTAAGACTATTAATGCTATCATTTGTTTTCTTCTTGTTGTTCTTTAAATAGAATTCTGGGTTCAAATTAGGTTAATTTGAAATACTCTAGGGTAAAAGAATGAGTATTTAATATAAAGGCATTGAAATTCGATTTCCCCTAACTTAAGTCTAAGCTATCACCATTCATGTTCACCGCATAAGATCTATAAATCTGTTACCATTACTAAGAGGCTAACAACACATACAACTATTCTAACTTCACGCCAAGTTTTCTACTTTTTTATATCATTTTCGCCAAAAGCTTTTTCTTTCTGGAAGATTGTCGAACATTAGCATAGACGACGTGGCAAAAGACCGATCATTTGCAGGCGCGATTAAATGCATTTTCTTTCATTGGCAACTTTTTTTTTCCGCCAAGGTTGTAACGTTTAGCATAATCCGACATTAAATATAAAAAGATTTACTTTCTTTATTCCACTAAACTTTTTTTCTTTTTTTTTTAATTCTTTGAATATTTAACTCCTTATAGCTTCTTTACGAAATCTGTCATTAAGGGAGGTTAAAATGGCTTTAAAAGTATCGAAAGTATAAAGTAGATAGTCTATGCCTTAATAGGTTTTACACATGTTCTTTTTAATAAAGATTTCTCTTTTGAGAAAAAAAAATATCCATGAATAATGTAATGCAGTACATTAAGGGAAGAACTCTTTCTTAAATATGCCTGAGAGGTAGATTAAATATGTTTTAAATTTATCTTCTTTTTCTTTCAAATTGAGTTTGATTCTTACGTTTCTTTATTGCGTTGAGTAAATTGAACTTCTTTTTCCTAGACTTGATGAATTAAACTTTTGGTAAAGAATACGGAAAGAAAGTAATGGTGTGTTATTCTTTTGAAAATTTTGAAGTTTACATTAAGTATGCAATGAAAAGGAAGTAGTAAATTAAATATTCATCGCAAAATCCAAAAAGATTAATTATGAAATATAAACACTACCTCGTGTTTTCCTTTTTAGTAGTTTAAATAGTTTTAAATGTAATTTTAGACTAAAACTTCAAAATTTAATATTTATTTTTCTTTGTAATGTTATTCTCATTAACATTTAGTTTTGAGTTGATTTTTAATTTATTGTCATTTTTCCCTTCAAATTAATTCGTTTTCCCCCACACTTTAGCAAAACAATGAAAAGTTTATAGTAAGAATATCTCAGTTGTAGTTTTTATCTTTGACAAATAAAACATTCAAGTTCGCCTAGATAAGTAATTTTTTATAATGGTGCATAGAAATATTTTACAGTGTAGTTGAAGCATAACATTGTCAGTACACACATGGAAAAATTTAAAATGGAATTTTTTTTTGTAATTTGATGCATGAAATATTTTAACAGATGTCAGATCACTGAGTTCAAATTTGCAACCGGTTTCTCTGTACAAGCTACAATTTTTATGCAATTTAATAACATAGTCCGAACCAGGATTTTTATACTTTTAAGACAATCAAAAGTAACAAAGTTAAATTTTTTATCAACATTCTTGGTTCCGTACAATTTTATATTATTTACCTAATTTTATATAACTTACCTAATTTAATATTTATATAATTTTTTATTATTATATAAATATAATATTCATTTATTATTTAATTATTATATAAATTAATTATTATATAGATATAATTATATAAATAAATATTATATAATATGTTATATAATATTTATTTATGTAATTTACCTAATTTTTATATAATTTAACTTTCTTATATTTTTTACCTAAGACTTTCCTGTATATAAACAAGAGTTTAATTGTATGACTGCATTTTATGCAAATGGCACTTGAAACCCCAACATTATCCAACGGAAACTCCAGAAATAACTGAATGAAATAGAAACCTGGTGTCTAGACTGGAAGTTTAAAGTTAACAGACAAAAGTTGCAACTACTAATTATTCAACGTAAGAACAAAAACCATCCGCCCAAAACACCAAGTTGTTCTCTTTAACGAAACTATCCCCAATGTCAAAAGTGGAACATACCTTGGTCACCCTAAAATGGAACTTAGACATCTCAATAATCAGTCCCATCCTAACTTATGCATCTCTAACCAAGTGTAACATTTCCACACCTAGAGAATACCAAAACATGCCAGAATAAAATAACACAAGCAAGATTATCCGAAATCAGAACATGCATCGTGGTCTCAACATTGATTTTTTAGACCATAGTATTGCAAAGCTAATTTGCAAATCTTTTAAAAAAGCCATACCCTATAGAAATATAACCCTATAGAATTAAAAATGAAATTTTTACTTTTGAAAACCTGAAAGAAAATACCTCATAAACCTCAAGTCAATGTCTGCTTATTTTTGCTGCAATGTATCTTTATCTAGAACACAAAATATATTCAATTTTCTTTTCACTCCAGTTTGCATTCCAGTTGCCACAACGAACCACCTTAAAGTTAAACCTTCAAGATGGAAGGGGAATGGGTCTTAAACGTCCTCAATCACCCACATAAATATTTATAATGATGATTTTCATCAATATGTCGCTAAGTGTCCACACTTCTCTGCTATGTAAGGCGTGTCAGAAAAATGACGAATTAAAATTAAATCGCAATCACACGTAGAAATAAATTTTCTTAGTTTGTTAGAGCTTATACTCATCATCGTACTCAATTCACTTGTCAAATAAATTTAGGTCCCTGAGCCAAACGTGGCGTTTGCTTATTTTTCGGATCCATGCATGCGAACTTGTCTGTACCTGGAAAATAATTTACGAAGTGGCAGTAAAACAGCAATCAAGTTTGGAAAAACTTTCCAAAACAAAACTATTATGACATCTATAAGAATAAATTGCCATTAAATAGATATTATCTGCATAGTTTTCTTTTAACTGTTAATTCATCGTGGCAGTTTTAAAAAAAAATTTGAAACTTTAAACTTCCAGATTTAATTACGCCAAAACGTTAATGACGTTACTGCTAAGATAATTATTTCTGAAAGTATTTAAGATATTATTGATTTAGAATTTGAATTATTTGGATAATTTAAAATTTGAATGAATGAAAAAATTATATCAAACATTTTATATAGTATTCGTTTCCGAAATTAATATACCATTATATAAATATACCATTTTCTGATATTTAACTTTATTTTAAAGCATGAATAATAAAATAGAAATACTTTTACCTAACAAAATATCGATATAGTTTCAAGATAAATACATTGCATTATATTTTAAATATAATGCAACATACTTTCAAATGCCCTCATTTGAAAGTATGTAATGTGAAGTATAACATAATTCTTCATAATAAAGTGTTAAGATATACCTCTCAAAGCAAATAAAAATTGTTTTCTTTGTAACTTTTTTGGCCTTTTTCCAAACATGAGTGAAAGATAAAACTCTTTCAATTAATGCCGGTTTCTTTTATGTATCAATGATACATTTTTAAGAGTAATAGAAACTATCATATGTGCCTCTTTTACCGTAGAGAACTATTTTCCTCACATTTACGGTTAAGTTTTACCACATAATTGATCTACTATCTGTCATAAAATGAATGCATATTTGTTTCATTTATGACGTAAATAAGTTAAATAATAACAAACCAGGGTAATTACAAAATATCTTTGATAACATGAAACCAGTGGTCGGAAAAACTACATCATTTTTATAGTTTACTACATCTACTTTGTTACAAATGTTGTTAACTACCCTTTCTTTTTTTTAAATGTAGTGACGACAAACTACTTAGGAATTTAGTAACTACTTCACTACTTTAATGAAACGAACTTTGCTGGAGAACTTAATTTAATTATGTTCAAAATGATTTTAAATGAGAAATTGGTTTAATAGTTTAAAAAATATTTATTCATGTTTCCATGAGCCAGTTTATTGTTTCAAAAAACTTTCGAATTTGTTCATTTAACCTTACAGCTAATATTTAATTTAAGAAAAGCAAAATTATTAAATAGTTGATATTTTTTTAAACTTTTTTATTTCCTTTAAAAAATGAAGTACATCGGCAGTACGTTCTTTGAAATAACATGAATGTTTCACGAGTGTGAACATTCGAATGTGAAAGCGTCACTGAAGTGGTGAATGGCCAGTTTAAATATTAGTTATAGGGGAGTGTCGGGTAACCCCGCCCACTCTCAATTTCATATGTATAGAATATGTTTTCAAGTCAATGGACCATCGGACATTAATTGAAAATAATCTTTTTATAATATAACAAAGTTTCAAGCATATATGCAGCTGGTAACATGGTAAACAATAGTTTTGAAAATATGTTGAATACAGTAGTCATATTTTTAAAATTTCTATTTTTTTAAGTTAAACTATTCTTTTTTTTGTTTATTCTTTTTGCATTATTTAATTAGATGATAAAACAATAGAAACATACAAAAATATTACTAAATATTATACAGAAATATAAGCAATATTCTTTATGTGGGCGGAGCTACCCGACTCTCCTCTACGTGATTTTAAATAAGTAATTTCTGTTAAAGCAACCACAAGGTCATTTTCATTGTATATCCGTTAACGTACCCGTACCCATTAAATTCGAAAAATGAATTGCATTAGAACAGTGTTTCTTTTTTAAACCAATGTTAAAAGTAGTTACCAGGAATCACTACAAACTACTGTTTTTTATATCGTACTACTCACTACACTACTGTTTTGTAGCGGCTACAGTATTTTCATTTCTTGTACTGTGTAAAACCATTTGGCAAGCATACTGTTAAAGAAAATGTAATGAAATTTTGTATGAAGGTATTATTAATGCTCCAAGAACGGGTTTAAAAAGATACAATTAATTAAGTTTCACTCTCTGACGTAAAATATCCTCAGTGGTAGACGGATCATGAGTTAGAATCCACTTGCCGTCAGGTTAATCGTGGGAGGTTTTCGTGGTTTTTCTCTCCATGTAACGCAAATGTGGGTTAGTTTCATCGAAATGTCCTCCACGAAGGCAACTTTCTCCCAATATACTTGATCCAAGAGTTCCCTTGTCTTCTGGATTGGGTTTAAAACTACAAGGCCACGGAGTGTAATATTAGTAGCCGTAAACCCAAAATGGGGTCGGCTATTCAACGAAGATTATAAAAATAAATAAAAGTTTCACTCTCTAAACTTAAAGTGAAAATTTATAGAAAATTATTTCTGATATGCATACTTAAATACAACTTATTATTTACAAGAAAAGAAATAAGCAGACAAGAAATATTTCGGTTATCTAGGATCACATGGTTTATAATGCTATCCGTAAAAGCTATTTATAATAAATTCTAAGAAAGAAATCGGATTACACAAAAAACTGAATAGACAAAAATGAAATGCATACAACATACTAGTGGCTAACAGGATGTTGTTCAATAAAGGCAAAAATTTGCTGTCTCTCGATTTTGTGAAATAACGTTTCTCATTCTAGTTAACGTAAAGGGACGCGGTGGCTCAGGAGACAGAGCGCTTTACGGAGGTAAATCTTTTCACTTATCGGAAACTTTTTTTTCGCTTCCTTCACCCTAATAAACGTGGCTCAGAATTCATGTTAGAGACACTTCAAAATGTGTATTTAAGAAAATTGAAGCAGCAAAAATTGCGCCTTTTCAATGTTCTTTCAAAATTTGACAACTTAGCTATCAATTTCGTATTTACTTTTCCTAACTTATTTAAGCACTAAGAACAATTATTTCAATCGAAAATCTAAGCAAAACTTGCATTTTGGACTATGTCCACTTTTAAAAAGGCACATTTAGAGCAGCGTCCATTTTCTTAAATACGCTTTTTGAGCTGTGCCCATTTCCATAAGCAGACATTTTGAGCAGAATAATAAAACTCACCGACGACATAATGAAGTCTTTAAAAATATTTCTATGTTTATTTTAAATTTATATAAGAAAGTTTTTCTAATACAATTAAGAAACAAAATGGATTATTAAGGAACAAAAGGATTATTAAGGAAGAAAAAAATTAAAATAAATAAAAGTTTGAATGTAGAATATATGTAAACTGTAAGTCCATTTTTTTATAAATTATCCGACGAAACATTTTTAAAAGGTTTGTTTTAAACCCTTCTTTTTCTTTTCTGTTAACGTTAAAATTAATGTTCGATTCTTCCACTTCATTATCCTAAAGATCCATTCGTTCTGGTTAGATGTTATTTAGAATAGTTTAGGGGAAAATATTCCAAAAACTATTTTCATTTCATAGTTTTCTTTCCTTCTTTTTTTTATTAGAAAAAAAAAACGGAAACGGAGCAGGTGAAAACAGCATTTAATGAAAAATTAATTTCAGCGCTTTTGTTTCAAAGCGAAATAATTAAGAAAAAAAAAAACCAAGACATTATATGAACATCTATTATTACGAGACATTAAAAATATATTAAATGGGTCGTTTCTTTTCTATTGCGTACTTCCCCCACCCCCTACACAAGTTTTGTTTTCTTTTTTAATATATCGATTTGGGTAGACTGTTTTATTTGTTTTTTAATTTATAGATATCTAAAACAGAAAAATAAAGTATTTATGCTTTGTTTAGAATGAAACATTTGAAAATTTGAATCTATTCATTTTTTTTTTATTATGTGAGAAGTTGATAAGTTCGCCATAGCAATTTACAGTGGCCTTGCGAATTGATTTTTTTTTGGGGGGGGGCATTGATATTTTGCCAAATGAAATTCCTAATTTGTCCAACTTTTGATTCGCTCTTGATTCTTCTTTAATATTAGGTAATAATAATTGTCTGCAATCATTCTTACCTAATATGAAAAACGAATCAAGAGTGTCTTCCAAAAAATTGCTGTTGCCATCAGGCAGGGATGTGCGATGGATCGTTTTTTCCAGTCGCGCCATCTATGTCGGAGAATTTGACTTCTTCCACACTCATACGTCACACCCGTTTTATAGGGCAAACCCATTTATGCAAAAAAGAGATTCATCCACGGATCGTAATTTTGTCCCGAACAAGAGAACGATAAATCTCGAATTCAGTACCCCAGAGATATAATTTGTTATTAGAACATGGAGGACCTTGTGACCGGACAGATTTAACGAGCACCAGTCACCAATTAATACACGGGGAGTCTTCGGCCGGTGTTTTTTGGTGCTGAAGAAATTTTAAAAACATTGTAATTTTTATTTCACTGCACTCTATAAAAAAAGTGCAAATAAGTTTGTCAGTTAAGAAATAAGTATAATTTGTCGAATGTAATATCATAAAACCAGCATATTTTTAAAGTCATTAACGGCTAAAGAAATTGCTTCTCTATAACAAAAGTAAATCAATTTCTATGCATAAAAATTAGTAGACTTTTTAAAAATTTCCTTTATTTATTATTCGAAAAATGGACAATGTGATATTTAATTCAGCAAAAGAGATCGAATATTGATTATAAATCTATTGAAAACCTTTTTAAAAAGCATTTATTTGTCAAATTAGAAAAGTAAGGTAAAAAAAGTCTTAATGTTTAAAAAATAAAGTTTATATAATTCATCTGCTACAAACATACAATTTATATTAATTTTTGTGTACATATTACATTTACATATTATATTATTCGCATACATATTACTTTCTTAAATATATAACTGATTTAATAAGTTTATTAGTATTCTAGTCAATAAATATTGAACTATTTTATAAATAAATATAAAGAAAAAGAATTTGATTCGCATCTAAGATGAAAACATTGATCTTTCCGATGCTATAAGTTGATAATAAAAACAATTCTATACTAACTTTTTTTTTTCTCTTGGCAGCAAATGTCTTGAAAGATGGCGAGAATGTTGACAAAATTTGAAGTTCTTTCAAATGATGTCATTTTTACCCAGGTCAAATTCAGATTGACCAAAATGAGTCAATGGAACCGCGGTGGGGATAGAGCCTCCCACTGAGGTTCAAATTCCAGCGATGTCTGGTCGATACGAATTCCGAATACGGCTTGCACCGACCACAGTGTTGACGTAAAATATCCTCAGTGGTAGACGGACCATGGGTTAGAATCCCCTAACTAATCGTGAGAGGTTTTCGTGGTTTTCCTCTCCATGTAGCGCAAATGCAAGTTAGTGCCATCAAAAAATCCTCCACGAAAGCAAATTTCTCAGAATACTTGATCCAGTCTTCTGGATAGGGTTCAAAATGACAAGGTTACGGAAATTGAACACTGGTAGCCGTAAACCCGATATTGGATCGGCTGTTCAACGACGGTTATAAAATAATTAGATGAAATTAATATAACTTCTTTCTAGCTTCAATAACAGCAAATTTTAAATCATTATATAGAATAGCTATATTTTACATAAGAATGTTTTTATTAAAAATTTAAATTGGCATAAGAAATAGGAAATCAGTTTTTAACATCCTACTCTTATTTTATCGAAGCAAATTTTGTATGGTTAAAGAGGACCTTACTTCTAAAAGCTTTAAACATAATGTTTCATAGTGTGTCAACTGTTTTGCCATGTTAAATCTTCCAAAACATTAGAAAGATTGTTTACATAGAGTTAACATCTCTTTAATACCCTACTGGGATGATTGTGTTGGTTAGATATTAACCCAATAAGTGCATAGTGGTAATATATTTATTTTAAAAAGTTTAAACTGGGTAAAATTTTTCTTCTTTAAAATCTTCCATTTTAATATTTAAAATGTCGATTTCAAATTTAAAATTGGATGTGAAATATTTATGAATTCTAGTGAGCTAGAATTGTCTTTAATTTATTAGACTAATGTTCATTACAAAATAACTTTTTTAGCACTTTTTACGTTTTGATCATTTTATACAAGAAAAAAAATAAGTCCTTTCAAATTGCATCCCGTCTTAACGGTGTATGAGAGTGTTTCCATATTTTTGTCAAACCCAGTATTTTACAAAAATATAATACAAAATAGTGAGAAAAAAATAAAAAAATTCTGTACTACTTTATTAAAATATTAAATTACGTCCCGTTAAAAATTTGACTTAATCGAAGAAAATTCAATTGACAAACAATTAGTTACGTCATAGAGAAATGTTTAACCCTGTGTTCTCGAAGATCTTCTTACAAAATCCACTGTTAGCATAATCACCATATTTTTTATTTTGTAACCGCCGTTCAGCAGCTGACCCAATTTTGGGTTTGCAACTACTAATGTTCAAATCCTTGTAATTCTGAATCCAACCTAGAAGACAAGATAAATCCTGAATCAAGTATTCTGAGAAATTCACCTTCGGGGAGGACTTTTTGAAGTAACTAACCCGCATTTGCGTTATATGGAGAGGAAGACCACGAAAACCTCCCAGGGTTAGCCTGACGTCAAGGGGACACTAACCCATGATCCGTCAACCACTGTGGATATTTTACGTCAGCACTGTGGTCGGTGTGAGCCGGGTGCGCAATTTCAATAGCTGGCGAACCAGGTTCACCTCTTTGGAAAGTGAATGGTCTATCCATTGAGCCGCCACGGCTTTAACGATCACCATATAACAACTGGGGGCCATTATATAATATGGTTATGAAAGGTTAAATTGTAAAAAGTTTAATATTCCGAGTGGTAGGTAATTCGTGGAGCCAGAAAGAAGCATTCGCGCGTAAAGGGTTAAATTAGAGAAGATTTTTTATTGAAGAGTTAGTATAGAATTATACACTAACCTAACATCTCGAAATCGATTTTTATTTTTATTCTTTGTCAACTAACAGTTTGTAAAACAGTGTGTTACAAATCTTTACGGAACTTCTTGTATATTAAGAAAATATTATACAGTAAAAAAAAAGATATAATTATTTTATCCACACTATGCCGTCAAGTGTTACGAAGTCAGAAGTCCTCCTGAATTAAACTATTTTCGTTTAATCTCGTTTATGCATAAACTCTTAAAAAATTTCCCAATGTAAAATGCGACGTAATTTTGGAAATATTGTCAACAAATCGATAAATTCAGAAGCAACTTATTTAGAATTCATGAATGCAACTTGCGATATCTTTAATCAAAAATTTCATTCTCCTAACTGCAGGGAAGCATTATTAATGATTAAAATTCTTCGAAATTTCCTAGAGGAATGCAAATTGATTCCAATTTCCCTCTTAGAGAAAAATAAATAAATACGAGATGACGTATTAACGTGTTACTTTCAGCATTGTTTGGAATATTCAAAAACATTTCAACTTACATAGAATTCTAATTATTGATCATGACTGGTTATTCGTAGTAAAGGGTTGGATTAACCAATAGTTGTTCTAAATTATTATAAAATGCTAAAATTCTTTTAAATATGTTCTTCAAAAACTCTGTAGTTATATAGAAAAATGGTTTTTAGAGAAAAATTGGCCCTTTTTATGAAACTAAGTGAATTTCTAGCTGCTATTCATGGTTATTAGGATAAATTACACATGTATTTAGTCGGTATCCTTTATGCTTATAGGAAAATAACGTAAATTGAAAATGGCGTATTAAATTATTTGGAATATAAGAAAACATATAAAACTACATGGAATTCTAATTATTGAACAAGACTGATTGTTCGTAGTTCAGGTTTAGATTAAACCAAAATTACTCCAAATTAGAAAAATTTTGAAAAAACGTTCATCAAGTGAGATGGAAATATGTTTAAGGCAAACTATGCCATTTTTATGAAATTCTGTAAATTTCAAGCTGTTAAGTTAAGTTATATTATGCATTTCGTCGGCACTATCTATGTTTACTAAAATAACGTAAAACGTCAAAGACGTATTAAACTATTACTTAGTGTTTGTTTAGAATATTTAGAAATATTTAAATCTACATAGAATTCTAATTATTTATAAAAACTGGTTATATTAAAAGTTTAGATTGAACCATAATTATTCTAAATTATACCAAACTGTTGCAGTTCTTAAAAAAATATTCTTCCAAGGATCTGGAATCATTTCGGGGAAAAAAATGGTATCAAGGGAACAATATGCTATTTATTTCTACAACTGTTGTGAACTTCCAGCTGTAATTCACGGGTGTTAGGTTAAGTTATATCTTTTGTATTTAGTCGGCACGTTCTAACTAACTAAGAAAATAACGCTAAATGAAAATGGCGTATTATATTGTTACTGAGTGTTTGTTTGGTATATTCAAAGCAATTTAAACCTAGATAGAATTTTAATTATTGATCAAAATTGTTCAAAAATATTTCCAAATTAGAAAAATTGTTAAATAATATTCTTCAAGCGCTCTGTAGTCATTTGAAAAATACTTTTTGAAATAAATATGCCATTTTTATGAAATTCTGAAAATATCTGGCAATTATTCATGGTTGTTAGGTTAAGCTATAACTCTATATAGTCAGCACCCTTGATGCTAACTATGAAACTAACGCAGAATGTTGAAATTTTTTGAAAATATAAACTACGAGTACATTAGAACATAGCTCAAATCTCAGCCCGCCATGAGCTGATTCGTCGGATTTTTGAGACATGTAATGGGGTAATGTGTGAAGTGGGAGTAGAATTGGGGGAGAGGGGGTGCCAAGCACTAAATAGTAAAGTCATGAGTGGAAAATCAGTCGGTTGAACACTTGATGAAATCGATTGGAAATTTAAACATAATTGAGATTAAATTACAGTCCCTGGCTAAATTATTAGACGCACTCTAATATTCTACGTAAAATCTCAATTATCAGGGGATACTATACAGCTTTTTTGTTTTTACGCTGCTGAAACTACTTTGCATTTGTTTACATTCGTGTATTAATTAGTTAACATTGTAATGCGATACGTTAAAAATAAATACAAATAATAAGTACATGAAAAATCTCATGAATAAAAACCAATTACACGTACGTTTAAATATAAAAGTATTGCATACAAACTCGTGCAAAACATTTTATTATTAAAAAACTACAGTGCGTCTAATAATTTGAACTAATTATTATAATGTACTAATATAATACTTAATATAATAAATATTCTATATTCATATAATATATAGTCTAATTTAACCAATCGTTGAATTTATATTATATATCGTCTAATTTAACCAATAAATGCACGAACGTAAACAAGTACGAACCGGTTTCAGTCACGTAAAAGCAATAAAGTTGTATAGTATCACCTGATAATTAAGATTTTACATAGAATCTCCAAGTGCGTCTATAATTTGACCAGGGACTGTAGATTAGAATATAATATTGTTTTTAAGGATCAGAATAATTCTAAAATTTACGCAGGTTTAATAAAATAGAAAATAATATATAAAATCTATATAACTATTTACATATTTATTTACAGGATATTGACAAAAATCTGTTAACGACAACGAAGAGGTTATGTAAGCGATATATAGTCCGTCGACTACTTTGTTTGTGACTCTGTTGTAGTGATGACCCAGACGTCCTGGTAATACCACTCGTTTCTGGGTTGTTCATCACACTAAAGTTACCAATTTATTGCCCCCACGGCTGCGACCCATTTGGGTTGCAAAATATAAAGTGTTTGTGATATAACTTTTAATATAAAAAAAAAGTTACTTTAATGTTGGTCATAAAAAATTGCAGAAATTGAATTTTATTCTCTAATAGGTCCTTATTGGCTATGGCTTAATAGAATTTTGTAATTAAAAAAAACAATTAAGCTATGTGTTCGTTTTAAAATCCAAACTTTTCTTTTGGATTACATAGTTTAAAATTAAATCTCTTGTCTAGGCATTTAAACAGTAACTTTATTAGTTTTCCGAGGTTGAAATTCATGAAGTTTCAATTCACAAAATTAGAAAACTATTTTTTCTAATTCATAAAAAATAATGTACCGTGCGCAAAAAATAAAAAAAACGGACCACCTTCAATTAGACTCGATCTAATGATCGGATTTTCACGTTTTAGAACTCAATCTTAATCTTGAGGGTTCAAGGGGGTGACCTAAAATATGATAATTACTTAGGACAGACGATATTTTAAGTTACGAAATCAGACAGAAAAACGTACTTTCTCTAAATAAACATACCTTTTTTTTCGACGGATTTCTGAGCCCAAAATATAGGATGTAGCCGCAAGCTGGGAAATATGATCCTAATAATTTGGTTGGAGAACGATCCAAAGTTTGGACCTCTTAATGTCAATTTTAGTTTATGTGCATTTTACAATATGCACACAATTATAAAATTCGTTTATCCAAAGATAATTCCATGCAAAATGTACTTTTTAGTAAAATTTTATTACTTTTAATTATTTTACTTAATAACAATCGAAAAAAAACTTAGATTAGTAAGGTATACAATTTTTTACACCATTTCAAAGAATGTAATTTTACAATAAAAAATTTGAGCAAAATGGATCGATTAGTTCCTGAGAAATTTAATTTAAAAATAATATTTCTTGTAAAATGAGTGAAAATTGAAAAAATCTATTTCTTGCAATTAAAAATATGTTTGACTATCATTAAATAAAATAATAAAAATTTACTGAAAGTTATATTTTGCAAGCAACTGTCTTTGGATTAGCGAGTTTTAAAATTGCTTGCAAAAGTTATAAATTCGCTTAAAAAGTTTTCGATATATTGTGAAATACACACAAAGTAAAATTAACATTAAGAGATTCAAACTTTGGATCGCTGTTCGGACCTAGCTATGGTGACCCTATTTCCTAGATAACGACTACCCCTATGTTTATGGGGGTTAGAATTTGTCTCAAAAAAAGGTATGTTTATTCAGAGAAACTACGTTTTTGTGTCTGATCTCGTAACTTTAAATATCGTCTACTCTAATTAATTAGATTATTTGAGATCAACTTCTCGAATCATTAATATTGAGTCCTAGAACATGAAGATCCGATAGTTAGATCAAAAAATTCTTTAAGTGGTTCGTTTATTTTTTGTTCACATCGTAAAGCATAATCATGATTAAACGCAAAAAAAAAACATATAAAATTAAATTCTTTCTTATTACGCTGTAAAATTTTTGTAATTAAAATTTCTAAGTTTAATATTTAAACACAGTATGCTTAGTTTATAAGCTTTATTATTATTTTTCAAGTTTTCTTATTAAAAAATAAATGTATTTTGTTGCGTTGAAAAAATTTGAACTGTAAAAAATTAACGGAATAAAATGAAATCTTGTTGAGTTGTAATAATAAACATATTTATTTTAACTATTGGTACATAAATATGTAAGCTGATATGGATTGAAAATACATTTTAGTAGCGAGGACATTATTTTTTAGAAATAAATTATTAAACAAATACAGAGCGGAGACTTAGATTTTGAATAATTCACCGAAAAATAAATCTAATACATAAAACATTTCACATTTGCGAAGAATTTTTCCTTAAAATACTAAAAAATATAAAATGAAATTAATTGAAGAAAAATATTTTCTCATTCACTCTTTAGGAGTAATTGAAAAGTGAGTTTACTTTTAATCAAATTTTCAACCGAGCTAGAATCGCATTCAATTTAAATTTAATTTCAAAAATATAAGAGGTTTAATTTTGGTTCTTCTTTTTCATTTAATCCCGACAAATTGTCTGCGTCATTTTACCCTTCAGAATGTTTTTGAAATATTTAAACACGCACAGATTTCTCGTTTTGTTTAAGAGGTAGAAACTATACTTCTAATTAAATTTACAATTTATTGCAAAGTTTTTATTTCGAAAAAACAAATTAAAAGAAAACAAGTTCTACTGCCTAAAACCATACGTTATAATTAAAATTTTGTCGTATATGAATGAAATATACAAAACTTGATATTCATTTTTGTTTTAAAAATTAGTAAAAAAATTAGAATCATTGAGAGTTTTTATAGTACTTATTCGTAAATTACTAAGATTCATTATCATCTGTAAAATGTCATATATACTTCAATCAATTATTTATTTGACACTGATAGAACTTAATGACATTTAACGCACTAAAATTTCTGACTAAATTATTCGAAGATTATATTCAGAATTGCTCCTGACCCCATATAATCTATTAATCGTTGAATAAATAAAGGTATATTTATTTAGAGGTACGCTTTATTTTATTTTATAACCGTCGCCAATTTTGGGTTTATGACAACTCCGTAGCCTTGTTATTTTTAATCCAATCCAGAAGATAAGGGAACTCCTGCATCAAGTAAAGGGAGAAAATTGCCTTCATGGAGAACTTTTCGATGGAACTAACCCGCATTTGCGTTACATGGAAAGGAAAACCTCCCACGGTTAATATGACGGGAAGGAGACTTCTAACCCATGATCCGTCTACCGCTGAGGATATTTTACGTGAGCACTGATGTCGGTGCAAGCCGGATCCTGAATTCGTATCGATCAGCCATCGCTGGGATTCGAAGCAGGTTCACCTGCGAACGCTCCATCCCTTGAGCCCTCACGGCTTTTAGAGGTACGTTGTTATATCAAATTCAGTAACTTAATTTATTGAAAAGGATAATTAATTAGCATATTTAGGGTCATCTTATTAAAATAATAAAATCGGCAATTATCCCGTTAGATCGTGAAATTTCGTTTATTAATAAAACTATTCTGAGCATTTATTTATTTTGCTCCCTGTCATTTCATGTAGCAAAGCATTGAATATGTTATCCTAATATAAAGAGTCAAGGATTTTACCTGTATATGATTCCCAAGAATCAGAAGTCATTTTCTTTCTTTCTCTATCAATTTTCGAAAAATTCGGATTACTGACATATAGTTTGTTCCCGAACACATGCTAGCTTGACTAACGGTTAAAGAGATGCGGGTTAAACAGTTAGAATGATAAAAAAAGAATTATAATGTGGTATATAAATTGTAAAAGCAGTAGAATTATTATGGACAAAATTTAAATTCCAGTGTCAAAAGTTGCCAAAAGATGGCGGTGCACTTCCTGTTAATAATTCTTGAAAATAATTCAATTGCTGCTGGATTTTAAGGCTGTTTTTCGAAGTCTTAACATGAAATGATTTTCTTTTTTTTTTTTGCTTTTGCGAATAGTATGCTATTTTCATAGTCCCGCAGTGGACTGATCGTTAAGACACGGTTCCCAGCAGATCAACGAAGTCAAGCATCACTGCCTACGGGCAGTGTGTGGATGGGTGACCACTTGGATCAGTCTGTGTAGGGACCGAGGGTGTGCGGTATCGGTCCTCGTTAAACTGTTCTACCGTAAAGTGCTCGACTTCGCTTGCAGGTCGTTGGGCTACCGAAGCGGGGTGCCATCCCCTCTGCAGAGGATCAAAATTGTGATGGCATGTCTTCGGATCATCCTCAGGGATGTTTCCCAGACCGTCGCCAATAGCCCATTGTGCAGCTCAAGTGCGACGTAAATGAATTACAACAATAACAGCTATTTTCATAATTGCTGTAACTCATGACTGTTAAGTCAAGTTTAGTCTAACTAAAACCAGTGCTTTATACGCTTATTTTGTAAATGGTGCAAAACATCACTATTTAGAAAAGTCACAGTTTTGTGAAAATGAAAAGCATTTGAGGTCTATTTTTTTAATATTCAAAAACTTATTCCAACGCCGCATTACTTGGGCTCATAAAAATTTGCAAACACTGAAAATAAGGTAGCGTATTTTATCACTCTTGGAGAAAAAATGTCACCCAATTGGCGATTTTTAAAAAAGTTTAATAACTTTTAAAATATTAAAGTTATGTGTCTGTGCTACAGTCCAAATAATTCTTCAAGGCAAGATTATATTTATAGTTTAAAATCATTTCATTGCATCAAGTGTAAGGCACTTAAGCTATGACTTTTTTATTTTCCTTGGCTTCCAGTTTCGAAAAACAATGTTAATCTTACTGGAGATATTCCTGACACACATTATTTAATAAAATAAATCTATATTTAAATCATCTACTCCGGTACCTCCTTTTCACGTTTTAACACTAGAACTGATCGTTCTGATTCTCAATGGTTTGCAGCTACATCTGTTAGCAATTTTTTAAACTAAATTTCAGATTTTGGAATATTTCTCAGTAAACAAACCGCTTGTTTCAGTCTACTATCATAATTTTATTACCGACATTTTTAATTTTTAAATCAGTTAGTCCTCTGCTGAAACCCCTCTACGTTTCTCATAGTTTTTTCAATAGAAGAAAATATTACAAACCATTTTTATTTAATTTATAAATTTGGGGTCACGCACACTTCACTGTGCGAATCTACTGGTTTATGCAATGCGAAACTGAAAATCAGCATGATTTCTTTGAGTTGATTTATGTAAATGTTTACATAAAGCAGCAATTTTGTAAATATTTCTTTAATTTTGTAAATATTTTGTAAATATTCTGTGTTACTTATATTTGTTTTTCATAGCGAAAAAATGCCTACTTAACATTTTTATTCTAAATGTTTATTTATTTTTTCTCTTTAGATGTCAGGATTTGGTTTCAAAGATTATTTATGCTTTTTAAGTCGAATAAAGTAAAATGTAACGAATAAACGAGCAGAACGAATAAAGAGTGTTTTTTCAGATAAGTGCATTTTTTGTCAAAATAAGCAAATTCTATCACGGTTGCAGTTTACTGTTATACATATTTTAAAGCTTTCTTCAAGGTATTAACATAGCGTTTTACGGAATGAAAAATACCATAGTTATGATTATGATCCATTTTATTTAATATTTTCTTTTAAATTACCCATTGGAAAAATGGATGTTGTTCTATGATTTTTTTTGTCCGCCCACTTTTTAACTAAAACAATTTTCACACCATAATCACAAATAAATAGTTGTGAGAGTCATAAAAATCAGGTTAACATAAAT